>OZ005649.1:98384172-98514172 GCA_963930645.1 Salticus scenicus
TTTATTTATCATTTATTACTTTTGCAATCAAAATTCTTATAAGGTTTTCAATTGCACTTATCAGATTTACTTAACTCTGACAAAATGAGTAATTAAAAATAATATATTAACAGTTCAAAATTAATATATTAACAGTTCAGGAAAATGCCCTTTTACACGGAATATGAAAAGAATATAGATAATACTTATTCAATAAAAATAAGAACAGCATGCTTGTGAAAAACAGGACAGTATGTCTAGCTAAAGAATCTAAAAATATGCTTCGTCATCCGAAAAATATCTTCACTATCATTTTATCAATTCAAGAAGTCGAAAAACTAAACAAATCATGAAAAATGATGCATTAAGTGTCAACATGCACCCGTACCTAATAAGTATTGTTCAACCCTCTCTCATAAAAAAATTTGGTGCACTAATACACACCAGAAGCTCAAATATAGCTATCTGCACATGGGAAAAGTTGCAGCATCATTACGCTGCTAAAGGTGGATATGCGTTAAAATTGAATCAGGTTATATATATATATATATATACATATATATATATATATATATATATATATATATATATACATATATATATATATATATATATATATATATATATATATATATATATATATATACATATATATATATATATATATATATATATTTCTGACTAGCTATCTTAAGGAGACTTGGCACCACCGATGGTTTAATACAAAAACTTATATTTCCATTTGATACTTGTAAATTGAACTATATTAGGTTTGATCAATAAAATATGTATTAGGCAACAATTGATATTGTTTTTGGTCCTTTTTTTTTTTTAAGAATTTGAAGTCTTAAAATTGCGTTTAAAATCGGTTTGCATCTTTTCCATGGATTCATAATCCTCAAAATGCTAACACTTCTACAGATATCTAAGAAAATACTTAATATTTTTGGCAGTGTGTTATAAGACCTAATTAAAATAATTAGGGATGGATTTTGTAATACCTTAAATATATATATATATATATATATATATATAACTTAAAAATAAAATATAACAAAAATCATATTTATTTTGAATATTATTACACACACATTTTAATTTTTTTTTTCCCTTAAAAAAAATCATAAATTTCAGAGTGCATCCATAACGCTTTTAATTGGATTCTAATAAACATCCGAAAAATAATAAGCATTTTCTTAATTAACTGTAAAAAGTTTAACGTGCTGGAGATCAGGAATTCATGAAAAAATGCAAACTGAGAAAGCGCAATTTAAAGAATTCAAATCTGTGAAAATGTATCAAAAACCATAAGAAATGTTGCCTGAATATATATTTTATTGAATATATATAATATAGTTCAATTTATAAATATTAAATGAAAATATAAGCTTTTATAAGAAACCTTTAGTGATGCCAAATCCCCTTAAATATTAAGTTGGTTAACTGAACCTAGACCCACATGTGATACTAATGAAATGAGTAGTTTAAGAAATCACCTTCATATTCATACTGGTGAAAAGGGAAAAAAGCGATGGGTGTATAAAAAAAAAAAAAAAAAAAAAAAAAAAAAAAAAAAAAAAAAATCTTCCTAAAAAGTCATTTACGCAGTTATATCCTCGACAAAATACGACAATAATAATTATTATAGGAATAATTGTAATATTCGTGATATTAAAAATAGAATTACTGCAAAATACAGAAAATTTAATATCAGTACTGTAATATAAATTTTCCTTGTGTTTTTCTTACTCCAACGTTTCACAAAAACTCTTTAAAATTTCGAACAGTAACCAGTGGTTATAATACTTATGTAAATAAGGCAGGTAAAATTTTACAAAATATAACTGATAGTTTAACTAATAGCTCCATTATTAAAAGTAGCTATGATATTATGAAAAAACGCAAATATAATAATGTTAAAATTTAATCAGTATATACTTATGATTTTCAGTATTTATTCAATAGTATAGGCAAGGCACGAAATTTCCGCTCGCCAGCTCGCCATTGCCGAGTGAAATTTTTACTGTAGCGAGTAAAAATTTGGTCTAGTTATAGATACAATTCTTACACGATACGGTAACAGAAAACATTTTTTTTATAGATTTAAATATGGCAAAATCTTGCCATCTTATAACCTCATATTTAACCCCTCCTTTTTAGATTCTCGGAGACCCGAGTCTGTGTGTGCGCTGTGCGAGATCGCGCCAGCTTGGAAAAGGGAAAATGCTTAGTGCATACATAAAAGTTTTGATATCATAGGCAGTTTTGTTTCTTACTCTGTTATTTCTCCAAGCAGAGTGAGAATAGACGAGTGGAAAGCCTCTTTGTCCGTCGCCCACTATCCGAGAAAAGAGATACGCGAAAGTTTGCCTATGCGATATTGTCACTTGAAAATGAGCCCGAGCCCTTTTAAAAATACTGCCTATGTTTATTTTGTTGTATAATGATTTTAAAAAAATAAATAAATAAAAATAAAAAACTGTTCATATTTTCTAGTTTTTTACTGAAACGTCAATGATTTGCGCTTGTAATGATTTATAAGCAACGATTTTATCGAAAAAGTTATTGCGAAATGTTTATTTCAAATGACAACAATGAACAAGTTATAAACATCGACATTCTGTCTAATTACAAAAATAAAATGGACGAAAAAGACATTTCTAATATAAAACGTTAAGTAAATAAATAGATAAATAAGAAAGGAAAGCTTAATCTTTCATAATAAAAATATTTTTACAGAATATTGTTTGACAAATAATTCTTTTTCTTCTTTTTTTCTTTAATGACTCTATGCATATATGTTATTAGATATTTGAATCTTTTTCAAATCTCATTATAATGATTTTTAATTATAGCTGAATATGAAACATGATGATATACGACACACTTTTAATATATTTAATTTTAGACATATTTGTAAAAACATTTCAAATAGTTAGGAAAAATAAAAAACCTAAACTGCGTATAAATGGAAAAACATGACAAGCCTATTTCGTGGCGAGTAAAACTTTTTTTGGCGAGTGCAATATGAATTGAAATTTCGAGCCCTGTTATACATATTAAAGATTTGGATACAGTTTTGAATTGGATTTATGAAGAATATGAACTTGCTAATGTGATTGATAAAAATAAATATGAAAAAAAAAAAAAAAAAATTAAACCCACATGTGATCGTATCACACGTGGGTCTAGACTGAACAACCGATGTTGAGTATAACAGTTGTCAAACATCTAGAAACGTTCTTTATGAGTCACATTTAATAGTGTGAAATTTTAATATTTAATAAAAAAAATTAATAATGTAAAGAAATTGTTATATCTTATACATTTGTATAAAAATTGTGACCTGAAGCGGAAGATGGGACTAGTAAAAAAAATTAAGGAAACGTCAAAATGTTTTGGATCAACCTATAAAATGCAATGCTTTAAATGCGTTTTAAATGTAGCATGTGATTATGAAGATTTTACCCATCTTTATAAATTTTTATGAGATTATCATATATTAATAGAAATATAACTTTCTTTGTTAAGAAAAAAAAAAATCGTCTTTTTATTACCATGTTTACTTGGTTTCTTTTTTGTTTGTTTGTTTGCCCAGTGCAAATTTTGCAATCGATTTTTAAGTAATTTCCCGACTAGCTAGACATTTGAAACTTTTAAAATAGCTCAGAACATGATGACAATGCATTTTTAAAATACTTTTAGCCAGTTTAAATGATTCAACAATCATATAACTTTCCGACTAGATAGACATTTAAAACTTTCAGTATATTTAAGAACACGGTGACAATGCTTTTTTTTTTTTTTTTTTTTTTAATACCTCAAGCCGATTGTTTTATGAATATGAATTAAAATTTTGTATTTCGTTCAAACATTTTAAAGAACTCTTATTTTACTTAAAATTAATAAAATACTTTAACTTGAATCATGAGGTGGTTTTCTTTTATAGGCAAATTATTATTATGATTATTTTTTATTTTATATAAATATTTTTGAAACAAATCATTTGCTTTTTTTACCTACATTAATATAAACTTAATATTAAAATTTAAGGTATGTAAAACATTTTTTTTTTCAACATTTCCACTATACTTTAAGAAAGATCTTAATGCAGTTTTAGAAACAGATTTGTATGAAATACATTCTTGTGTGAGAGGGGTGTTAGCCCCCTCTCAAATCGGGAACGAACATAATTCCGAATTCGGGAAAAATCTCAAACTCGAAATGTACAAAACTCGGCCTGTGTGCCAATAGATGAAAGTTTGTTAACGAAACCATTTTTTAATTCATGAAATCAATGAAGGTAGTGAATCAACGAAGGTTGTCCTCGCTTCGCTGGTCACTATATTTAAAGGAAATTCTTTTCTATATCGCTTTACAAACAAAAATGAAATTTAAAGAAATCATGAAATTGCTTTAAAGCCCGCTTTGGTTCCCCGCTGCCTTTGACAGCGACCCTCTCATTCGCAGTCTCTCGGGTATCTGTCCCTATTGCCGGTGACAATAGCTTACCAGTAGGCTTCCGTTTGAGTGCCTATCAGATGACAGTTTCGAAACGGACAGTATCGAAAAAATTGAAGTAGCCATTTTATGTTTGAATCCCAGTTACATACGAACAACACTATATGTGGTGTACATAATATTCTCTTTCACGTTATTTTGTATATTTATTTGATTTATTCGATCAACCATAAAATGACAACAATTTCACACCATATACTCGTATATTATTACAATGTGCTGTGATCAGCTACGTCTATCGCATGAGATAATTAATTTTTGTGGTTATAATAGTAGTTCAGTTAGTTAATAGTAGTTGGTATATAGAAAAAGAAATAATGAAATATGTAAACCTGATCCTGGTACAGCCTTAATGTAGCTCCCCTTCGCGACTTTTGAATTTTTATCGTCACTTTAGACAAAAATACATAATTTATGTTATTATTATTATTATTATTATTATTATTATTATTATTATTTTCTTTTATTTTCGTTTTCGTTTTCTTTCTTTTCTGTTTTTCAATGTTTTATAATTTATTTATATTTTTTATGCGTTACTTGCCTTAAAGTGGCTATTACGAAAGTGAAGTCCTTGGCGAAAAATGTCCGATCTATTTCAGTATTAAAATTTAAAAAAATACCCAGGATTATCAAGTAAAGCTCGTTAATGCTAATGATTATCAAGTAAAGCTCTATAATAAATTTAAGTAAAGCTCTTTAATGTAATGCTGAATTAGCTTTCATGCCAAGCGCGATTCATCCGTGCCAAAAACATACTATTTAAACAAAAGGAGGAAAAAAAAATCTAAAATTGAGGTATATTATTTTATTATTATTATTATTATTATTATTATTATTATTATTATTATTATTATTATTTTTTTTTTTTTTTTTTTTTTTTTTTACTCGATTTTCATATTTTTAATTTTTTTATGTGCGGGAGCAAATTTAATATTATTATCATTATTCATTTATTTATTTATTTATTTATTATTATTATTATTATTATTTTCACATTTTAATTAATTTTAAAAAATCTAATCAAAATTTCATTACAAATAGGGTACCAAATGAAAGGGGCCTTTTTTTCTGAATCCGTCAACTTATCGATCGGACAATTAGATTTTTTTTAAATTAACTTAAGTATGAAAATCTGGTGGCAACTTGCGTCAACACACAGACAAACAGACTAAAAAATCTCTTAACCATTTATATACATATATATAGATAGATTGGTGCTACATCCGTTAAACATTCACGAGTCTCATTAATTCTTATAGAAAATTTAAATTTCATATTATTAAGAGAATTTTTATCCACATAGCTTATTGAAGCATATTTGACTAATTAAAAAAAAAAAAAAAAAGAAAAAAGAAAAAGAAAAAGAAAGAAAAAAGAAAGAAAATCTGTATTTTTATAAATTTTGCAGAGAGAGAGTGTGTGAGAGAGAGGGGGGGGGGGAGAGAAAAGGAAACAAAGTAGTAGAATTAAAAAAAAAAAAAAAAAAAAAAAAAAAAAAGAGAGAGAGAGAGAGGGAGAGAAATGACATTGTAATCCGGAAGAACAAACAAACAAATAAAATAAAATTTAAGCAAAAAATCATTTTTTAAAGTTAGAAGCTTTTTATTGTGAAGCCCTAAAAAGCATAAAATAAAAAAAAATTCTGGCAAAGACATGCTACAAAGAAATGAAAGTTTCAACACTAAGAAAATTTTAGAGAAAAATATAGGTACTTTCCTTTTGCAAGAGATGAAAATTTTTTAATGTTCAATATATTTTAAAAAGCTTTAAAGACCAATATTCTTAGTTATTAATTTTTCTATAATCATTCGTTAAGCCAGACATTTCAAATGTCTCGAAAGCTTTTAAAAATATTTTGAACATTAAAAAAAATTCATCTCTTGCAAAAGGAAAGTACCTATATTTTTCTCTAAATTTCTTTTAGTGTTGAAACTAAATCTATATCGTCTTTCTAGGATGGAATCCGGGACCATCACGTTATCAGCATGACGTTCTAACCAAAAGTCTAACACCTGTCAAGAAAAAGTCATAAAACATTCTAGAAAAATCTAAAAAATACTTATACAAAATGAATATTGTTCTCGAATGCTTTTTAAAATATTTGGAATATTTAAAATTTTTCATGTTTTGCAAAAGTGAAATATGTATATTTTTCCTTAAAATTTTCTTGTAGTTGAAATTTTTATGATTTTATAGCATGTCTCTTCAAGAATAAATTTTTATTTTAGGCTTTTTAGGGCTCCACAATAATAAAAAACTTTCAGTGTTATTTTTATTTATTTATTTTTATTTTTATTTTTACTGACATTTTTGTTTTGTGCGTTTAGTAACCCAAAACAAAAAAAAAAAAAAAAAAGCTTCTTTAAAAATACTATCGAAATTCTTTAGGAACCTGTGTAGACAATGAAAGATTTTCTTTTTTCAATTGACATCGTTTCTTTTAATTATCGGCAAAAAAGTAACACGTCGGCTTACGAGGATCAAGCCCACGAGCATCGCATTATCACGATGACGCTCTAACCAAATGTGCTAACGAGCGGAGACGTCTTCTTTTTCAGAATGACACAAAAACACGATGATAAAAATCCACTTTCAATAAAAAGTTTCTAAAAGAATAATATATATATATATATATATATATATATATATATATCTTTTTATTTTGTGCCTTTTAGACAATGAAAAATATCCTTTTAGCGATTGACACATTTTCTATTAATTATCTGTAAAATTTAACGCATCGATCCTTCGGGGATGGAACTCAGCACCATCGCATTAGCAACTTGACGCTCTAACAAACTGCGCCAACAAGCGTCAATAAGGACTGTTGACATTTTTTTTTTTTTTTTAAGTTGAGTTGCCTTATTTATTAGCGTGACATGAAGACGCGATAGCGAAATCCAATTTCCATAAAATGCTTCTAAAAAATTATATTTATTTATTTTTATTTAAATTTATATTTTGTGATTTTTAGTAATTAGATAAAAAGCTATTTTAAAAACTCTTCAAAAATTATTAGGATACTGTGTACACAACGAAATATTTCCGTTTATCAACTGGCACCATTTCTATTAATTATTTAAAAAATTAACGTGACACTCTAACCAACTAAGCCATTAAGAGATAGAGATACAATGAAATGCTTACTTACTTTTTCTTTTCTTTTTCTTTTTTTTTTAAGTCGAAGTGTCTTAATTTTTAGCGTGACAGAAAACGCGATGACAATGTAATCAGTTAAAATGAGTGAAAATATCTTACCTGAAAAATGGAGATTTAACACTTTCAGGTCTAAACTATTTCCACCTGCTGGACTGAGATTTTTTTTTTTTTTTTTTTTTTAATACTTTCTTTTACTAATTGACACATTTTCTAAAATATCTCCAAAAATTACCATATCGGCCTTTCGAGGATTGAACTCACAGCCAACCGTTATCAACGTGATGCTCTAACTAACGGAGCTAACGAGGAATGCAGTGCGTTGCTTATATTTACTTTAAAGGGGAGGCACCTTGTTTTTTGGCGTGTCACGAAGACACAATGAGAAATTCCAATTTCAATAAATAGCTTCTAAAAAAATTATTTATTTACTTATTTTCACTTACATTTTTATTTTGTGCTTTTTGTAATTAGATAAAAAGCCGTTTAAAAAAAAAACTCTTGAAAAATTATAAGGATGCTGTGTACACAACGAAATATTTTCTTTTATCAATTGACACTTTTTCTATTAATTATTTGCAAAAAAGTAACACGTCGGCCTGGACTCAATAAATGGTACAAGTAATATCAACATATTATACAAATTTTAAGTATCAAATTTTGGTTTTCTGCTATTGTTATTATTGTTATTACTTAATTATACTGATAATAGATTAATACATACCGTTACAAACTGTTAAAAATCGATATTCAGATTCGGTAGACCTTAAAATGTCTAATCATAGGAAAAATTAATTTTCGGTAATTTGATCCAAAATTATTTCTCTACGAAATGTAGGTAAAAGGAAGTAAAATATAATAAGGGACAACTGGGAGGGGATAGGGGAGGGCAGGAAAAAAGATTTTAACCTTGACTAAATATTTGATTGAGAATAATCAAAAATAGTTACTTTCAGATTATTATTTATTTATTTATTTATTTATTTATTGGAACTTAGTTTCTGTTGATATGTTATACTTAGCTTGAATCTAAAAATAATTTATTTAATTAGTAATAGTGAAAATACATCCGCTGTAAATTAAAAAACTAATAAATAAGGTACTTTTACACTGGTTCCCCGTGAAAAAGATAATAATTAATTTAATAAAAAAATTATAAGTTAAAAAAAATTATATACCATGTTTTTAAATTTTTTGTGAATCATTAATGTAATAGACGAGGATAAAAAAAATAATTTATAAGCAATATTTATGCACATGGACACAGATCAGTGAACTAATAATTGTAATGAAAAAAAAAGTTGGTTTTAAAAATAAAATATTACTCCTTTTAGAACAACGTATATTAGCATTATACATAAGCACTTATCAATGTGTATGAAATTTTTAAAGTGATAATGATGTCAATTTGATTTTAGATGCATCATTTATTTTTTTATAAATTTTCAACTTTCACGTTTTAATTAAACGTGAAAATTTAATTAAATGTATTTATTTTTATGTCAAAACAAAATGAACTGGTATTTTTTTTTTTTTTTGCCAACATTTAAATTACAGCTAATACTTCAATGGCTACTTTTATTGCTATTAGTAGCTTATTATTTTCATATTTTAATTAATTAAAAGAAAACTATTCGAAAATTCGAAAATCTGACTTCGAAGTATTGTGTTGTCATCGGGTTCTGAGCTACTGTGAAAGTTTCAAATGTCTAGCTAGTAGGGAAGTTAGTTAAAAATAGCTTCCAAGATTTGTACCGAACAAACAAACAAGAATCGAAGTTAATAAAGGTAAATTAATGTAAAATTCCGCAAATAAATGGATTAAAAAGGAGAGAGAGAAAAAAACAAACAAACAAAAAATCTAGTACAAATCCATTAGTAGCTTAAACCCGGACAGTGAAAGACAACTTTAAAGGTACTTTTTACTTGCACACTTATTTATTTATTTTTATTTCATTTTATTTATTTATATGATTTAATTAATTAATTAATTAATTAATTACTTTTTTATTTATTTAATATATTTTATTTTTTATTTTTTAGGAAATGTTTATGCAAATGATGTTATTATATTTAAAAAATATATATGAAAATAAGCATTAAAATTTTTGGCATTTTTTGACTTCAAACCTGGAATAAAATTAGCCGGTTGGGAGTTAAACTGCGCACCTTCTATCTATCTATCTTTTTTTTTTTTTTTTTTCAATGCGGTCTTATATACAAAAATCGGAGATAACTAAATTATTAATATTACCAAATATTTTTAAAGGATAATATATACATATATATATGGTTAAAATTCCTCTGTGCATTAAAATTTAACAAAAATGTTTTGAATTATAATATTTAAAATTTAGTTTTTCTAATGTTTAATTTATGTTTTCTGTAATATCTTTTAAGATCTTTTAAAATCTTATGGTAATGATATAAAAATTGCTCTTAGAAGTTTCAGAGTAATTATCTCAATTTTAACTGTCTAAAAGTTGTACGAATTTTAAAATCAATATTTAAATAATAATATTAATTTTAATTTAACGTATCAAATATTTTAGCTTTCTCCTTCAAATCATTTATTTAATTATGTTAAAGAAATCATAACACCAGCTTAAAGCGACAGGTACACTTGCGATTTATTTTTTAATCACTCTTTCTCTTTTTACTGCGCTCAAAGCTGGTAGACGTGAGGTGCCGGGTTCGATCCCAGGTCGCGCTCGTCCGCCTACCCGTTCTGAGATTTCCGTGGTTTTCTCCGAAATTTGCGTAAATACGAGATAGGGTCCCATAGAAAGACCCCCACGGAGGGCACACCCCCTAAGGCCTGGGATCCAAGAACAGCAAGTCGGCCTTAATTCCCAACCCAATTCTTTTTCTTTGTATTCTACCCCACCTCAGTTCACTTTTCGAAATGACAACTCTTCACAGGTCTTATACATTTGAATGAATAGTAAACATGCAAATTTACCATAAAGCAGAAAGCGATGTCCTGACGCCAACCTTCAAAGGATATGTGGGTTTTCAATGTAGTTATCGATATTGAATCGACATTTTCTAGTTGACTAGGGATGTTGGAAATGTCAGACTAAACGGATTAATTTAGAGTTTTTCTTTCATAGCAATCAGTCATACAATCACTAGATTATTTAACTGTGTGTAACATCCTAAATATCAGGCTAATTTACTCATATATATGCTTTTAAAGCATATATATGAAAAGTGGATAAGTTTTTTTTGTTTTTGTTTAAATAAGATTATTTTAAATCACTGAATAAAAGCAATTTTGCTTCAAAGCCTAATAAATAGAATATTCAACCTGAAACAGTTCTAAAAAAAAAATGGATGCTCTGGAAGGAAATTTCACTTGGAAAATACATTTCCTTAGGCTTCTTTCAATGAAATTAAGATAAAGTGTTTTGTCAAGTAAGCAAAGATGCAGCGCTAACAGGGGCGCAAAGCAACTGAGCTTTTTAAAATCCACGGTAGTGAAGTGCCAATTCGATCCCAGCTCGCGCTTATATGTAGTTTTCGGTGGTTTTCTCCGAAAATCGTATAAATATGGGCAAGGACCACTTAAAAAGACCCCCGTTTTTACTTTCGAGACAATTCCATGTATCTGAAAAGAAGGAAGGACGCCGCAGACGCCACGGAGCGGAAACACGCTAAGATTAGAATGTTAAAGTGTCGTTTACAGGATAAGCGAACATGCTATTGATAGTAACTGTCTGAAACGGGAAAAATTTACATAGACGCCACCAATTGAGAATTTATGCTATGGTCAGATTTTTTAAAGGTCGTAAATACGGTCAAAATTTTCAAGGATAATTTATAAACAGACAAACAGGCTGTTGTATTTGTCTGAAAAGGAAGAAGGCGTTTAAGATCACACCGAGCGGAAATTTGCAAAGTCAGACTTTTTAATGCAAAATTTTTTGCTTGTCGACCAATCAGCTGGTCGCCAAAAGCGGCTCGCGATTCACAAATCTTAGCATTTTTGATACATTACGCTAATGAACAAAATTATGAACCACTTTAAAATGAACTTTAATGCGCAAAACTGCACATAAAGAAAGAAAAAGAAAAAACCTTTACGTGCCACCATATTTTTCAAAATATTGGGGGAGGGAATACCACTTCTCCCACTCAAGCTATACCCTTGAGCAGAGCAGCCACAGCATTTTTTTAAGTCGGCGCCCCTGCTGGTAAATGAAGATTTTTTCGACAAATCTGCTTTTCAGGAAATTTTAAACATATGCGAACAAGAACATTTTGATAAATTTGCTTTCGAGGGTAATCAACACACCTGCTTTCGTGGACATTTAACACACACGCAATCGAGGACAATTTAACACATCTGCATTCGAGGACATTTAACACACCTGCTTTCGAGGACATTTAACACACATGCAAATGAGGACATTTTAACACACCTGCCTTCGAGGACATTTTAACACACCTGCTTTCGAGGACATTTAACACACATGCAAACGAGGACATTTGAACACACCTGCCTTCGAGGACATGTTAACTCACATGCCAACGAGGACGTTTTAACATAGATGCAAACGAGGACCTTTTAACACACCTGCCTTCGAGGACCTTTTAACACACCCGCCTTCGAGGACTTTTAGCACACCTGCTTTCGAGGACATTTTAATAAACCCGCCTTTGAAGACAATTTAACATACTTGCCATCGTGGACATAGTCACAAACATGCAAATAAAGACTTTTTGTACGTATTAGTTCCGAAACATTTTGAAATAATTGCCTTAATTCGGAATTTAAATTACATATTTAAAAAATTATCTTGACTATTTTAACATAAAGATGTGCAATTGAATGTTAAATTAAATATATGTTTTAATGTTTTAAAAATTATGCAATTATTACATAAAATATTTTACAAAATATTTGATATTTCATAACTTGCATATTTCATTTAGCCAACGTTTTGTGTAGATATTTATTAATTAAAAAAAATGCTTTATAAACGTAAAATTAAAAAAAAAAAAAAAAATCAATATCATCGTTTATTAATTCAATGTATGCTTATGCATACGAGAACTAAGACCTACCATTTACAGTGAATTCATTATGAAAATCTATTTTCAAAAATGAGACTCTAAATTTTCCCCAACAGCAATAAGGAAAGAAATTGTGTGATATAAATATTTTTATTCATATGTTGATTCTAGAAAATAAAAATAAATAGTTTACATAATAAAGTTTTACGAAAATAAAGCTACGAAATAAAGTTTTATCTGATTAAAAAAAAAAAAAAAAATTAAACGTAAAGAAAAAAAAAATATATTGTATTTTAACGTAACAAACAATTTTAAAGAAAAGTTTAAAACCAAACGTGACAAAGATTAAGAATAATTATTTCTCTTCCAATTTTAAAAATTTACAAATAAGTAATTGGTATTTTTTATTATAAATATCATCAATAATGAGACAGTAAGTAATTTTAAAACATTAAATGAACACAGTCAGTAAATGTTATAGGACACAAATCACAATAATTATTTCAGGAAAAAAAATTGTCATTATTAAGAAATCACTTATCTTTTACCAGAAAGTACGCATATAAGTTCATTAATAAAAATTAAAAGAAAAAGAAAAGAAAAAGATAAAAAAGAAAATAATATAGATACATAAGATAAAGAATACTTTTCAGAAAATAAAAGAAGAGGAATGGATTTACACACTCATATGTATCCACATCGTGTAACCGAGGACAACACTCCGTATGCATTTGCATCCGCAAACCGAGGACTTCTTACACACTTCTGTGACAGAAGTGTGTAAACTACACACACTTAAAAATGAAAAAACCGGAAACTGAGGACATATTTTAAAAAAGCAAAAAAACCATTTCTTAGTATAAATTTAGGTCCTAGAAACGAAATCCGACAGGATTTCAAACCGAGGACGTCCTCGTTTTGAACGACGTCCTCGGTTAGAAGGTGTGTAAACAAGAGCATGTCCTCGGTTTCCACCTTATACGAGAACACACACACACACACACACACACACACACACACACACACACATATATATATATATATATATATATATATATATATATATATATATGTAATATATATGTATATGTGAGTTTTTCTGTGTGTGTACAGAGAAAGGCATGTATATATATAGCTATTTCTGCCCATATATGTGTGTATTTCTGTTGTATAAATCGAGGGTGCGTTTTTATATCAGCCATTCTGCTACATTACGACATCGAATCAGAATTGAGTTTACCGTCATTAATACACAAAATCGCGAATACTAGTGTAGTAATTTTGAATTGTTGCAATTTGAATAATTGAAAATTTTCGTATTTTCAAATACATGGTTATGTTGCCCACGTTAAAATATTTTCCTTCTTTTTTTTTTTTTTTTTTTTTTTTTTTTTTTTTATAAAACGTCTTTTTCTACACACAAAACATTTCCACTTGAAGTTAAAAATTCCATTCGTTTTATTTCCATATTTTATTACAAATATGTTATAGAGATTATAGCTAAATTGCTTAATATATCTATCTATTTAAAACCTATTGTATGTATTAATTTATTTTTTAACCATAAATCCACCGTTCCCCCCCTATAAGTATAGTTATCATATATTACCCTTGTAAAAATTCTACTTCGGCACATATAAGCAAAGCTTTCAGAAACACTTAGATTGGACTTTAAAAAAAGTAATTGCTCTTTCGAATTTAGTGACATTAATTCTAAGTTTCTTAAATATTTTTATATACTGATCGTGATCATGTTCCTGATTCGAAAATATCAAGCAATAAATGCGATGAAAATTTAAAGCTCTTTGTACAAACATCTACGACTAAAACATTTTCTACAGAAGATCTTTACATAACTACAACCTTCTGCTCTGAATGTAACTGAAATGGTATCTCCGGAATATACAATTCTCTTCTAATGTCTTCGTTACTAGAATATAACGGTTATCATTGGGGCGCTTAGACACTGCTAAAGGGTTGCTTACAACCGAAAAGATTGTTATGTTTTTTAATATTCTTTAAATTTTGCTTTTACCTTTCACTGAAAAAAAAAATACTTTACTAAAAAATGTATAGTTAAATAAACTGTCCTAAATTTTCAAAAGAAATCATACAACTCATTTCAGTATATTAATAGTAGTTTCAATTTATTTTTATGAAGTACATTACTTCTTTGAAAAGTAAAACATAGAAAGAAGATGCATTTCCGCAAGAATCTAATATATTTAGCTTTGAGGGTATAAGTTAGGATTTAATAAAAACATTCTCTTAATATATGAAAGTAATAAAAAAATCTCTAGCATTATTGTAGGAACGAATATAAAAGGTATTAGCAAGGATTTTCTCAGAGTTCTTGATAAATAATAATAGATGTTCATATTCTTTTATTTTATCTCTTCTTATAATGACCTTTTCTTGAATAGAGGCTTTTTCTGGAATAGATATTTCCAATGTCATTAGGAATAACATTTCTATTTATTTCTAGGAATTTAGAAAAAGTAGATTATCCTTAATCCTCTGGAAAAAGGCAAAATTGTAATTATTTGTCACTAAAACAATAATTAAAACAATAATTGAACAAACAACTAAAACAATAATTATTTCAATTTGATATTTAAAAAAAAAAAAAAAAAAAAAAAAAAAGTTGCTTATGATTATAATCCTTATGAACCTTATTTATGACTTTCAGACTTGAAAAAGAATCTAAAAATTCACAATTCTATAATTTTGAATTATAAATACATTATAGAGAAAAGAAGAGTTCAGTGATAGGATATATCAAGCGGCGGCGGTGAGTTGGAGAGATCTGCTTTAGAACTAAAAATTACAGAAATATCAATTAAAATTATATAACTCTTACTTTAGTAAGATTATTAAGTAACTAATAATAATTTTATTTTTTATTAAAGGAGACGCAACTATTTGGAAAAGTAGCATCCGTAGAAAATATAATTAATTAAATATTCTTACATCATACTATAATTAAGATATTACTTACAATTGTGTATGCTATAACGTGAAATAATACTATGAAATTATGAATTTGAAGCGGGGTATTGCCTTAATCCCCCTCCAAAGCAATTGTGCAGTCTAGTTACAAAATCAGAAAAAATCTCCAGTAATTAATATTTTTGGAAACAGCTGATGTTTTAGCACACTTAGCCAAAATAAAATCGGAACGAAAACAATTCAGTTTAATAGACATTTGGACAGTAAATTTAACCTTTTAAAGGGGGCTGTGAAAGCATACGTCACGCTTAACCATAGGATTTCGTAAGAGGCCCTCACAAAAGGGTAAAAACTCGAAATAATGTGGCCGGGGCACGTGAAGGGAGGAGGTTATTTAAATTTATATTTCGAATTTGGCCGCCTTTACATCTCTGGATTTGGCCGGGTTTCGAAAAAAACAGGACTACATTTTCGCTAAATTTAATGTGAATATTGGATTTGGAACTATGAATATTGCTCGAAAATTCTTTATTACAAATACATAACCTGGTTATTCGAAAATAATCCAGTAACATTTCCTTGAACATAAAAAAAAAATAAAATCCTCTTCTATACAGATATATCAACATTCTTGTCAACTCATTTCACATTTTCTTAACATTTTCCAACAGGTTTGAAGAGTGTTAAAGGCTTCGGTTTGTCTGCCTGTCTGTCCACTTGTCTGTCAACTCCCGTAAATATTCACTTCCTGAAACTTATATATGTATGTTATTCAAGTTCACTGCCGAATGTTCCCTATTGAAACTAAAATAAATATGCCTATTCTATGCTTACAAGGATACTCGAAAGTATTCCAAAACTTGTGTTCTATTAAGGTAGTTCTAAAAACCATATTTTTTATACCTTTACTTTATACAAAGTTTAAAGAAATTAAAATATGTTATTCAAGTTCCCCATAGGATGATTTCTATAGAAAATGGAATAAATAACACGACTGGTTTGTGTACTAGGATACCTGAAATTATACCAAAGCATTACGTGTTGTGTGAGGTAATTCTTTAAACGAAATTTCAATAACTGTATTTTACACAAATCTTAATGAAATTGGAATGTGCTATTCATATGCACAGAGGAATGCATTTTATAGAATATAGTATGATTAGTCTTAGATTTACAGGGTTACACAAAAATATTTAGTTCCATTAAGAGCAATTATTGGAAATTTACTGGAATTGCATTTTCATTTTCATTAAACGTTTTTAAGACTTTCCAACAGTTTTTAAGTGCGAATATGATTTCAATTTGTATATCTTTCTGTCCGCCACAAAGGTCCGTAAATATTTTCAGTATTAATATATATATATATATATATATATATATATATATATATAATATATATGTTATTCAAGTTCACTTTTGAATGATCTCTATTTAAAAAGACATTTATAGGTCATGTACAGTCACCCAAAAAAAAAACGCCACCCCCCCACCTAATTTCGTCGTAAATTATCGTAGAAACATTTGACTGGTACCGATCGATTTGTAATAACGTCTAGTTTATAACAGTATAGTTAAATTTTGCCTAAGGGGTCGTCTACATATTAAAACTGGCATTAACTTCATTTTCTTCAATGGCAACCCCTATTTATGACTTCATATTCAGATTTCTGAGATCAAGGCGGTTCGAAAAACATACCTATTTATATACCTTAAATCAATTTTAAATAGAGTTACACGTGAAAATGTATTAGGGGTCCGTCTATACATTTAGAAAATATAAATCACGATCTACCACCCAATATACATTATTTATTAAGTTTCACACCGGAAAAAAATTTCAGAAATGTTAATTATAAAATTAAAAAAAAATGACTAATTCACACAACTTTCTGAGTTAGTTTATGAATTAAAAGATTTTTATTGGTTTCTATTGATTAAACATCAGATAGTTCACTTCATACGAAGAAAATTAAATAGCTTGAATAGATATTAAAATATCTATCAAAAGAAAAAAAAAAAAAAGATGAATGGTTTTAAATTTGTTTGAAAATTCAAAATTATTTTAACTCAAGCTGCCGTATAATTGTCTGAAACGGCGGCACTCAACCTGGTTCCCACGGCCGTTTCACAGTGACAATGGGAGTTTGTTCTGATACTGCAGTACTTTCATTTTCTTTAATTGACTTTTTTAAAATATTAAAACAGATTTTTTTTTTTTTTTTTAAATGAATTATTATTATTTTTTTTTTCATGACATTATTAAAAACTTTTACATAAATCTCCACGATATTCTTTTGCTTTTATATTGTATAATGTGTAACGAATTAATATGTAAAATAATAAATCCTACTACTTAATGGGATGTTCTAAAATTCTACACTTTAACACAGATACCGAAGTGGACGGTGGGTGTAGAAAGGCTGAGTACCCTTAATCTAAATCTTCACTTGAAAAGGTCAAAATGTTACAAAACTCTTTTTTTTTTTTTTTTTTTTTTTTTTTTTTAGGAAAAAAGAAGAAGATAAGGAGGAGAATGAAAGATCAAAACGAATATAAAGCATATTAAACGTTAATACCCTTTAATCACTGGAAAAAGGCGGGGTTTTGTATTGTGTGTCATTTGGGAGCTGTAGAGTGCCAGAAAATTACTTTATGTAATAAAACTTTTCATTTAAAGGGTATTTAAAGCAGCATTATATTTAATACATAGACTATTCAGAAAAAAATACCATTCATCTGGTTCATGAAAAATAAAGAACATTTTTCTGGCATTGCTCTATGTATATACATTCTTGTCAACCTTTCCCGGAAGATTACTGGTCCCGCCCCTTTCCGTACATTTTTTTCACATCAGTCTTTTTAAAGCTGTGTCAGCCATCGGTGGCTGACACTGATCTTTCCATTTAGGCTAAGTCAGCCGGCAGTGTAAAATATGATATAAAACTACAGAACTTACATAGTTTTAAGTAATTACTGACAATTTATTTAAAATTTACTTCATGTTTTTTTTTTTTTTTTTTTTTTTTTTAAATAGAATTTTTATAGGATTATATCGTTAAGGCCTAATGGGGTTTATTGAAACTCGATAAACATAACACGCTTCTAAGCAGCACGTGTGGCCTGAATGGGATTTCCATAAGAATTCGCGTGGCGCTCAATGAGTTAATCGTAAATGTATTTGAAGTTAATTACTCTAAAAATTAAATTGTGTACACACAGGGGCGGGAACTAACAATGTTACGGGTTAGGTTGGCAAGTATGCATATATATTTTGCTTGATTTATAAAAATGTATAACACATTTTCTTCTTTTTTTTTTAGTATTTTGTGTTTATATCTCTCATTAAAAATAAATACAATATTCATATATAATCATTTCCATACAGTAATGTATATAAACATATTGATTAAAGAAGATTTGTTGATATTATATAATTATTCTTCTATCTGTATAGTATATTAACACAAATATATTTTCTAAATTTCGCAGCATCGAAAAACAGCAACATAGCTTCCATATCAAGGCTTAATGTAAATAGCCACGCCTTTTCACAAATTTTCTAAAACTTTATAATATAAAGCAAAATAATTTTGCATATTTGTAATTAAATCATTTAACTTTTGTCTTCAATAATCCATGTAGTAAATACCATTGTGATTTATGCATACCAGCGTCTCGTAGTCAAATAGGAATATGCAAATTTGTCTTTTTTTTTTTTTAAATAGTGTTTCAGCGAATCACAGGCGGGGCTTCTTTTCTTTTGAAATTCTTTCACAATCCCTCGCCTACATTGTGATAACATTACTAAAATATGCCAATTTGTATAATAAACATCGAAATATTGCTTAGGAAACAATAAAAATAACACAAAGGTAAATGAAAATAGTTTTCCGTCAAATTATATACAAGCATTTACTTATAGAGGATACAGATTGTAACAAGTGACGGCCCCCTAACAGGAATAAAAAGTGAAATATCACTGTAACTCAAAAAATAATGTTAGGAACGAGCTGTAAATTTGGAAACCCATGTTTTTGATGATGCCCGTTCTATTCGTGCAAAAATTAACATAGGTCATAATTCATAATTTTTTCAAATATGAATTTATTAATAATTTTCATAATTCAAAAAATGTTTTTTTAGCAAAAATTTGCATGGAATATGTTTGGGTTACTTCATTCTAACGAATAAAAAAAACAGAATTTAAATATCATAATTATTTCGGAAGATATGATTTAATATTTGTCACATTCATTTAACATTAGCACCCCCAAACTTTGACAGCTTATAACTCTATGAAAAATTGAGCGAAATATATAAATTATACCATTTTCCGTGATGATTTGATCCAAAGAATTCAAATAAATTATAAAAAATGGGGGTTACCATTGAAAAAAATGAAGTTGATGTCAGTTTTAATATGTAGACGACCCCCTAAGTAAAATCTAACTATAACATTATAAACTAGACGATATTACAAACTGATTGGTACCAGTCGCATGTTTCTACGATAATTTACGACAAAATTAGGTGGGGGGGTGGCGTTTTTTTTTTGGGTGACTGTACAAGTGGTTTGTGTACAGGGACAACTAAAAAAAAAATGTAAGTGCATTGCGTTTTAAGACAGACATTTTTATAAATTACTGTTCAATAATTTTCTACGCTAAAAAATTATTAGATTAATATAGCTGAAGTAAACATTCAGATGCATTAAAGGCTGTAATTATAATATAAGTTCTTTTTTTTTTTTTTTTTTTTTTTTTTCATTAAGCATAATCCAATACGTCTATCTGTATAACTTTCAAACTTTCTCTTTGTTTGTTGTATGATAATGTAGGCAAAGAGCATTGAAACTATTACAGTACAACAACGTACAGTTGTAAAATGTTTAATGTAAATTACTTAATGCATGCCTCATATTTTTTCGTTCTTGTTTATTCGATATAGCTCGTCTCCAATTTATATTTCTAATCATAATCCTAGCATAAAATAGACTTTTCTACTTAAGTCATTACATATGTGAGGGTTAATAAAAAATTCACAATTCGTTTAAGTCAATTAAAATAAATGAAAGAAGTAATTGAGTTTGGAGAAAAAATTAATTTCTACGAAAGTGAATATTTATCTAGTAAAGTGAAAAAAAAAAAAAAAAAAGTTTACTTTTTAGTCAGCTTAAGAACTGGATGCAAACAATTGCAGATTATATTCAATTCAGAAAACTAAAAAATAAAATAAAAGACAGCTTCTTAAGGGATCATATATGGAAAACAAGCAATATAGGTTTTATGAAGATGGAATATGCTAATAAGATTGCTTAAATAAAAATAAACGTAATATAAAAACAGAAGTCTTCGATATTTTAATTGCAGCGTCTGTCGGGAGAAATCGTCTATTTAAGTAATTCTTATTTTATTATTAATTTTATTAAGACGAGATTTTTGGAAATAATACTTATTAGAACAAACTTTTAAATAAAAAAATAATGCATTTCTCATGAATTACAAAACTATTTATGTATTTATGGTTCTTCAGTATATGTAAAACCGAATTAACAAGTATAAGCATGCTTGTATAAATTGATGTGATAAATTATGATTTAATAAGAGAACATTAAAACGTTTTAGCCAAATAAATTTCCGTCGTGCGCACTGTATCTCATAGATACGGAGCTATGATGTATTCTTTTTTTTTTTTTTTTTTTTTTTTTGAATAGATGGAGAAACTCACGACCTTGACTAAAATAATATCTGCCTTTCTTGACACGTGTTAACCAGTGTTGTATCAGTGGGTTAGAACGCTACCGATAAGGTCTGTCGTTTGTTTTGCTCTTAAATTTTCCATTTTTAGATAGTTTTTCTTTAAATATATAAAACATGCTTTCTTAGATTTACATGATTAGAATCTTTTCGAAAGATTTTATAAGCTTTTGTTTTTGTGGGAAAGGGAGATTTAAACTGAAAATTTCGATGAGTGTATCGAATTTGAAGAAGATTTAATGAGATATAATTCTTAAGATTGCAGTGCAAGTGATACCAATTATTTTGACGATACTGCAGGCACAGCAGATTACTGTGTAAGAATAAATTATTCAACAAAATAAGCCAAACTAATACGGCAAAAAAGTTATGCAATACCATAGCAAAATTATCTAGAATAATTTTTATCTGTTGAGGAAATGAGAATTATTTACGGCTCATGTAATGCTTTTTTAGAGTTGAAGTGTTAAATATTTATTTAAATACACTAATAAATGTTCGAGTACATTAAAAATGATATGTTTATCATATTTATATTATGCATTATTTTTCATTTGATTTTGTACTTGTAATTTTCTACAATGTATGTATTTCGATATTTTCATTGTGTTTTTTACCGAAATAAAGGAAATAAAGGAGAATTAAGGCCAAGATGTAGATAAGGAAGATCTTGGTATCAAAAACAAAAATTCAGTTTCTTTAAAGATCACTAAATTTATGAATTATTTCAAATCGAAAATGAATCTCTCAGATGCAACGCTCCCAATGTTGTAATATTTGAAGCACACACGACGGAGTCTCAAAAGAAATCATTAAATGCATTTAGAAACACAAAAATTAAAAATAAATCTTTGCATTACTTCTATTTTACTTATTAATTGTATTAATTAATTAATTAATTAATACTAATATTATTATTATTTGTAATCGTGATTCTCTCATTTATTTTTAAACCGTAGATTTTTCTGACAATAACTAAAGGATTTAACAGGACTACTATTAACAAAAACATTATTTGTAATTAAGAGGAGTACTTGAGTTAATCCAATAAAAGAAATTCATATTTTACATAAAAAAAATGTGTTGTGAGTTATAAGAGAGTAAAAATATTTATAATGACATTTCTTCTTAAAAGATAGAAAACAAACGTTCACTTATAAGCACAAATTTTATAATTAAACGAGAAGAAATTGTTGAGTAACATATTGATTTAAAATTACCTTTTAAATGCCTGATTAATATTTAAATCAATTTAAAAATGTTTTATTCTTACCTCTAATAAATTAATCACGGAAAAAAAAATACTTTAAATAATCATGCTTTTTAAAATTTACA
Source organism: Salticus scenicus (assembly GCA_963930645.1). Classification (NCBI taxonomy): domain Eukaryota; kingdom Metazoa; phylum Arthropoda; class Arachnida; order Araneae; family Salticidae; genus Salticus; species Salticus scenicus. Next base: position 98,406,888 of record OZ005649.1, read on the forward strand.
GCTAAGAAGCATCCGAAAGGCAACATCTCAAACTACAGAAACCGTATCTTTAAAATGCATTAAAAAATAAAATTCCTAAACATATTGAAGTAAATAACAATGATAATAATAATAATAATCTGGGATTAGACTTTTTTTTCTTTTTAATAAGTGTTCATTGATAACATTTTGAAGCTTAAGAAATTTATTTTGTTACATTTTAGGTATACAAATTTTAGCTAGTCAAATACACCTAATTAATTTGTTTGAAGTAGAGTGTTTAGAAGTGTAATTAAAATTTTACAGTTTTTTTTCTCTCTTTTTTTTAGGGGGGGGGGGGAGATGTTTGAAGTTGTGTTATCAAAAAATCCTTTTGCATTAATTATATATGTAAATTTATGCATTTATTTATAAACAAATAAACAGAATTATTACGAACACACATGTAAATAAATATATACATATAGATAGGTAGATGTATAGAATTAGTATACAGACTCACATACATACATATACATACATACGTACATACATATATATATATATATATGCATGTGTGTATAAATATAAATCAATATTTATATATGTGTGTGTGCGTGTGTGTTTGTATGTGTATACACGAATTTATGTGTATCACATATGTATTTGTATGTGTATGGGTGTATACATATCGTGTATATGTGTACACAAATGCACGAATACTCATACACATTAATTACGACGAATACACATACGCATTGTTATACGAATACACGAAGGCACATACACATTGTTATCATATCTTAAAACATATAAATAATAAAACTAAAGCTAGCCAATCTATTGATTATTATGTTCTAACGAAAAACAACTGGGATTAGAAAATCATTTTTCGTTGTTTTGAGAAACTTTAGAATTAATTAATAACTTTCTTCTTTTAAAAGATTTAGAAATTCCTTTTTTTTAAACATTAGTGATTTTTGAGAATCCCAAATGCACATATTTATTTTGTTTAATGTATGGAGTATTGGAGAAAGTAGTTCAATACTTTGAAGTTTTATTGAACAAAATATATAAAGCTCTATTGTTTGAAAACTTGTTCCAAGAAGTAAAAAAAAAAAAAAAAAAAAAAAAAAAGTAAAAGTAACAGTAAAAATAGTATATTAAGCTTTGCATAAAAGTTTAAAAATAAATACATATCTTTAAAAATATTTTTACCCCGTTGAGGAATTTTCTGGCTCAGAATTTTTTTTAATGGAATTTCTAACACAAATTCATTGCTGTAGTACGAATTGTTATTTACGATTTAATTGCATTTTAGTTTCATTGTATGCGAAATGAGTTGTACAGTAAAGTAGTTAAATAAAGTGAAGTGAGACATCAGTCATATTTTGTATTAAAGATGACGATTACTTAGCTTAAAATTTGTTGTATGTCGAAATTTTATAACATAATATTATTAAATTTTTAGAGTTTTTTCTTTTTCTTTCATTATTTTTTTCTTTTTTGGTTATATATTTAAGTGCCAATGCGACTTTTAATAGATGTGCTATAAAATATCATTGGTGTTGTGAATATAAATTTGTTATATATATATATATATAATCGTTATTTTGATACTCGTTGCGAATGTTAGTGGAAGCTTATATTAACTAGAAAATGTCAAGATGTAATTTTCTAATATATTTCTTCCCATATTAATAATAATAAAAAAACAGTTAAAATGTGTGTATGTTAGAAAATGTTTGACAGACGACGGTTTTAGGTTTCACGCGGTACATATACATGGTTCCTAATATTAAGATAAATAGAAACAATATATGTAAAACCCTTTCCGTTTGTATTCAAATTTAAAAGTTACAATTAACAGATTGCTCGTTATTGACTACATTACAGACTGTATCACGAACTATTCCCTTCTGTGTATATATATATATATAATCGTTATTTTGATACTCGTTGCGAATATTAATGGAAGTTTATATTAACTGGAAAATGTGAAGATGTTATTTTCTAATATATTTAAAATATATGTATATTTTAATAAAAAATATTAGTATAATATATATATATATATATATATATATATATATATATATATATATATATATATATATATATATATATATATATATATATATATATATATATATATATATATATATATATATATATATATTTATATATATATATAAATATATATAGCATATATCATCATCACTCCAGGTATGACTGTTAAATATCTCACAAAGTCTGATTTGGAATGCTGACGAGGTTCGGGGTAGAGGTTTATGATATTATTTTGCTCCAAAAATAAAGCGCTTTTTATTCCTCATTAATTAGTCGCTTTTGGGTATTTAAATGCATTCAGCTTAATTCTAGCTCATTGAAGCAAAGTTAGACGGTAAAATAAAGATAGGGTTTGTGATAAATAACACGATTGACTACTGTCAATAATGCCGAAATATACATAGAAATTAATAATATATTTTGGCGGTTTAATGAATTTTAAATTTTTCCTTTAAATTTTTTTTTTCAATAGCTGTCTTAAAACTAAATTTGCTATCAGAAAACTTTAACTTTCGTCTTACAGTGTATATGACAAAGCATTTCATGTCAATCCTAATTTATGATTCTGAATTATATGGTTACATTTTAATTTAATTTTTTCTAAGTTACAAGAATATTATTTTTTAATACAGGACTATATCTGAAATTAAAACACGTTTAATAGCGGCAAATAATGATTTTTGGATAGTTGATACAAATATATTATATTCTGTCAAAAACCTCGAAGTAAACTTTGATCCTATCACTTTTCCTATTTCTATATTCAAACAGCTTTTCACTTCACAAATATACGGTAGTAATTGAACTTAATGTAAAACCTATAAGGTTTCGATAAACGCATGACGTTGAAGAAAAAACAACTACAAGCACACACACAAAGAAATATAAGCTCTTTACAAATTCTATCTGTTTTATACAATGGTATATGCATAAGAGAAACGATTGCATTATTGAAATAAAAGTATTACATTTAACACAATAAACGACCAATGCGGAATACTGAAACAATATTAACAATCCTGAACAATAATTATGAATAATAAAAATCGGAAACAGCTCTAAATTCTCGGTAAAAAATGTCGACTTTTGCATGCTTGCGAAGAAGAGGAAGTTTTATGCAAAACAGGTTAGGGTATAAGACGTTTGCAGACGTTGTCATGATTTATGTCGATATTTGCGACTGTAATGACGACGGCATCTTTAGTTGAACGTGTGAAATTGGTGAAGCTGTTTTACGAAAACAAGGGGGATTCCTCTGGGGCAGTTTCTTAATTGCGTCGTATAAAGAACCTATGGCGTGGACCAATGTCTGGCGTGGACCTATGGCGTGGACCAATAAAGGTATCCGGGCCATCATTAAGAGATTTGAAAGGACGGTGACATTAGGAGTTCAAACTGGAAGAGGCCGTAAATCTGTCACACCTGTACTTGTTGATGTCGTCAAGACAGCTGTTGCCGCACAACCAGAGACATCAGAGTTTGGGGGCAGTAGCGCACGTACAGTTTCTAAACAGGCAGGCTCTTCTTACAGCGCCGTCCCCAAGGTGCTCAGAAACATAATTCATTCCTTCCCATTCAAGATCCACCATACCCAAAGGCTGATTGATAGGGTCAAGCCATAATGTCTACCATTCGCAGTCAGTTTTCTCAACAGAATGACTGTTGATCTCTCATGGCCTTGGACTATTCTGTAGGGTGACGAGGCTCATTTCTACCTCAATGGGACAGTTAGCCCACAGAATTGCCGCATATGGGGTAAGGAATATCCGCGGATACACACTGAAATTCCCCTACATTCTCCAATGGTGACTGTCTGGTGTGGATTCACGGCGACATTCATCCTTGGGCCATACTACTTTGAGAAAATAACTGCACGTGGTTCTGTCACACGTTCCGTTGCAAGCCGTCGGTACCATGGCATGCTGCAGACGTTTGTTCTGCCCGAATTACAGCAAAGGCAAATCCCTACACCGACCATTTTTATGCAGGATGATGTGCCCCCACAAATCCATGAGTCCGTGAAGGCTCTATTGCTCCAACACTTCACAGACTAACGCGTTATTAGTCGCTTCTTTCGTAATTCATGGCCACCACGTTCACCGGATCTAAATTCGTGCGATTTCTTGTTATGGGGCACTTAAAAAGTGTGGTCTATCGTGGAGGTGTTGCGACGGTGAACGATTTAAAAACTCCATAACGCTTCATGTGCGAAGCATCACAACTTATCAGTTACGATCTGCTGTTGTCGACTTCAATCGACTGTTCATCAATTTGAAATTTTGCAGGTGAATGAGGGATGTCATATGAAACACCTTTACCTACATCGTCCTGGACACGATTAACAACTGCTTCTCTTGTAAAAATTCGTCATAATCTGCTCATGTGCCTGCAAACTGAGCAGTTTTTTTTTCTCTCAAACAGCGTACTGTTATTTTTTCCTTACCTTTACTTAACGCAGTTCGATGACAAGGTCATCAGAAACAAGTCAATAAATTTTAATATTGTTGTTTATGTATTCCGATTTGGTCATTTATTGTGTTAAATTTAATGTTCTCTCTGATGGACATTTTTGAACTTTTTTTTTTTTCGAAATTCCGTGAGCTCAACTTGTCTATTGTCTATATACCAAATTTCGTTGCATTAAATTCATCCATTTGCGCTGTAGGATGGTGTTTAGAAGAGACGTTTAATTATAACCACCCTGGATAGATATTTATATTTAAATATGTTTTAGATTTACTTACAAATGAAGTTATTATTCTCTTTTAATTTTATGCACTTGGGTTGTTTTTGTTTATAAAACTACTTAATATTTCGGATATTCTGAAAAAAGAATAGATGCGTTAACTAAATCTACTTTATTTTTGAAAAAGTTTTAATAAATATATTACAAATTTTAACTCAATATTATTATGTATATATACCCGTATTCATCATTTAATGGAAAGCGAAATGCAGAAGAAATAAAATAGACTATTTTCTCAGTAAGATTAATTCATGGGAGTGATTTTTTTTTGAAAAAGTCATGATTTGCCTACTTGTTAGAAAGTATATAAGGATTTTTTAAGATGCTTCAGTTTCATTTTGCAAAATAGTTCGTAATATTTTAATCATCACGGGCTTAGATTCATTTTTATTTATGGTACTCCTTTTTTCAGGTGTTCTGAAAAAATAATATGATTACCTAAATTTAATTTGCTGTTATAGTATGCATTTTGTTCAACTGAAATTTTAAATTAATTATTCTATGATACATATTTCTATTCCTTTTATTGAACAAAACAAAACAACAAAAAGCAACACACACAAAAACCATAAAAAAAAAAAAAAAAAAAAAACATATGTATCTATTTTCCATTTGAGATTAATTCACAATCGGAATATTTTTTTTTTTTTTTTCAATTAGATAATTTCTAGGACACGTTGTTAAATAAATTTAAAATTGATATTTTATTTTATATATTAAGAAAAAAAGAATAAGATGTTACAGTTGTCTGGGTGGTTAGCGTTATGTATATATCTAAATTATTTGAATCGTTTCTGATAATGTGTTTCACTTTTATACTGTATCTTTTTTTATTTATTTATTTATTTATTTTTGAGTAGCTCGCGTAAAAAAAAGGATTAAATTATAAATTTTTATTAGTTAGTTAAAAGTGTTTTACCAAGTTCAGTTTTTTTCATGCTTCATTTAATATTTATCTTAAGAAAGTTATAATTTACTGAAAAAAAAAATCTTCAATGTGCTTGTTGTTACGCAATTCTTTAATAATTTAGTTCGGTAACAGTATTTTAGAAGCTTTTTCTTTTGTGTTAAATGTGTATTAATGAATCACTATATGCATAACATAATAGATGCACTAAAACATTTTTCTTAATTATAATAATGTAGTTATAATTATGTTATAATTCTTAATTATGTTATAATTCTTAATTATAATAATGTTTCCTTTTGATTCATTAATATTAAATTTCGCTTCTTTCTTAAGGGAATATAAATAAATAAATAAATAACTTTTTTTTTTTTTTTGAAGGATCTCTTTACTGCCTTTGCATGCATACTGATCACGTAGTAAAATCTAATATTTGAATGAAGAGTTTCTTCAAAATTAAATTTTTAAAACCAATATCCCGAGGCTTTCAGATCATTATGTCTGTCGAACAAATGTTTTTGCTTTGCTTGAGTTAATCTTTTAATTTTTTTTAATACTTATTTTTAATTGATATTTTACTTTTTTTTTTTTTTTTTTTTACTTTTGACTACTGCAAATATACTCCAGTAACAAAGCAAAAACAGGTTTTTTTTTTCTTCTTTTTTGAAAGACTAATATGTATAATATACAACTTAATAAGAGTAGGTTTAATTATTATTTAAGTAAATTTTATCTTATTTTATTTATTTATTTTGGAATCGAGCTTTAATCCGTAAGTTATCTGCATAAACTGAAAAAAAAAAAAATGTTAAAATACAGGAAAAATCTGGCAGCTGGGGTGTCAGTATTTCTCCATCAAATATACAGGACAAAACTATACATTTAACAAAAAAATGTTTGATTTTCAGGATTCCTGTGTAAATTATATGTCAGTGATACAATTTTACGGTTTTAAACTGCGTATATTGACGGAGAAAAACTGGTACCCCAGCTGCCAGATTTTCCCTGTACTTTTAACAGATTTTTTTTTTCAGTGTACACATAAGACTACATGTTTTCCTAATAAAAGTAGGAGCATATATGTATCAATTAACCTCTCTGTATAGGCCGTTTATTTAATGAATACGAGTATTCAAAACAAATGTCATGATTTTGCTATTGTTTTTCCGGAAAAACTATCTCTAAGTATTCACCATATCTAATATATGTCTGTTAATAAGTTTTCTATATAGATCTCTTTAAGCATTAAAAAGCCTATTAATTGTGCCTGATAGTTTCTTTCACTTTGACTACATTTCAGATATTTTTTGATAATAGGAACTTGAATAGTCTAATTATTACATTTTTTTTAATCAGAAATGTACTAGACTAAAAAAATAGACTAATAAAAAAAACTATAAGTGCTAGATTCTCCAAAATCTATACAGATTGAGTATCTGTGACCTATAATATGGGTATAAAATTTTTGCTCAATTGAATAAGGCGTTTAGATGCTATCGCACTTTTAAGATTTTGGTCCCATAGGCCATAATGATAAAGAATTTTTCTTTGTGTCCCTGTAAAAAAACTATAAGTGCTAGATTCACCAAAATCTATAGGGTTCGTACTATGGTGACTTACAATATACGTACCAACTTTCAGGTTAATCGAACAAAGCCTTTAGACGCTAGCGTGTTCACAAACATACACACATACACACATACACACATACACACATACACACACATACATACATCATCGTAAAAATAGTGAAAACGGACTCAGGGGACCTCAAAACGTATAGAAACATCAAAATCTCGAATTCGGATTTTTGACATGATTACAATACTTTCCTCACTATAGTGTTCGGAAAGTAAAAATATTTTGCAATAGATTATTAGGTATTTTACATAATATAATATAATGTACGTATATATATATGTATATATATATATATATATATATATATATATACAAATTTTCAAAATCACCTATTTTCAAATCAAATACCTATGATTTTGAAAATTTGTTTGGCAGTATTCCGGATAACTTGGTAATATAAGTTTTTGAAAGCATATATGATGAATTTGGCAGCTACTTAAATTGTGATAAAAATTACTGGACTAATCTTATCAGAATTTGTATTTTTGAAAACGTTTTGTTTAACGGGAAAGATTAATTTTTACAGCGGAGGGGGATCCCAATGGGAACGAGTTTTTCGAGTGCTTTCGCAAATTTATTACCATGTTTTTATTAACTTCGATTCTTCTGTGTTTGTGTGTTTGTCAGGGACAAATCTTGCAATCGATTTTTAACTAACTTCCCGACTAGCTAGATATTTGAAATTTTCAGGACAGCTCACAACACGGTGACAATACATTTTTCTAATAATTTTAGTCAACTGCTTCAAGTTCCGCTGCCTTCGGCAGCGTTTATATGATTCGGCAGAAAATTTATTTAACTAACTTCCCGACTAGCTAGACATTTGAAACTTTCAGAATAGTACAGAAGAAGGGTAAAATGCATATTTTTAATACCTTTAGCCAACTGTTTCGGGTTCCCGCTGCCTTCGGCAGCGTTATCAGTACAAAGATTGCAATCGATTTTTTCCTAACTTTCCGACTATCTAGACATTTGAAACTTTCAGGATAGCTCAAAACACGGTGACAATACATTTTTTTAATACTTTTAGTCAACTGTTTCAAGTCCCCACTGCCTTCGGCAGCGTTTATATGATTCAACAGAAAATTTATTTAACTAACTTCCCGACTAGCTAGACATTGGAAACTTTCAGAATAGTTCAGAACACGGTGAAAATGCATTTTTTAAATATTTTTAACCAACTACTCCGGGTTCCTGCTGCCTTCGGCAGCGTTACCATTACAAAGCTTGTAATCGATTTTTCACTAACTTCTCGACTAGCTAGACATTTGAAAACTTCAGGATAGCTCAGAATACAGTGATAATACATTTTTCTTATACTTTTAGTCAACTGATTCAGGTCCTCACTGCCTTCGGCAGCGTTGATATGATTCGAATGAAAATTTATTTAACAAACTTCCCGACTAGCTAGACATTTGAAACTTTCAGAATAGTTCAGAATACGGTTAAAATGCATATTTTTAATACATTTAGCCAAATGTTTCGGGTTCCTGCTGCCTTCGGCAGCGTTATCAGTACAAAGATTGCAATCGATTTTTCCGTAACTTCTCGACTAGCTAGACATTTGAAACTTTCAGGATAGCTCAGAATACAGTGGCAATACATTTTTTTTTTTTTTATAGTTTTAGTCAACTGTTTCAGGTCCCTACTGCCTTCAGCAGCGTTTATATGATTCAACAGAAAATTTATTTAACTAACTTCCTGACTAGCTAGACATTTGAAACTTTCAGAATAGTTCAGAATACGGTGAAAATGCATTTTTTAAATTTTTGTAACCAAATGTTTCGGGTTCCTGCTGCCTTCGGCAGCGTTACCAATACAAAGCTTGCAATCGATTTTTCACTAACTTCCCAACTAGCTAGACATTTGAAACTTTTATAATAGCTCAAAACACGAGAGCAATGAATTTTTTTAAAAATTTATCCAATTGCTCCGGGTTTCCACTGCCTTCGGTAACGTTTATATGATTGAACAGAAATTTTAAAAACATGGTATATAAAAAGATCTTTTTATCTTGCAATTATTTTTACATTTTTTCGAAAAAAAACTTTATAAATATTACTTTCTTCAGACATATTGATGATTTAATTGTTTTTAACTGTAATTGTTTCGAAAATATCTCTAAAAAAATATATCCTAAAGAATTAATTTTAAATTGTACAGATACTGAAAAAATTTCTTTCGTAGATTTAAATATAAAGAGAAATGAATATAAATGGCTCATTGATTATATAATAAAAGAAATGATTTTAATTTTTAAGTTAATAGTCTTACTAATTGGTTTTCAAATATCAGTAGAAAATTTTTAAAAAATATAATGTTCGCACAGCTTAAAAGAATTCATACTATTTGCAATAATGAAGAAGATTTAAAATATGCTCTTGAAGACTTAAAAAGTACCTTGCAAATTGACTGTTACCTGTCCCAATTTTTAACTGTGACTTTCCAGTGTTTTCCTATCTCGGTTTGTTCTACTTCCTCATTGAAGGGCGATATTGAAGTACCGACGAGTAGCCCCGTCGGCCGAAGATAGTTTGTGTTCCAGATGAAGGGTTGTATTTTCATTTCATTTTATACTTTCTTGTTTAACTTCAGTAATACTTTTTTGTATTGTATGTATTTTTTTTTAAATGAATTGATGTAACTTTTACAATTTGATAATTTTTTAAAATAGTTTTAGTAGTTTTATACATTATATGTATGTTTGATTTCTCTTCAGTTATTGGTGGTTTTCTGTTTGGTGAGAAGTTGGGGGCTAAGGATAGTTATTAGCTTACAGCTACTGTCCTTTCAGAAACTACTCGTTCACCCCTACACTGAGGGGCCTCCTTGGTGAAGATCTCAGTGTTTTTTGGGGTTTAATTTCATTCATTTGTTTATATATTTCTGCATTTATATATATATATATATATATATATATATATATATATATATATATATATATATATTCTGTCTTATGCGCATTCATTATCTTATATGTATTCAAGTTTTATGCGTAACTTACTTACTTTGTAAAAAAAAGAAAAAGAAAAAAAAAAAAAAAAAAAAAAACCTACAAATTTTTTGCTTTGTAAACATAAATTAATATAAGAACATATATGTATCAGTTAATCTATTTGTGTGAATGATGTTTTCCTGCATATTTTAACGCATTTTATGAAGTTGCATTTGTTTTAAGGGAAAATTATTTACATTCAGAATTTATAATAGTATTACTGTTATATAAATATTTAATACATTAAGTACATGTGCGTTAATATTTTTTTTCAAAAACTATCAGTTTAACCATTTATATAAAATAATAATAATAATAATAATAATTGTACTTGATAGTGTATCTTACTTTTATTATTTACAAATAACATTTCTTTATAGACTTTTAAGCAAACTATTGATTAAATTTTTATTTATTAGTTTAGAAAATTTTACCGAGTGCAGTTTCCTCCTGCTTCTTTAAATATCCACCATTAAAATGCTTAGTTTTACTTAAAAAATATTAATTTCAAAGTGCTTGTTTTAGCGCACTTCGTACATATCTTAGTGTTTTAAAAGTATATGTAAAAGTTTTTTTTTTATTTGCATTAAGTAGAATGTAAGATTAATAACGCATCATATGCATAATGTAACAGCAAGACTAAAACTATATTATACAATGAAGTCTTGTTTTTGTTTCGTTAATATTAAGTTTCGTGCATGGCTTGAGGCATAAAAATAAAAAAAATGTATGCAGGATCTCTTTACTGCCCTTTCATGCATTAAGATACAAGTAATCATGGCTAATATTTAAATTAAGCGTTTCTTCCTTCAATTTTTTTTTTTTTTTTTTATGTTTGTAACCTGAGGCTTTTAAATCATTATGACTGACGTAGAATTCGTTTTTGCATAGTTGAGTTAATCTTCTAATAAAATATATTGCCTCAATAAGTTTAGTTGGTATTTTCTTTTTCTAATTTTCAGAAAATATTTTCTTAATTTTCATTGGTGCTTTTATTACTTCGGCAGCGATAAGTTGAATAGTTTTAAAAATGTTCTTTTTATCACTTTCTCAAATATTAAAAACATTTATTTTATATTTATAAATAATTTAACGAGAAAAAAAAATGCATGTTTGGATTGTGTTTTCTTTCTTCCTTTTTGTTTTAATTTTATAAAATTCCACAGATATTCCATTGTTTAGAGGATATATCTCTCTATATATAAATGGATAAGATATTTTTTCCTGTAAGTCCGTGGCTGGACGCGATTGATTGGCTAAGAGAGTTTTTCTTCTGTTTGTCTGTGTGTTGTTGCCACCAGCTTTTCATACTTTATTTAATTTAAAAATTTGTCACAAGCTTTTCATTCTTTAGTTAATTTAAAAAGAAATCTAATTGTCCGATCGATAAGTTAATTAAAACGACGGATTAACAAAATATGGGCCTTTCATTTAGTACATTATTTGTAAAGAAATTTTCATTAGATTTCTTAAAATTTATTAAAATGTGAAAATAATAACAAAAGCTAATAATTATAGTAAATAATTATAGTAAATAATAATAGCAAAAGCTTTAAATGTGGTCATCTAAAATTTTAATTGTTGAAAAAAGGAAAAAAAAAACATTTATTTTTTTTATTTTTATTTTTTTTAACATAAAATGAAATATGCTTTCACGCGAAAACAAGAATTGTAAAATATTTTACTCATGCACAAGAAAAAATCAAAATTGAAAATGGAGTAAAAAAACAATTTTGTTAAAGTTGCACGAGAGTTCCAAAAATTAATGGAAATATAAATGAACGTTAAATAATTAAAATAGTCATCTGCCTAATCACGTGAAATTGAAAAACAAAGAATCGAATTCAGTAAATATGGAAAGGAAAGGAAAACGAAAAGAAAAGAAAGAAACAAAATAATAATAATAATAATAACACAAACCAACGTGAGACCAAAGCGGGCTTTAAAGCAATTTCATGATTTCTTTAAACTTTATTTTTGTTTGTAAAGCTATATAGAAAAGAGTTTTCTTTAAATATAGTGACCAGCGAAGCGAGAAAAGCCTTAGCGGATTCACTACCTTCATTGATTTAATGAATTAAAAAATGGTTTCGTTAACAAACTTTGATCTATTGGCACGCAGGCAGCATCAGGCCGAATCTTGTATATCTCGAGTTTGATTTTGAAATTTTTCCCGCATTCGAAATTCGGTTCGTACCCGAACCGGGGCTTTGATAGTATTTAATAAATGTATAAAGCTAAAAAATATATTTGTAAAATTTAGTAACAAATGTCATGATTTTGGTGCTAGTTTTGTTCATACATGCAAGAAGGAAATATTTAATTCATAAATATTGTGGTTCTTTTGTTTAGATGGATTTATATTTGTTATGATATCCTGAACACAATTTCACCATCATAGAAACAAATAAACTGGCAGAGTTATCTTGACATTGTTCAGCTGCATATTTTAGGATGCGCTTGGGAGTTTCACGTATGTTTCTCTTAACTCAGCATGTAAACTTGAAAACACAATTACTCCCAGTACATTCTGAGAATTTCCATGGCATGGTCTTTTATACTCGGGATACTCTAATATCAACCTTTTGAAACGGTGTGCTTTTAAGACATTTATTCTTATATATATAGGGTGGATCGAAAAACGCGTTTTTTCTGCAATACAATTCTAATAGCGCGGAAAAGGTGCGCATAGGCGTCATTTTAAATGAAAAATATTATTATTATTATTTTTTTTTTTTTTCAAAATTTTGAAATCGCGCAGAAGGCCTAAAGTTACCAAAAAATCAAAATACCGGTAAATAAAAAAAAAAAAAATGCAAAAAATACAAAAAAATACATTGTTTGTTCTAATAGTGAAAAAAATGTTTTTAAGAGTGTCCTTAATGCATACAAAATATAATTAGACCCATTCTTGTTTTACTGAATTCGCGCAAAAGGCCTAAAGTTGCTGGTTGTATCGTAAAAAAACGATATTTCATGATTTTCGACGATTTTTAAACATGTGCCAAAACCCATGAAAGTTTTATTTTTATTTTGTAATAGTGTAAAAACCATTCGAAATAGTTTTCCCAATCCAGAAATAATACTTTCAGACCTGTTATTCCTTAACTGTATTCGCGCAAAAGGTCAAAATTATAGTATAAGTTAAGTTATAGAGTTCCGTAAAAACGCCGTTTTCAATATCTGATGAGTGTTTATTTAACACATTAAGGTTTGTAATAAGACTCTAACAAGTGATTTACAAAAAATGTATTAGCCAAACATATCATATTGCAGCTCTCAGCTCCTTTCAACATTTAATCTGTGCTGAAAAGACCCAGGACTCACGGCGAGGACGTGGCTGCAAGGCGAGTCCCACCTCCACCCTACCCAACCAACCAACCAGGGTGAATTTTATTTACAATATTTACAGTAACTATTTACTTTGTACAATGCATATATGTTCGTTGTAAGCAAAAGGTTATTTACATAGAAGCCTCTTTGAATTCAGACTTTGAATTAAATGTAGGCATCAGCTGTCTTGATTTTAAAGTAGCTCTAATATAACCATCTCGATTTTCATGCCCGCACACTTTTTCTGCTGCTTCTGTAACTAGTTTCACACACCTCTTAACTGACTGGGTGTGGCATGGGAATTTGAGGTAGTTAAATTCTGGTAGCGCTTTGTCTTTCAATAAAGAAGCAATATATTCAGTTGGCATCTTGGACAGTAGTGGCGGCGGTGTTAATTTGCAGATTGACCAATCAATTTGTCGTTTTCACTAAAATTTATTGTAGGTATTTTGAAGTCTCTTACATAACCTTCAGAGGATGGCTCATTTCTTGATTTAAGGATCCACCTGTAGCCAAGTTCTCTAATGTGTGGTCTCTCATCATAGCCAACATCATATTTTCAGGGTGGCAGAAGACTGCGTTTCTTTGAATTACTGGATCAATGATTTGCTTGATATTGTCCGGTAGATGCCTGGTTGTTTTAACTACCTTCAAAATACGTTTCGGTCCATCTTTCACAGTGTAGTTTTTCTTTATATCAAACCAAACAGGTGCACATGACTTCACTATGTAATTTGCAAGAGTCTGTAACTCAATTGTTGGACTAGTTTGGGATACATAAAATCTTAAAACCCGGTTAGCACAGGTTAAAAACAAGAGTGGTTGATGCGTCCAGGATCCCTAGCAGCCAATTCTGGATTACAGCTTCCTGTGTTGACCGCTTTTATAATGTCTAGGAGATAATTCTGATCTTTACTCAGATCATCTTTAGTGATATCAATGACTTCTTCTGATTGTATCGGCTCAAAATCTACAAAAGGGAGTTTCTCACATCCAGTGAGTTGTTTTCCAACTGGACCGCTAAATGATGCTGGTCCTGTTGTCGTTCCATCCAAGTGATCAAACAAATGCCTATACGGTAACTCGTTAAAATGTCCGCCACTACTGTCCAAGATGCCAACTGAATACATTGCTTCTTTGTTAAAAGACAAAGCGCTACCAGAGTTTAACTACTTCAAATTCCCATGCCACAACCAGTCAGTTGAGGTGTGTAAAACTGGTTACAGAAGCAGCAGAAAAAGTGTGCGGGCATGAAAATCGCGATGGTTATATTAGAGCGACTTTAAAATCAAGACAGCTGATGCCCACATTTAATTCAAAGTCAGAATTCAAAGGGGCCTCTACTTAAATAACCTTTTGCCTACAACGAACATATATGCATTCTACAAAGTAAATAGTTACTGTAGATATTGTAAATAAAATTCACCCTGGTTGGTTGGTTGGGTAGGGTAGAGGTGGGACTCGCCTTGCAGCCACGTCCTCGCCGTGAGTCTTGGGTCATTTCAGCACAGATTAAATGTTGAAATGAGCTGAGAGCTGCAATATGATATATTTGGCTAATACATTTTTTGTAAATCACTTGTTAGAGTCTTATTACAAACCTTAATGTGTTAAATAAACACTCATCAGATATGGAAAACGGCGTTTTTGCGGGACTCTATAACTTAACTTTTGCTATAATTTAGACCTTTTGCGCGAATACAGTTAAGGAATAACAGGTCTGAAAGTATTATTTCTGGATTGGGAAAACTATTTTGAATGGTTTTTACACTATTAAAAATTAAATTTAAAACTTTTATGGGTTTTGGCATCGTCGAAAATCATGAAATATCGTTTTTTACGATACAACCCGCAACTTTAGACCTTTTGCGCGAATTCAGTAAAACAAGAATGGGTCTAATTATATTTTGTATGCATTAAGGACACTCTTAAAAACACTTTTTTCACTATTAGAATAAAAAATGTATTTTTTTGTAATTTTTGCATTTTTTTTTTAATTTACCGGTATTTTGACTTTTTTTGGTAACTTTAGGCCTTCTGCGCGATTTCAAATTTTGAAAAAAAAAAAATAATAATAATATTTTTTTCATTTATAATGATGCCTATGCGCAAGTTTTCTGCGCTATTAGAATTTTATTGGAGAGAAAACGCGTTTTTCGATCCACCCTAATACATACACACACACACACACACACACACACACACACATATATATATATATATGTGTGTGTGTGTGTGCTGAAAAAGCTTGGTGCATGTTACACGAATGACTATCTATAAATGCTCAGAAGCATTTTTCACAACTATTGAATTAATATTAACCAAGTTGGTCATCAAGTGTATACAATATGATAAACGTCTCAAGAACAAGATAAAAAAAAATCCAAAATCCTGTAATTTTATTTTTAACATGTCACCATTTTGTAGAATTGCGATTTCCCAGATGAATATTTCTCACCACCTACTTTTTAAAATTGTTCCAAATTGCATCTGTAAAAACATTTTTGCGATAAATATATAAATTGTTTTATTGTGAGCATTTGTGAATGGCTGACGTAATGTTTACATAATAAAGCTGAACGACTCGTGATGGCCGCAGTATAACAGGTTATTTAGCAAGAAAATCCAGTAAATTGCATGATATAAGATTCAGTGTTGACTTATATTATTAAGAAAGATCTAAATGTATATATATATCATGTATATAGATATATAAATGTTTGCTTTTTTTTTTATCTTTTGATATACATCAAAAAATCCATTTCCACATAAATATTAAACAGTAAAAACATATTATTAAGAATAAATAATTAGGTTTTCTTGGGATAACGCTAAAAATTAACGTTATAGTTGCAAAATTGTATCGAAATGAAGAAAATAAATTTTTGTCCTAGCTTTGAAGAACATATTAAAAATTGGAACAAGGATGATTAAGCAGATAAAAAAATGACAACACTATTACAACAACGTGTTGCAAATATATATATATATATATATATATATATATATATATATATATATATATTCTGTGACTTAGAAAAAACAGAATGGTAATAAAAGATATTTTCAAACAATAGATATAATTCTGTGCAGACAGAATCAATCCGATTACGCGATTTTCTTTCTTAGCCGTCATAAAAAAGGTCAAAACTATGGTCAAGACATTTATTTAAATTAAAAGAAAACCTAAAATAGTTATACTGGTTTTAATAAATAATAAAAATAATAATAGTATACTTAT
Source organism: Salticus scenicus (assembly GCA_963930645.1). Lineage (NCBI taxonomy): Eukaryota > Metazoa > Arthropoda > Arachnida > Araneae > Salticidae > Salticus > Salticus scenicus. Next base: position 98,423,779 of record OZ005649.1, read on the forward strand.
TATGGAAAATAATATAAATGATAATATATTCAAATCGAAAATAATTTGGTACTTTGCTGTTTTTGGGATAGGATTCATGTAGACCAAAATATAAATAAATAAATAAATATAAATAAATGAATTTGGTGTATTTATGTATAACCTCTTCGACAAATAAATTAGCACCACATTTTTTATGAATTTGCGCTGATATTAAATTTCACAAATAATTAAATTTAAGTTTTTTTTTCTTACTCGAAATCAATAAGTTACATTTTACACAGCTAAATTTTTCAGTCTTAGTTAATTTCAAAAAAACATTTTCATTTAAAACTATTTATTGCGATATTTGGCGACTGCTATTGGTTTGACAAATTTGGCAAATTTCAGAACAGGCTCATTTGGAAATTTTGACCGAAATGTTGGCAAATACCGACTATTTGTGTAATATTTCACACATTCACTCAATTAATTAGTTAAATGATTTCATTTTATTTTCTCCTGTTTACCATCAAATTCACCAAGTCAGAATAGCTCGTCTAGTCGTGTGGCATAATTCAATACAATAAATTTATAGAAGATATATTTCACGTTTTCGACAATGAGCGAAATGCAGTACTTGGTGATTTTAATGAATAATAAAAATAATAATTTAATAATGAATTTCAAAACTAATTATATATATATATATATATATATATGAAATGATATTCAAAGGATACGTGCACGTTTGTGTTGTAGTTTAAAGATGAAATTTAGAGAAAAAAGAAATGAAATACATAATGCATAAATTCCTCAATAAAAGATAATCCATTTTCCCATTTCTTATCAATAACCGATGTGTATAATAATATAAGACCATGAAACATGCAGTATATCAACATACTTCATTTTTATAACGTTCTGTTTAACTTTAAAGTAAAGATTTCGAAAGTGTCCAAATGCATAAATATTCACGCAGTGTTTATTACAAAATGGCAATATTTTTTGTATAGTTTACATAATAAACACTATATATTTAGTAAAATTTTAAAATGTTTCAGAATGTTCAGATTCAATAAAAAAAAAACCGAAAATTTCAAAACATAAAAAAAACTTAATGAGTAAATTCCTTAAAATAAAAGACATAAAAAAAAAAAAAAAAAAAAAAAAAAAAACTATTTGAATTTACAAAATACGGTAAAGAATGTGTATGTAATATTATAATTCTCCAAAATTTAAAACACACACAAAAATGAAAAGAGAAAGAATGATTTATCCACTCATTTTATCGTTAGACATTAGTTGCCAGTTTAAAACGACATAGTTAAATTTTTATTTATTTATCTATTTAAATTATCTAAACTGAATTTCATTTTGCTGGCGTATCGAAATTTATTTTTAAAAGTGCTATAAAAAGTGATTTGAAAATAAATTATTTATACGATGTTAGAGAAAATTTAATAAAGTTGCATGAATAGATTTGACGTTGCACTTTCGTATCTTGGTTCAGCGTCTAATGGCATGCAAAATTTTGATATATAGCATTTCGACTTGACTCAACAAATTCCGCGAGTACTCAGAAGTCTGAATTTCTGTGTTCTGGAATTAGCTTACCTTTATGTATATAGAACATGACAACTCGTACAAAAATTTCAAACATTCATTCATTTTATTTAATTTTGAAATTCTGAACATATAAATCTTATGCCAGCTTCCGTATTCAAGCTTAACCTTAATTCCTCAGATGCCAAATTAGGTAAAAATATAGTTTGCAGTTCCACTCGAAGTGTATTTTATAAATTGCTAATTTGGCTGAGTTTTGTGTTATAATTGTGATTTAATGTTTTTTAGGAGAGCCAATGAATAATTGCCGTAGCTCAAGGTTAAGAAAAAAAATAGGAATTTATTGCAACATATGATTTTTTAAAAAATCCTAGGCAGTCCGAGTAGCTTGCCCCAAATTAATATTTCAATCATGAAAATTAAATTAAACCAAGATGAAGCATTCAAATAACATTTGTTTATTTATTTAAGCATGAGGAATTATGAAATGCGTGCACAGCTTCCACATTTTGACTTATGACATCACATAATTTTAAAACTTATGATAGATTTCATTCATCAAATTGCATTGAACAATGAATATAGATTTTTTTTAATCTGTTCCTGGAACTTATTTATTTAAATCCTCTCTCTCTCTCTCTCTCTCTCTCTCTCTCTCTATATATATATATATATATATATATATATATATAGACTCTCTACTAACTTAATTTGTCCAAAGAAACATTTATCAAATGTACATTAAAAATATATATATATATATATATATATATATATAATTAACCTCAATTTTAAATAATTATTTAGTAAATAGTTATTTAGTAAATTAACCTCAATATTAAATAATTGTTTAGTAAATTACATATTGCTTTGTGTTCCTTTATTATTATATTATTGAAATTCAACTTAGTTAATTTGTCCAAAGAAACATATAACAAATCTACATTTAAAAAATAAATTAATTCATAAATTCACCCCAATTTTCATTACATATTGCATTGTGCTCTTAAAATAACTCGAAATTGAATTTTACATGAAAGCATTTGATTAGATTTTATTCAGCACACACACATTATAAATAATTATAATTATTAAAAAAAAAAAAAAAAAATAGGGGTATTACTTTTTCTAAACTACACAAGATGGCGTTTATTATCTCAATAGTCTGATTTCTATGTTTCAATAAAATGACACTTTGAAGTTTATGCAATATCGTACATTAAGTTAATCTCAATTTTAATCAAAATTTAATTTTAAATTATCACTTTTAGGTTAATTATTAAAATCAAACAGTTCACTCAACTTTATCGTTCAGTTGATTAATACAAATTCAAAAATAAATTAATCGTTCAGTTATTTAATATGATTCCAAAATTAACTGTGAATCTAACTGTATACAGCCACATGTAGGTCTCGTGTTCTAGTTTTACGTGCATGGGTGCAAGTTTCTTATACAAGTTTTTCAGGTGTAATGTATGTTATACTTTAGTTTTTTTAATTATTACTAGTATTTCATTTAACTATTTTTATTAGTATTTCCATTAATAATATTGTATATTGCTGCATGAATCAAAATGTTTGATTTTAATAAGGTTTTCGTAACTTTTCAGTTTTAATTTTCTCTTTTTTGGTGGTGTTATTGGGGGTAGCTTGTTGTAAATATTTAGCAATTTGCATACAACAAGACAGAAATAACACCCACTTTACATGCAACATTCATTCTGCTCCCTTAAAACGTAATGAATTTGCATGTTTCCATTTATGGATGTTTGATAGTCGCAATCTCTTTTTGAATTTTTCTGTTTTATATTTTTCAATGTTTCTTGTTTTCATCTATTCAATGTTTGAAAAGTTTTTCAATATATATATATATATATATATATAATTATTTTTTATTTAAATTATGATATATACAGCTGCTTTATGCGCCTATTTTATACAAATTTACTTTTTTGCTTTCAAAAAAGGAATTATATATATATACATACATGCAATGTGCTTATTTAAGTCTTTTCTCATCCTTCTACAACTGCAGCTATAGTCATAAAAGTGATGTCTTGTCTACGTATAACTAATTGTCTAAATGTTACTACACGTGAGAGATTTCTTACGAAAAGACACATTGTTGAAATACATGCAGCTACTTTTAACTCTTAAAATGTACACTTGTTTTATTCATTTCCTTCACTTTTAGGTAAAAAAACAATATTAGACCAAAATAAAAATAAAAAAAAAGAGAGAGAGAAAGAAAGAGGGAGAGAGAAAGAAAGAGGGAAAGAGAAAGAGAGAGAGATGGAAAGAGAAAAACTTATTATTACAACACACCGACATTTTTTTATGTTAAATCTTCCGTTGGTCATCATGAATATATAGCTGTACCATTGCTTAATCTTTACATCGTACACAAACGTTACACCAGAGTATGTGTAACATAAAGTTGAAACAAGAGTCTGGTATGCATTAAAGCTGACGTTCATGAGTTTGAATATACGAAATAAATGCTTTTGGAAACAAATAGTTATATTTCTTGTCTAAGATCATCTCGACATCTCACTGTGTATGAAATTGCGAACAAAATATAAAAAAATCAATTGTTTTGTTTTTAGCCCTCATGTCTATAATGAGTCATTCTATATTGCGCCTATTAAACGTAGGATTACACATTTTTCCACCAAATGACTCTGTAAGTGGTCGCATCTAGTAGTATATACCCACTTTACTATACTCAGACACTAGTTTTATTAATATAATTTCAACAGTCAGTTGTGGAAAGGATTGGAACGGAATTTACTGTGCACACACTATACATATCTACTTGTTTGTGTGTGTATGTGCGTGTGTGTATATGTGCGTGTAAAAGATTAATTAAAGTGACAATAATTATATTTAAAATCTAATATATATATATATATATATATATATATATATATATATATATATATATAGGTTTATAGTTATACAAATTTTGTTCACTGGAATTATATTTTCCCATTTTCAGAATAATCTCAATAAAAAAAAAAAAAAAAAAAAAAAAAAGAAAAAGAAGAAGAAAAATAGTTTTTGAATTAAGGATATTTTGAAGTACTGTTCTAAAATATTACTTTATACAAAACTGAATAATCAGATTTACTTATATTTTTGGAAATTTAATTCTTTAAAAATATAATTTATAACTGAAGTTTGTGTACACGATTTATATCTCACAAATTTTGCAGAAAAAAAAATCTTAGTGAAGAATAAATAGAACTATAAAATGTAATGAAAACGTTTTCAGTTTTTAAATTCCATCAAAATTGTTTTGTTATACCGCAAAATTTATTTCAGTGGATTTTTCAAAGCATCCATTTTTAGGAACTAACATTTAATGTTGTAATAAATTGCTTTTCTTCTATTTCAAAAGAACACCAATAAAAATAACATTTCTGGAATTATTTTTTAAAGTGAAAAAATATAAGCTTTTATTTATATTACTTGGTCTTGAATGATTTATTACATTTTGGAAATATGCTTTAAAAAATCTCATCTTTTTTTTTTTTTTTTTTTTTTTTTTTTCAGAACAATATCATATGATATACAATGTTTAGTTATTGTTAATTTTTGAAAGTCTGAAAACTACAATTTTATTAGTTTTGAACGCATTTTGTAATAAAATTTTATTTATGTGTATTTTTTTATTGCAATATAAATAAATACACATGCCTGGGCATTTATAACAATAATTTAAGTAGAATTTTGAAATATTTTTAGAATTTTTCGTAAATATCTGTACTTCCGTTTGAATAATTCTGTCTGAAGTGTAAAAGAGTGACTTAAAATTGCATGAAAATAAATTTGTGATGTTTTTTTAGATTCAATAAATATTCTAAATAAGATTTATAAAATGTAGTCTTGTTTTTAACTCAGAACTTAGACTATTAATGAAATTTACAAGAATTGTTTCCACTCTCCGAGTTTGGATTTTAACCGAGTACCGAAGGATACAGACGTTAGAAATTTCCCAATCATGCCACAGTGATACACATCAGATATTGTTTATATAATAATTTATACAGAAGTATTTGCGAAACAAATAGCAGTTTTATGTTTTAATTGGTACTTCTTACGATAAATTTATGCAAAATAAATCTATAAAGACACTCTCATCATTTGAGAACGATTACGTTCTATTGATGAAATATGTTTTGTAAGATGAAAAGCTCATTACTGCAGAGTTTATAAAATGTGTTTCTATATCGGTTTTTTTTGTAGACTTATGCAAAATAAAAATGAGAGTCTAGACTAACTAACATGGAAAGTCACCTCAAATTTATTTTGCTGTTCTTTACGTCACTTTCTGATTTTTATTGTTTTAAGGAATTGCTAAAAAACTCACATGCATCCGTGGAAACTCAAGTAAGAACAAAAGAATATTCTGGAAGTTTCAACTGCTGTAGAACCTTTACTTTATAGAGCTATAAACAGAGCTAGAATATATGAAGACGAGCTAGATGAGTTCCGAGTAAGTTTTTAAAAGATTTCCTTAAATATAAAGTCCTTAAGTTTTTAAAAGATATAGTTTTGTTTCTGCTTAAAACTATAATTTCCTTTTCTTTAAAACTGCACTTTTGAAGTCGGTGCAAACGATTTATTTTAAACTGATGGATCAACTGTATTTAAAATTTTCATATTTTTCCTAAGTATAGTTTATTTATGTTTGCACGAAGGCCTCCCCCCCCCCTCTTTGTTTATTTTATAACTTATCTTGCATATTTTATTTTCAGTACAGCCCTTCTAAAAATTCAAATGTAAATTTTTGTTTTATTTTTTCATTAAGTCACGAACACTACTTGTCAGCAATGATTTTTTTTTTTCAACGACAGGTCGTACGATTTCATTCTGACAGCGATTTCTGCATTTTTACCAACTTTTATCTGTGACTTTTAATGAACATGCAAATATTTTTCTTTTTTTCTAAATATGTAAAGCTTAAATATTGTCATTGTATGTGACAAGATTATTAAAATCTATCAAAAATTACTATATATATTAATCAGGACAACAATCTAGTTAACGACGTACTTTTTAGTTTAATCGGATAATTGATTCAAAAGAAATTAAAAATAAACTAATTTTAAATTTAAAGTTATTAAAAAAAAATAAAAATAAAATAAAAATAAAAAAGATAGAAAAATAAATAAATAAGCAAATATATACTTTTTTTTTTTTTCATATATGTGTAAAATAAAATCGAAATAAATCGTGGTATAGAAATAAAGCAGTTTCAGTATAGCACCACTTGACAAAATTTAAAATTTAGCACCGAAATAGCTCGGATATTTCACGCCTGTATCTATACTTACGTTATTGCAGTAGCCATTTAAATATATCTTCAAAGCGACATCAAAAATTTCAAAGGCCCCAATGACTCCTATACTCAAGTTATACCAAATAAATATTTAGAAATGTATATAGTAATCGATGTAGGAAGAAGAACGTGGTTACTGCCTATATTTATGTTGAAGAATAGATTAAAATAAATCATTTCATACCAAATTAAATTCTGTTTTGTTTATATCTATTACTTTGAAAACAAAATTAGGCTTCGTATTTTCTTTATTTCAGATGAAACCATCAGGAGATATATAATGCTCACCACGAGACGAGAGTTACTTCATTACTAAGAAGTCCTGAAAATAATATGCATATATATATATTGTAGGTGATTAAATCTGAAAATTGACGGAAAGTTAATAAATTTTAAAATAATAAGATATGTAATATTAAATCTATATATATAAAAGAGCAGAGTCTGTCTGTGTGTCTGTCTGTCTGTCCGCTATAGAATCCTAGGCCGTTTCACCGAGCGGGACCAAATTTGGCACGGTTAATGTTTACGACCCGAGAAAGACAACGCCGCAAGCGATTTTACAAAATTCGCCCCCTAAGGAGGGGAGGGGGGGCAAAACGTAGTTTCACAAAATCCTTCATATCTCAAACAAAAAAACAGATATCCATAAAATTTTTGCTTTAAAATATAGCTAATATAAATGTCTAAAAATCAGTTTCTGGAATTTTAGAAATTCGGTCCCCAAGGGGGGCGGGGAGGGCAAAACGTGATTTCACATGCGTAAAACGTGATTTTGTATAATCCTACATATCTCAAACAAAAAAAATAGATATACGTGAAAGTTTTGCTCTAAAATATAGCTAATGCAACTATCTAAAAACCAATTTCTGGAATTTTAGAAATTCAGTCCCAGGTGGGGCAGCAAGGGGGGGGGGCTATGAGGCATAAACAAATAGAAGTACAGTTAGGCCGTTCAAAATTGGTACAGATAGGTTTAAGAGGCCTGCAAGTGGAATGGGGATATTTTCGATTGTGTAAAGTTATTAGGAGGGGCAAGAAGGGGGGGGGGAAGGGGAGGGGGGGCAAAAAAAACAGTGTCAGATCGTTCAAAATTGGTATGTAGAGGTTTTCGATACTTACAAATCGATTGCGGATATTTTTGAATTTGTAAAATTATTAGGAGGGGCGGTAAGGGGGGGCTATGGGCAAAAACAAATAGAAATACAGTTAGGGCGTTCAAAATTGGTGCAGATAGGTTTTAAAGGCCTGCAAGTCTAATGGGGATATTTTCGATTCTGTAAAGTTATTAGGAGGGACAAGAAGGGGGAGGGGAGGGGGGCAAAAAATAAAAATAGTGTCAGATCGTTCAAAATTGGTACATAGACGTTATCGATACTTACAAATCGATTGCGGATATTTTTGAATTTGTAAAATTATTAGAAGGGGCGGGTAGGGGAGTGGGGCGGTAAGTGGGGGCTATGGGGCAAAAACAAATAGAAATACAGTTAGGCCGTTCAAAATCGGTACAGATAGGTTTAAGAGGCCTGCAAGTTGAATGGGGATATTTTCGAAAGTGTAAAGTTATTAGGAGGGGCGAGAAGGGGGAAGGGGAGAGGAGGGGCAAAAAAATTAAAATACAGTTAGATCGTTCAAAATTGGTATATAGAGCTTTTCGATACTTACAAATCGATTGCGGATATTTTCGAATTTGTAAAATTATTAGGAGGGGCGGTAAGGGGGGGGCTATGGGGCAAAAACAAATAGAAATACTGTTAGGCCGTTCAAAATTGGTACAGATAGGTTTTAGAGGCCTGCAAGTCGAATTGGGATATTTTCGAAAGTGTAAAGTTATTAGAAGGGCCGGAAGGGGGGGACAGAGGGACAAAAAATAAAAATACAGTTAGATCGTTCAAAATTGGTATATAGAGCTTTTCGATACTTACAAATCGATTGCGGATATTTTCGAATTTGTAAAATTATTAGGAGGGTCGGTAAGGAGGTGAGGCGGTAAGGGGGGGCTATGTACAAAAACAAATAGAAATACAGTTAGGCGGTTCAAAATTGGTACAGATAGGTTCTAGAGACCTGCAAATCGAATGGGGATATTTTCGAAAGTGTAAAGTTATTAGAAGGGCCGGGAAGGGGGGGACAGAGGGGCAAAAAAAAATAGAGTTAGATCATTCAAAATTGGTACATCGAGGTTTTCGATACCTACAAATCGATTACAGATATTTTTGAATTTTTAAAATTATTGGGAGGGGCGGGAAGGGGGAGGGAGCGAAAGGGCAAAAAAATAAAGATAGAGATAGATCGTTCAAAACTGGTGCATAGAGGTTTTTGATACTTACAATTCGATTGCGGATATTTTCGAATTTGTAAAATTATTAGGGCGCTCATATATATGCATTCGCGCGTGCGCATCGCGCACGTGTCTACGCTGCCGAAGGCAGTGGGGAACCGGTGCGACATTTTTCCCGATCAGAGTTTATTTTTTTTTTTTTTTTATTTATTTATTTTTTTTTTTCTCACATGATAAAAATTATTGCAATTTTGAGAATTCATTAATTATAATGATTCATTTAAAAATAGTGACCAGCGAAGCGGGCATAGCCTGCTAGTATATATATATACTAATACAAATAAAATATTATTTTTTCATCTTTTAAATCTATGTAAATCTATTACTATACAGGAAATAACCATTTAAGAAAATAAATAAAGCTCTAAGTGCCACTATACCAATTCACTACAAATATATCACGGGATGTTAATGCATTAAAAATAGATTTGCAGCAAAGATAGTTTGTTGATGCAATGAAAATAAAATTTCTGCGGGAAATAATCTTATTTAGTTTAGTTGTAATCAAATTCATAAAATAAAGGGATTTGATATATATATATATATATATATATATATATATTATGCCTGCACGTAATATTGCATAAAAGAATAGAATAAGAAAAAAAAAATGGCATATTTTGCCGAAAAGGAAATTATAAAAGTAAATATATTCAAACATTTTTTTCAACTTTTATGCTATAAACTTTTGTATGATCAGAAGCTATAGATTTTCGATTCTGCGGTAAAGGTTTCTTCTATGGTAATCTTTAATTTCTCCTTTTCAAACCACAAAAGTAAAAATGGTTTCTTTAACATTACAAAGTTACTTTTAAAATACACATGAAGAAAATTAGAATGCAATCAATAATTGTCAATGCTTATTGGAAAGTAATTTCATTGTTCCGTAGCGTAATGATGGAGACGTTAAATGTAATAATTGGAAAAAAAAAAAATAGTTATTGGCTGCAATTTATAATTTACTTCTATTTAAAGAAAAAAAAAATTAATAAACTATATGTCAATTAATTTTTATTGATTTTTTTCTCTTCAAATGCCCTTAAAACGGAATTTATTTAAGTTTTGAATGTTTAAATATTTTAATTATTCACAATTTTGATAAAATAATTCGTTAATAATACACACACACACACACACACACACACACACACACACACACACACACACACACACATATATATATATATATATACATTCGAATCTCGTTAACGTGAATCTCAAAAGAGATAAAAAAATTGTTCATGTTATCAGTAGTTCGTGAAATCATCAACTAATCTTCATATAACTAAGCTAATCTTCATTTTGACGGGGATTGTGCAAACATTTCATGTTAAAATTAATTAACATTAACAGTTTACGTTAACGATGTTCGACTTATATATAATATACTAACAATGTGATATATTAAAAAAAGGATACACGAATAAAATTATCATAATTTGGTATTTAGATATTTATGTCTATTTATATATTTAATTATCGTTTATAAATTTGTTTTGTGAAAATGTTTGTGATTTGATATTTAAGAGTACATACGAATATTTTAAATATATAACACATAATACAACACTAAATTGTACAAAACTAAATGCATGACACGCAATACAACACTACGTATACAACACACAGCACAACACTAAAATGTTTCTTTCCATTTATCTTTGGATTTTTATATAATGTGCTATATTGCAAGTACAGTGTGGGGCAGAAAGATCTTCCTAATTTGCCGCTGTCGCTGCGGCAGCGCTAGTGTAGAGGGCGTGTCCGAAGTAGCGCTGTTATATTTCCCTGGTTACGCTATTTCAGTTGACAGTATGTCTTGGAGTAGTGAACATCGTGCGTTCGTTGTTGAAACTTATTTTAAAAAGGCGAATTCCATCATTCAAACGCAACGATTATTTCGTAGGCACTTTGGAGTAAGCAGGCATGGAAAAATACCGGACACAAAGACAATATCCTTATGGGTTGCTAATTTTAGAGAAACAGGTTCGCGTTTAAAACGAAAGTCACCCGGTAGACCACGTCATGTTCGAACTCCGGAGAACGTGGCAGCAGTAAGAGATGCTGTAACGCAATCACCACGACTTTCCGCTCGTAAACAAGCTAGTGCCCTTGGCTATCCCAGCGCTCATTGAGGAGAATTTTACACGATATAAAGTTACATCCGTACAAAATGATGTTGGTACAGGAAATGAAAGAAGGCGATTGGTCAAATCGAAAGAAGTGTTGTGAAGTTTTGCTTGAAAATGTTGCGCCCGATGATGTTGTTCTGTCGAGTGACGAAGATCATTTCCATTTGTCTGGATGCGTTAGAGCTTGTAAAAATTAATTAATGGCAAACATTATTCTTTCCGAATGTAAACATAAAATATTTGTTTTCAATGTCCTATATATTTTTATTGACCTCTTAAAATGGGGAGATCTTTATGCCCCACCCTGTGTAATAGACACTTAAAAAACAAATGCTAATAGCATCCCTTACGCTCTGGCTAGAATGTACGCAAACACATGGGGCGTGACTATAGGTTATTAAAAAAAGAAATATGAACATTCAGAAAAAACACGAAACATCTCAACAGTATCACAAAAAAAAAGGTTTATTTATTTATTTATTAATTTTTTTTTTTTTTTTATTTAATGTAATTTATTTATTTATTTATTTTTTTTTTAATTTAATGTTATATAAATCATTCTTTTAATTCTATGCTTTATTTAATTAAATCCCAAATCTAAATCAAGCTTAATCAATTCTAAATTAATATATTTAAATTAACATAAATTATTATGATTTTGACATCTATGAAATACACTGATAAAGTATACTGTTAAATTACAAAAAATCTCGGGCGTCAATGCGTCAAATTTGCCAGAAAATTTTGTACAATTTGGAAAAAAAAAAAAAAAAAAAAAAAAACGTTGATAGAAAATTATCTTAAGAGGACAATAAATATATATATATATATATATTCACACCAGCAGATATTTTCCAGGGGACACACTACAAAAAAAAAAAAAAATAATAATAATAATCTCCAGTTTGAATAGCCAGGATAGAACAAGATTCCCCTGAAGGGTGCAGGACTGCGTTATATCACACTCACCAAATTATATTTTATTCTTTTATTTACCAGGGTATCTATTCTCCGACACGACTGCCGTATCGACCGTCCTTAAACAATGAGAGTCGTCAAATCGAAAGTCGCAATGTGACGTCACGTGATCAAAATAACGACAGCCACAGTCGGAATTGAGGTATAGTCTGGTCGGAGAATAGATGCCTAGTTTCCAATAGTTGCTTTTGTACCAAGTATCCGTATACAGAACAGAAAGGATATAATCCCGCTAGATGAAAGATTCATCATTAGTTAAAAAAATTTAAACTACTCTCAGAAAAAAAAATAGTCTTTCACAAATTGAGAACACTTTCACAGTGAAATTCTGTATATATAAAACAGAAATATTCTGTAGGAAATTTACGTTTTTTCAAAAGAAATCTTTTGCAGAGTAGAAAGCATGTTAAAATTCTTGAACAACCAATTAGTATGTGGTCTAGTTAAAAAAAAGAAAGAAAGAAAGAAATATAAATATATACATATACTATGCAGATTAAAATGAAGATACAATATTGAAAAATCATTACAGTACTTTAATTATCATAAAGTGAAACACCGAAATGTTGAGATTTATTAATTATTAATTATTAATTTGTTTAAATAATGTGATACGTTTATTTATTTATTTATTTATTTATTTATTTATTTATTTATTTTATTTTATTTTTTTGATGTCAGAATAATATATATATATATTTAATTATTGCATAGTATTTTTGTGAATCCGTGTTTGTTTTTGAAAGTTATATTTTAAATCTAAATGATAGATTGAATGAATGATCAAACAAATAATGAATAAAAAAACGGTATTTAAAAATAAAACTTTATACTGTTAGAAAAAAAAAAAAAATCAGCTTTTACATTATTCAAAGTCGACAAAAACTGTTAAAGCTAAGAACACGACGTTTCTTCGATTGTAAATTCTCTAGAATTGATTAATTATTTTCTTACTTCCAAAGTTCCAGAAACCTTTTTTAAAAGATTCTATCGCCTTTAAAGTCCCAAGTGCAGCTATTTATTTTGATTTAAATAACTGTATCGAGTAATAAATTTTCGAAATTATAAGCCCCAGGAGGAGAAGTTTTTGAAAATGTACACTAAAAATTCTTTGAGGGACAGGTGGTGTTAAAACAAACAAATTAAAACAAAAAGTACTAACCTATTTGGTGCGAATATACAGAATATAAATTTGTATGCAATATATTTCTTAAAAAAAAAAAAAAAAAAAAAACTTATACGTGATAAAACTAACTGCTATAAGTGATAGCTGCAACATCTATGTGTTGCCCCAAATAAGATGGAATGAGTAAAGTCTTTATTTGCTTAAGAGCATATTTTGTGTAGATCGGGGTATGAAATTCCTTCGTCTTTCGATTACAGGGTTGCGCAAAATATTTGGATATATTGGGAATATATTTGGAAAATGCTGGAAGTGTGTTTCATTTTGTGTTAGGAGTCATATCAGTCTATATTTAAGAAAGCACTGTGGTGTGCATATATTTTATGGACAATATGCAGGACTACCGAAAATTATGTTAAAAGTTCTTTCTTAATCGCCTTAAAAAAAGAGGAAGTTTTGGATAGAGACAGTTTTTTTTTTTTTTTTTTTTTTTTTTTTTACGTTAGCTCATAACTTCAGAAAGGATGCTCCGATTTTGATAATTTCCCTAAAGATCTTGGCCTTTTGTTGTAAAGATCTTGGTCTGAAATAGGTCCATTGTAATGTCTTTATTATCAAAAGAAAATAAAAGCGCAAGCTTGTGGAAAACAGCAAAATTAGCATTCATATCTCGAAAACGGTTCAAGATAGAGGAAAAAGGTGAATTACGGAGTTTTAAAGCATCATCGATTTAGTACGAAAAGATAGTTTTTAAACATTAATGCTAAAAATAGAACGTTTTAAATGTGCATTTGTTTATTCGCAATTTCCTACACTGTACACATTTGAACTACATTATACACTTTGCAGCGTAGTAGGTAACACGTATGCTATCTAGTTCAAAGTACGGTTACTGTGAACGGTCACATCGATTAATGCAAATTCGTTTTTAACCAACCTCACAAGGAGGGTGTTCTTAATTCGAACCACATGTTTTTGTTGTTGTTACTTGTTAGCTTATAACTTCATAAGAAATGCTCCGATTTTATTTTATTTTATTTTATTTTATTTTTTATTTTTTTTGTGTGTGTGTTGTTCTAAAGATCTTGACCTGAAATATGCCTCATTATGATTTCATTAAGATATAAACAAATTACAGGGTGTGCACAAAAGTGCGTTATCATACTTTTAACTGATGTATGGCTGCAGCTACACATGTAAAAGTAATATGTAGATATAGTGAAGTGGATCTGCCTTGCGAGATGCGATTAGTTATGGAAAATATCGGAGCGTTTGTATCTTGAAATCAGTACAGGTAAAGTGGAAAATATTACTAAGTCGTAGAGACTTATCGATATAGTACAGAGAGTCACCTTGTAAATATGAATATTGTAAGCAAAATATTTCAACTTATCTGTGTTTTCGCAGTTTCCTGCAATGTAATGTTCCTAAGTGACCTTATAAATCAAAGTGGCTTTATTTGATATTTAAAATTTTATCCATTAGCCTGCAATGCATATTTCGAACCTTTTTTGAACTACTCGTATTCATCCTTTTTTCCACATTCTAGCAAAACGTGTGACACGTTCGCTCTGTAAAATTCAATCAGAAGCCAGATGTGCATTGAATTTGAGGATATTATTACATCGTTTCTATGTCTATTTTAACTTATAAAGTAATACGCTATAATTTGTTTTCAGAACCTCATTTGATAGACTTATATGAATAACAGATAATTATCGATTTTTTTACAACTGCTTCTCCTTTGAACGTTTACATTTCGCATCTTTACTGATATTGGTTACTTTTATACTACCCGTGACTAACAGGAATTTCAGTTACGTATGCAGTGTATCCATTCCTTCCATTTCTAAAATCTTTTAAATTCAATGTACGTGAATTGAGTAGATATATTTTCTCGTATTACATAAAGACAAGAAAAGTGACATCAATTAAAAATGCAGTATTTGTGAAATATCAACTTAAGGATAAGACATTTATTAGAATAAAACTAATACAACTGCCTCTCGCGTGGATAACTTTCGAGATGCAAATGTAATGTTTTTTGTGTAGGGGAGACCCGTGTACCTAGGGCCTTCATGTACCTAGGGCCACCCCACTTTGTTTGAATAATATTTAATTTTACGTTTTAATATTTAATTGGACGAGTAACAACACCAATTGCTACTTTTACAACTACTTTGGAACTTTTGAGGAGAGAGTTTTGACAAGTTACATATAGAAAACGAATTTACATGGTTTGAAGTAAAATTTTGCAGCTCATCTCTTTTGCTATTTTACAAAGGAAAGCCAAACATTTTTTTTTTATTTCTAGTGTAAAATGTTGCTTGTTATATTGAGTAAAAAAGGAGATATTTAATTAGTCCTCTCTGCATGTGGATTTTTTAGTCGAAAGCATTTTGATTGAAGTTAACAAAGCTTTTACCTACAGCCACATCACTGCCTTGTACTTAGGGCCAGTGTGTTTGGACCTTTTAACACTTTCGTGAACGCATATTTTTGTCTTTTTGACAGTAAGGTCCGCCTGTTGGCGTTTTTCTCATAAGTTACAATTTTTCAAAACAAAATTTTCCGTATTTACATTAATATTACAAATGGATATGCATTATGATCATACTCTCGCTAATAAAATTATTTGCATCCATAGTATACTGATTGTACAAATATGAATATTGTGTATATTTTTTAGAAAAAAATAACATGCAAATTGCAAAGGAAACGCCCACTGGTGGAGTTTCATATTTTCAAATGACGTGAATCTACGTCAGCGGTCGCAAAAATATTACAGAACACAGTACAGTCTGTAGTAATTGGATGCTGGCAAACGCTGGTAAACCAATTAGAATATATGTCGTTGCTGAAAATGTTGGCAAGTCCTATCCTTGGGCCTTTACTTCTGTAAACATTCTATCAGACTTTCGTGTATCCAGTATATGACCAATGAATCAAAACACATTCACTGAGGATGAATATTTAAGTTCAAATGTGACTGAAAGGCAAGATCCCTCCATAAATTAAAGAAAAAAAATTCCAGGAAGAAAGTGAACCAACAATGATAGAACTGGATGTCTCTGTTTCGTGTCCTGTTGAAATTTCAAAACCTACAACATCTAACATCTTTTCGTGTGTCATGCTTTAACAGGTACGAACCTAAGCAAAACCTTTACCTAAAGCAAAACCTCCCACATCAAAGAAAAGATTTGATCGAAAACCAGAGAGATCTAGAAATCCAAGAGACACTCTAGAAGAAGAAAAAAGTTGAAGGGAAAAAAAAAAAAATTCTGTTAGAATATCCCAAAGAAAAGAAAAAAAAAGTGAAAAATTTCGTGTTTCAAATTAAGGCAACAACGTGATAGTTATTGTATGATAAATAAATATATTACTTGGTATTGTTTCTTTTATAAAATACATGTTTAAATGCTTATTTCCTATTCATTACAAAGTGAAATCGAAATTTCAGAGAATGGCCCTAGGTACACTAAGGTCTGGCCCCAGGTACAATGAGGGTGTTGTACCTAGGGGCACGAGTAAAGTTTTTTTAAAAACCTTCTATTTGACGGAATTTATTATTTTAGGTATTTATATTAATCCCAATTTGAAGTAATTAGTCCTAAAGATATGTTCATATCAGTTTGATAATTTTAAATCGGTCAAGGGCTCTGTGTTTGGGCATTGAAAAAAAACGGGCCTAGGTACACGGGTCTCCCCTACATTGTGGCACTTCATATAATTTTCAGGGCCATAACCTTTGAAGTCGGCGCAAAATTAAGTAAAAAATTATAGTTTTACACATAACAAAAATTAAATTCTATTCAAAAAATACCTCTCGCTTGCGCATTTAAACACAGCCGAAAACTATATTGAATGAAATAAAGAATTAAGATTTCGTAAGCTGCAAAAGTTTGCGAAATGTACTTAGTATCTGTCGTCCTTGCAGAAAGAAAGAAAAAAAAACTTGTCGTTTTGACTACAGCACTCGTGCCTACTTTGTTCGCCTGATGATAGGTCGTGTGCACTTTCGACCCAAAACAATTGTTGCGAGTTTATTGCATTTTATGGTCTTCATCCAAAATTTTGTAAGTAAATATTTAAAGCACCAGTTCTGTGGTACATTTGTACTACGATATAATCGCCCCCCCCCCCAAAAAAAAAAAAATGTACGAGAGATATTAATGATAAAACTGTTTGCAGATAAAACTGTAATAACTTCGTAGAAAAATAAATACCAAATACCAAACTCCGAAGTATTTTTAATATTTTATTTAGATGCTACTAATGAATCAACTGTTTACAGTGATAAAATAATAAAGGAAACTATGAAAATAGATCATTCGAGAAATCAGCGTTTGTAGCTATCGTAAAACAAATCTGTAAAAAATAATGAAATTTTGTTTAATTTTGCGCCGACTTTAAAAGTTATGATTAATTGTATTGCTTGTTTAGTTTGTTAAAAGAATTCTTTTTCATGCTTTTCAGCGCAATTTACGATTTTTAGTTGTGTGACTAATATTTTTTTTTTTTTTTTGGAGTCGGTTCTCAAAAAAAAAAGATTGCTTAGGAAGCAAAATTGAATTTTTATACATATGCTGTAAACAAAGTATTTTTTGAAGTTACATTTTTGCTGTGTTTTATTTATTTATTTATTCATTTAATTGTTTAATATTAAGTTTTCCGGTTGCCTGATTACGAAAATTGCGATATTTTATAATTTTTATCTTGAAATCGGCTTTTATTGTTATTATTATTTATTTATTTATTTATTTAGTAAAAAAGAAAAAAGAGTATTTATTAATAAAATTATATTACATTTGTTTATATAACATTTTAAATAACACGTTATATGAATTAATAAAAAAATAAACTAAAATATACAATATAAACTAATATAAACTAATTTTTAATTCATAAATTTAATTTAAAAGAATTTATAATGTCTGAAACGAGAAAAGACAATTTTTAAATTTATTGATCAAAGAAACCCGACAAAAATTATAAAACTGTAGAAAGTGAATTTTCCTCAGTCGTGTATTCTCTAGCATTGATTAATTATTTTCTTTCTTTGAAACTCCTAGAAAATTTTTTAAAGATTATATCTTTTTTAAAGTCCCAAGAGCAGCTATTTATTTTGGTTTAAAATATTGAATCAAGTAATACATTTTCAAAGTTTCAAACCACAGGAGGAAAACTTTTATAAAATATAACTCTGAATTTTTTCGAGAAAGAGGTAGTATTGAAACAAACAAATTAAAATATGAAAGATACTAAAATTTCTGTCGAGACTATTTATTAAAAATTTATTCATGCGTTCTTAATCTAGAAAAACTAATTATATATTTTAAAACGTAGTGTAAAGTTATAGTTTGTCTTTCTCACCTTATCTAAAAATACTCGGTTGTAAAATATTAACCCTTTATAACGCAAATTAGATTATTTTTGGAAAAAAATAGTTATATTATATATATTTTTATTTTTTTATGCATGAGAATTATCTCATATTAACATTTTCGCGACCGCATGATTTGGAATTTTTGACAGTAAGGTCCGTCTGTGGGCGTTATTCACCCATATTACAATATTTCGGAACAAAATTTTCTGTATTCACAATTATATTAGAAATAGATATACATTATAATTATATTCTTTCTAATCAAATTATTTGTATCCATAGTATATTTCATTGTAAAATTGTGAATATATTTAAGAAATAAATAGCATACAAATTGCGAAAGAAACGCCCACTTTTAGAGTTACACATTTTCAAATGACGTGACTCTACGTCAGCGGTCGCGAAAATGTTAAGTTTAGCTTAAACTATAGCTTAACTATAGGGAAAACTTAAACTATAGAGAATAAAGCTTAAATTATAGTCTCGATAAAAACCTGTTGTAAATTTAGTCTATATTGAGGAATTTTTTTGATAGGATTTTAAAGTCCCGGTGGGATACAAAGGGTTAAATTTTGATGTATACTGGATTCTGACATTTGTGGATTCAAATGATTCAGAAATTGTGATGGACGTAAATTTAAAAAAAAAAAAAAAAAAAAAAAAACATGAGAAATGTATTGAAAAATATCTTTCTAAATGCACAATAGTAAAATAAACCGATTATAATTCTTATTCCCTTACTAAAATTTAAGGTTTTCTATAGCCTATTTTATGGTTTTATCTAGGTTTTTCAGGTATTTAAAAGATTTCTTTGAAGTTTCATTAAAAAATACCTCCCGAAAGAAACCTCATCTAAGTTTTTTCTTTAGTTTATTTTATTAAAACCACTTGAAATTCGACATGTTTTTAGGTTTTATAAAAGTTTTCCAAAGTTTCGGTTAAATAAATCTCTGATAATAAGTTTTCCTATGGTATTCAGACAATACCTTCATTATACCCACAATAAAAAAAAAAAAAAACTTTTTTTTTTAACCCCTAAAAACCTGCAGTGTTTTAGGTTTTATAGTGGTTTTCCTAAGTTTTGGTCAAATATATAGATACTAATAAGTTTTCGCATGGTGTTCAGACAATACTTCAATTACACCTACAAAAAAAACTTCTTTTTAGGCTTTATTTTTAAAACCTCTAAAAACTTGCAGTGTTTTAAGGTTTTTGGAGGTTTTCAAAGATTTTTAATACATACATGGATGCTAGTAAGTTTTCATATGGTATTCAGGTAATACCTCTGTGATGTTGAAAAACATCACATATCCCTTTTTAAAATAAAATAATAATAATAATATAAATTACATTTTATTTATTTATTTATAATACAAGCAAACATTATATTTCTTATCCTAAAAGAATTTAATACAATTTTGTTTATTTCGCGTATGCTATTTTATTTTTATTTCTATTTCATTAATCTGTAATTTCATATAATTTATTGTTCTTTTTCCTGCTCTAAATCTCATCAAGTAATAATTAAATAAAATATCAAAGAAAGAGAAACCCATTCATTTTATGCTTTAAAACCGCAGACGATTTTTTTTATTGTAGCTTCCTGTCTCCAATCAAACGTTTATAGATTCCGTTGAATCATCATAGCTGAAAATAATTTCTAATATTTTTTTATCAATTGATTTTGCACTTTTAGCCAAATTCTGGACACCTGACAAAATTTAATCACATCATATGACGTAATTTAATTTTTAGCCAATCCTTTAACTATTATTTAGGTTTACCAGATATAAAATTTAAAATGTGTTCAGCCAACTTGATTTTTGATGCCAATGAGATTTGGCGAAATAAATTATTGAGCTTTCTGTCTGTCATTCTGTAAAGATGTTATATTTTTATCATTGACTGGAAATGTCGAAATGTGTTCTGTTTAGAAAAAGATATCGTAATGGCTTCCATTCTTCTTTTGGATGTCTGTCTTGAAATAATAAACAGGAATTCTCCATCGTGAATGTTTTCGAATATACTTATTCCATTTTGTCCAAGAATATCATTAATATATGTCTTATAAGAGTAATTAAACATCTCATTTACTAAATGGAAAATGACTTCATGCTACATTTTACGGAGCTTATTGAACCGGGTTCCCTGTACGTCATGGCCGCTTCCTACTTTAGATATCTCCATCCCAGCTCTTCATTAAATATATGTGGTGCCAGACTCAGGCCGGATAATATATCCGGATATCCAAAAATTTTTTTTTCGTCTAATATCGACGTGATATCGACTGCGTTAATCATTCTACACATCCTGATTAATTCATGAATGCGAAGTTTTACGTTGTTGAAGACTGTTATGTTTTAAAAACAGCTGCCCCAATGATGATCCAAAAAGAAATTAACTACGTCACGGTGAACAGCACCGAAATTACCGATTGGTTGTTCATCTTTACTAAAGGCTAATGTGCTGCGGGATGTCATCTGTTATTTTTTTTTAAAGAGATTACTTGGTGTCTACGGTACCGATTCTTATCGCCGATATTGTGTGATGCCATGCCGGTGGACTTTCTACGGTTTCATTGAATAACATCCTCTCTACAGTCTGCAATGTTCGCAATTTGTGACCGTCTTATGCACTTACCGTTCGGTATTAAATGATCGTTGATTCATCGGTGCAAGGAGAATTGCCAAATATGGGTCGTCTTTCTAGAATCTGTGCAGTTAAATTACTGTGTTCATTTTTTTTTCTCGCGCACTCATACAGGAGAAGAGCCTTACAGTTTTAAATAAAAGAATAAATAAAATACCGTAAATAAATAAATTTATATCTATATATATATTTTTGTTTTAGCTAAAAGAAGATTCGGAAAAGGGGTAAGTTTCCTTTGGAATCATTTTATCGTGCCAATAAAAAGAAACATTTCTCACATATTTTTTCTTAAATACTAACAATAAGAACTTTTCGTACATTTTTCTTAAATATTGACATTTATTTAAACTTTATATATAAATTTTTATTTATAGGTAAAATCTTTTATTCTTCATATGAGTATTATATTCTACTTTAACTTTTCATTTCAATTTTTAAGAACAGTTAAAAAGTTATATAAATGATCAAAATTTGCTTATATTATTTTTGAAATATCTAGTTTTTGGATATTCAAGTAAAGATTTATTTCATTTGTGAAATTAAATACCAGATCATAGTGATATTTTTTTCTTTTCATCATACTGCATAAAATATTTGTTTTGATTTTTTTTCATATTTTGATCTTTGTGTTTACAATTTAATATATCTTGACAATTATTTTCATTTGCATATATATCCATTTTTAGTATTATTCATTATATATTTTTAAATATATATATATATATATATATACAACAAGACGTATATAAGCCAATTTCATGGTTGCAAGGTATAATGTTATACAGGAAAATATTACAAATAATTTCTACATATTTTTATTAATCTTGAAACTTTATCATCCAACGTTTGCAGGCTTAATTAAAAAAAGAAAGTATTTAACAATTTTATTCATTTTTAAGTGTTTTGGTAATTTATTTGTTTATATGATATTCAATTGAATTCTTATGCATATTATTTTTATTTAACTTGGTTAACATTTTTATATTTGAAAAACATGGCACAGAATCGAAACGCGTTTTGCTCCGTTCCTAATTTCGATGGGGACGCGAGATTTGTCAAATTTTTCTTTGATCAATTAAGATCCTTTGCCATGTTAAATAAACTAACAAATGACGCGACATTACATGTAATGAAAGAAAAACTTCGTGATGCTGCGTTGGCATACTTTATTGAAAATGAAACACTATATAACTCGACAGATCTTAAATTTATCGAGGAAAATTTCTGTAAGTTTTTCAAGGAATCGTCATATAACACTGGAATATCAGAATTTCATAATTTAAAAATTTTGCCGGGAGAGTCTATTAAAAATTTCGCCCATCGTGTAAATGTTGCTGTACCTAAGGCTTTCCCTGACCTTAAAGACAAACAATCCCTTGATAACATTAAACTTCCGAAATTTTTAGAGTGTGTACCCCCAAATATTAAAATCAAGTTAATGGAGGAAAACATAAGAGACTATAATAAGGCAGTTGAACGTGCTCAGACATTATCCGAAATATATGATTCTTTCAACAACACTACTAATACTAAGACTGTTCTTTCTTGCGATAATAAAAATGACTCTGTAATATTAAACACATTGAAAGATTTATCTGAGAAAATTAATAGCATTTCACTTACAAACAACAATCCACCCTCCCATAATGAATCCTTGAACGTAGTTCAGTCAAGCAGACCCAAATTTGATCAAAGAAATTATAGAAATAATTACAAAACTAGACAGACCAATTTTCGTTCTTCCCCTAGAAGAAACTTTTCTAGAAATAATTTGATTTGTCAACTTTGTTCCAAACATGGTCACGTTGCTTTAAATTGTTATAAATGGAGAAATAGAGATAATTTAACTTATAAAACACGTAATTATGAAAACCGTAATTTAAACTAGAAAAGAGGTATGGAGATGCTGATGCTGCCATATCTCGAAAACTAAGGGTCTCATCAGCGAATGAACATAAAGTCACAAATGTGTCATCTTCAAATTCTCTTCCGAAAATTTCACATATTAGACTTGTAAATTCAGTTGGATCTCAAACTGTTGCTAATATTACTGTAGCAGATAATAAAGCTACCCAAACATTTCAAAACTTTAGTCATATTTCTAATACAGGGTATATTCCAAGTGACAGCAATGAGAGTTGCACAGATAATATTAAAGATCATATTTTATTTAATGTAAACAAAAATTCTCATACACTTCCTATAATAAAAGCTAAATTAGCCAATAATGATATAAAGTTTCTTATCGATACCGGAAGTAGTTGTTCACTTTTAGCCCAATCAACATTTGATAATTTAAAAGCAAATTTGAAATATAAAAGACTGGGGTCGTCTATTACTCTTAAAACGGTCAATTCTTACGTTGAATTTTCTTCATGTATTCGTGCAACTTTCAAAATTGAAAAAAAGTTTTTCCAACACAATTTCTATATTATTGACATACCACATAGTTCTAATTTTCATGGAATACTTGGCATGGATTTCATTAAAGAAAATCATGTCACTATTGACTTTTCGAAAAATTCCATGAGAATTGGAAAATTAGACTTTACTTGTTCCTTATTTGATTCGGAAAATGAAAGATTAGATGTATATAATGTTAACTCTGACGATAATAATATGAATGTTTACCTTCTAAAGAAAGTTATAATACAAACTGGTGAAAATATCTACATTACTGCAAAAACAAATAATAAGTTACAAGAAACGAATTACATATTTTGTACTGACTTAAAGGATCCTGATATAGAAATTTTAGATTCTATTGTATCACCGAATTACAAAAATGAAATTAATTCTGAAAATAATAATTCTCTTTTTACGTTACTTATCTCAAATAAGGGTAAAAATTCAATCCATCTTAATAAAAATATGCATATTGGTAAATTATTTTTAATTGATGAAATTAAAGAACCACATTTAGATAAAATTGAAGACTCTTGCTCTAGTAATAATAATATACAAAATATTGAGGACCATATCCACTTAATTCAAGCTTCAGAGGATATATTACTAAAACGTAAAAATGATTTATCTAGTAAAGATTTTTGTTTGAATCATTTAACCCTTGATCAACGTAACACACTAGAAAATTTATTTTTAAGCAAATTTGCTGCTTTTTCCAAATCTCTCAGTACTCTAGGACATACTGATAAAATAATTCCTAATCTTAAATTAATTAATGATTTCCCTATTAAAACACTTCCATTTCCGATTCCACAAGCTTTACAAAAAGAAGCCCAAGAACAGATCAATGAATTAGTAAACGCCGGCATAATTGAGCGTAATTGCTCCGAGTGGGCTTGTCCCATATTGCTGGTAAAGAAAAAATCTGATGGTTCAAAGAAACAACGTTATAGACTTGCTTTAGACCTTAGAATGGTCAATACAATCATACAAGGTTCCTCATATCCACTCCCTAAAATTCAAAATATTATTTCAAATCTTTCGTCATTCAAATACTTTACTTCGTTAGATTTCATGCAAGCGTACCACCAAATTGACCTTCCTAAAAAATATCAAGATATGTTAACATTTACATCTATTTTCGGCAGTTATCGATACAAACGTGTTTGTTTTGGGTTAAAGAACGCCAGTTCTATATTTCAGTCTCTAATGGACACAATACTCGACGAGATAAACATTAATGGCATATATGCTTATCAAGATGATCTGATTATTGGATCAAATTCATTTGAAGAGACTTGTGAAAAAGTAAATAAAGTGTTAGAAATTCTTATCAAATATAATTTAACATTATCCCCATCCAAGTGTGAATTCCATAAATCAGCAGTTAATTATTTAGGTTTCCATATTGAAAACCATACTATTTCACCCATCACCGCTAACATCGTAAAGATCAATTCTTTTCCACCACCAACGACAAAACGACAATTAAAAAAAATTCTTGGACTTGCTAATTTTTACAAATGGATTTTACCATCTTTCTCAGAACTTGCGCAACCCCTTGTGGAACTCACAAAACCCAAAACAACATTCAAATGGACAGAAAAACATCAGAGTATTTTTCAAAACATTCAAAAATTATTCTTTCTTCCCCCAATGGTTCGACTTCCAGATTGGGAGAAAACATTCTATGTCAACACGGATGCATCAAAAACAGCCATTTCAGGAGCACTTATGCAAAAATTTAATGGTAAATTACTTCCTATAGCATACTTTTCCAAATCTTTAAAACCTTCTGAAAAGAAATATCCTGCGTTAAAATTGGAACTTATGGCAATTCATAAAACTGTCACCTCTTTCAAATACTATTTATATAATCGTGAGTTCGTAATTTTGTCAGATAGTGCTCCCCTTGAAAAATATAAGAAAACTACCAATCCCGCTGACGTTACCACCCGATGGTTAATGGACTTATCTGAATATACATACGTTTTCAAACACATTCCTGGAAATTTGAACATCTTAGCGGATTATTTATCACGTTGCAATTTTGAGAACAATCAAGAGGATCTCAAAGATAATCCAAACTTAATTAATGACATACAGCCACTACCAATAGTTGATGTTGATAAAAATGAAAACAGACTCGAAATTAACAGTAATGATAAAATTAGTAATGATAATCAAAACAAATGCTCAGAATATGTTAATTATATGATTTCTGGAAATTCGAACTCTAAAGACCCCTTGCTAGAAATTTCGGACCAAACATTTGTGTCCGAACAAATTAAAGATTCTGAATTAAAAGCAATTTACGAAGAAATCTTAAAAAACGGAAAGTCAGAAAAATTTCCTAATTACTTTATAAATCCTGATTCTAAAGTATTAATGCTCAAGAAAGAGAATATTCATAACAATTCATTCAGTTATTTAATTATTGTCCCAAATTCTTTAAAAGCGAAAGCATTGTCCATTGCGCATTTATCTCACTTCGGTTTGGCTAAAACCTATGAATTTCTTTCTAAAAGATATTTTTGGAGGGGCATTTATACTGATACCCTCAATTTCGTCTCTTCATGCACTAAATGCTTACAAGCGAAACATCACAAAACACCTCCTGCTCCATTACAAAAAACATATACACCAACTCATCCAAATCATACAATCTCCACAGACTTGGTGGGTCCTTTTAGTAATGGTCAATACGTCTTGACAATAATTGATCATTTCAGTAGACACTTAGAACTTTACCCGTTATCTAATATTACTTCTCCAAAAATAGTTCAATGTTTGTTTTCATACATTACAACCTTTGGTCGCCCTGCATGTATTCTATCAGATTTAGGTCCACAATATACATCTCAAGTTTACAATACATTTAATGACACTCTAGGCATAAAAATATTACATTCGTCTGCTTTTCATCCCCAGTCGAACTCTATTAGCGAACGTGTAAACACATCAATTAAGTATTCAATTAATATATTATTAGAAGAAGGTCATTCATTTCAAAATGCACTATATATACACAAATCTCTCTACAATGGATCTACGCATTCGTCCACTCA
Organism: Salticus scenicus; assembly: GCA_963930645.1. Lineage (NCBI taxonomy): Eukaryota > Metazoa > Arthropoda > Arachnida > Araneae > Salticidae > Salticus > Salticus scenicus. Next base: position 98,450,730 of record OZ005649.1, read on the forward strand.
ATTCTCGCCAAATCTTCTACATTTTGGTAGAGAACTGGCACTAATTTTTGACACTTATAATTCAAATTATAATTACACTTACCTGGACTCTAATGTAAACATCTATAAATTAATGCAAGACCTTCAGGAAATTTATAAAAAAGCGTACAATAACATTCAAGATTCCCAATCAAAAAGAAATAAATATTTTCAAAGAAAAGCTAAACTAAGAAGCATCTGCACAAAAGATATTGTGTATCTGAAGTCTATGGATAAATTTAAACCTAAATATACAGGTCCTTTCATTGTCACAGTTAAACATTCCCCTGTTTCATTTTCAATTAAACGGTTACATGCTAGTGATGATAAGGCATTTCGTGTGCATATAGATAGAATTTTATTGGCACCTCCACGTAATAATCACTTATTTGACATTTATAATAATTCTAATTTTAATAAGAATCTCATTATTTCCAATGATAGACATCAATATAATTTACGAAACAGAAAGTAATTTTTCATCAATTTTTTTCCTTAGGTTAAAAGTTACACAGTGTAAATTTTTAAATATTTATAAAGATTAAAGATAAATTAAATAAATTTGATGTATACTTTCATTGCAACAGACCTGATCAACCTGTTGCGATTTTTATTTGTTGTGAAATTTCGCAGCTTGGATAATCAATGGCTGGTCCAGGAAATTATATTCTAAGCTGCATTGTCTTACAACAGCAGTGTATATCATTTTAATATTTTTCTTTAACTTACTTGTTAATTATAATTGCATTTTATTAAAAGTTAACATACTCGAACAATATTTTGATAAAAAAAAAAAAAAAAAAGAAAGAAACTTTGGTGCAGATAATATTTTTATCATACATATGCATATGTCTCATATATTCCAATTTCAATTACCTATTAAAAAAAATGAATAAATAAAAACAAGTGTTATTATTGCTTTCTTTCAACATGTATTATTTGTTTAAACCTTTTAATGAATATAAAAGGCTCACTATATATTTGATAACATATAAATATACTTGGTTTTTATTTTGTGAAACTTTCATATAAAAATTGCTTATACATTTGAACTATGTATTTATTACAACAAATCCTTGTCCTACATGTACTGAAATGGATTCGTCAAAGTTTCTCGCCATGCATGGTAACATAAAAATTTACTGATTTCAGCATCTTACCACGAACTGATAAAGTATATGATGACTGAATTATTATGATTTTAAATCAAAGGACTAGAGCTCATTTTGTTTATGGATATATATTCTAACGACTTGTGTACACAGATTTATGGCCATACCACATTATATCTCATCACCATATAATATCCTTATTTTCTGTATTTGTATTTGTATTTTAATATTGTATAAGAATATTATTTTTTTTAAGTATGCATACTGAGTTTTCTATTGATAATATGACAATGTACGTATTTTATTTGTATTGGAAGCCATTCGTTTTTGTTTTTGTTTTTAATCAATCTATTTTACAAGATTGGAAATAATTTGATTTAATTTTAATTTTTGCTGAGCTGTCATATAGACGATGTAATGGCTGAACCCATTTTTTTCGGTCGACGGGGAGAAATATGTGATGTTGAAAAACATCACATATCCCTTTTTAAAATAAAATAATAATAATAATATAAATTACATTTTATTTATTTATTTATAATACAAGCAAACATTATATTTCTTATCCTAAAAGAATTTAATACAATTTTGTTTATTTCGCGTATGCTATTTTATTTTTATTTCTATTTCATTAATCTGTAATTTCATATAATTTATTGTTCTTTTTCCTGCTCTAAATCTCATCAAGTAATAATTAAATAAAATATCAAAGAAAGAGAAACCCATTCATTTTATGCTTTAAAACCGCAGACGATTTTTTTTATTGTAGCTTCCTGTCTCCAATCAAACGTTTATAGATTCCGTTGAATCATCATAGCTGAAAATAATTTCTAATATTTTTTTATCAATTGATTTTGCACTTTTAGCCAAATTCTGGACACCTGACAAAATTTAATCACATCATATGACGTAATTTAATTTTTAGCCAATCCTTTAACTATTATTTAGGTTTACCAGATATAAAATTTAAAATGTGTTCAGCCAACTTGATTTTTGATGCCAATGAGATTTGGCGAAATAAATTAATGAGCTTTCTGTCTGTCATTCTGTAAAGATGTTATATTTTTATCATTGACTGGAAATGTCGAAATGTGTTCTGTTTAGAAAAAGATATCGTAATGGCTTCCATTCTTCTTTTGGATGTCTGTCTTGAAATAATAAACAGGAATTCTCCATCGTGAATGTTTTCGAATATACTTATTCCATTTTGTCCAAGAATATCATTAATATATGTCTTATAAGAGTAATTAAACATCTCATTTACTAAATGGAAAATGACTTCATGCTACATTTTACGGAGCTTATTGAACCGGGTTCCCTGTACGTCATGGCCGCTTCCTACTTTAGATATCTCCATCCCAGCTCTTCATTAAAACCTCCATTATATCTACAATCAAAAATATTTTTTTAAGTTTATTTTTAACTCATTATTATTCATTAATTTATCAGAACTCATTAACTTATTATTACTCATTAATTAAATATATCAATTAGTAAAATAATAACAATTCTGTGTATTATTATTAATAATTATCAGTTTCAATTTCTACAGAACAAAACATAATATTAAAATAAATAAATAAATAAACAGTTATTTAATAATCAAAATTAGTCAGAGATTCATTAATATTAATCCAATAATTTCCCAAAAGCATAATAAATATTAATACATTCGTCTCACAAATCAGAAAATAACACTCTATTAAAATTAGTTTCAGTTTTAACCCATTAACCGAGAAATAATGATTTTTTTTTTTTTTTCTGAATACAAACAGTAACGCTCATAGTTTTGATCATATATAACAATAATTTAAAGTAAAATTATGAAAATTAGTCTTATCTTACTAAAAATAGAGTGTTACAGTTGTAAAACTTCAGTGGAATAAGAATATAGTATTAATACAAATAAATGTTTACGGAAATTTCCTTGAGGGCGAATAAAACAGAAAAAACTACAGATGACTACAAAATAAATTATTTTATTACGACAAAATTTTTTTTATAAGTTATGTAAACTCACTCAAATATGAAGATTTTCTAAATTTTTTGTTTGAAAAGTGTTTTATGTTTCAAATCCATTTTTAACTTAAAACTATCTTTCAAATCAATTTTTTTGTAATAAAAAAGAAAAAAACATGTATCATTTTCTTACTTAAAAACAATACTTAATATAAAATACCTTTTTTTAGTTAACTGTTAAGCGTGATTATTTCTGGTGTTGTGTGAACGCAACACCAGCGGGTAATTTGTTACACTCAAAACGCTAGCCTAAATAATCAAGAACCATATACTCAATGCCCACTGGCTCTATGGTCAGAGCACTTAACTACAAATCCGTAGCCTATCAGTTCGATCCTAACTGGCCGCAAGTGTGAAAGAATATTATTGAAAATACAGAAGTTCAATAATTTCTCCCTTGATGTCAGCATCAAACATAAAAAACGAAACCTGAAGGCATAACTACATGAGTCATGGTTCTTTATAAAAACCTTTTGGTATTTATAAAAAACCTGAATTAAATTTTATAAAAATACCTTAAGGTATCTGTGAGAAACCTATATGAAGGTATTGATGAAGCTTTTATTATGGCTTTATTTTGCACCATTAATACCTGATAATACATTATTTTAAATACCTCTAAAACCTGCAAAATAGAAAATTGCTTTGAATTATAAACAATTTTTCTAAATTGCACAATATAAAGAAATGATTATTTTTGGGAACATGAAAAATTAAATTAAGTTTAAGTTCGCTCATATATATATATATATATATATATATATTGCAATATTTTAAAAAGGAGATCAATTAATTTATTACTGAAGCATTAATATTAAATAAATATTATTTATTTTAATTTATAATTAGATATTTATTAATTCTGGAATAAATTAGATGAATACAAAGAATATGTGAGTAACTTGCTTACATACCTGTTAAAAGAAACCTAAGGAAAACCTTCATAAAACTTTGGAAAGGTATTTAAAAAAAAACTTTGGAGGTTTATTAAAAATACCTACATGATTCATGGTATTTTATAGAAACCTTTTGTTATTTATGTAAAACCTGCGATAAATTTCTGAAAAATGCCTTAAGGTATTTGTGAGACACCTATGAAAGTATTAATAGATCTTTTATTATGGCTTTATTTTGCACCATTAATACCTGATAATACCTTATTTTAAATACCTCTAAAACCTGTAAAATGCATGTTTAAAGAAACCTTAAAAAACCTTAAATAAAACCTTGAAATTTTAGTAAGGTAATGTAATTATTACTAATATTGAATATTTGTGAAAATAAATGTACTCTTTGTTTACTAAAAAACATTTACATTATATTACACAGGCATCTTTTTTTTTTTTTCAAAAAAGAAGAAACATAAAAGTGAACGTTCTTTTTTCACAAAAGATTTTTTTGAATAATTTTGTGACTTAATTAATAAATCGGATTAGTTACATTAGAAATAATGAAGTGTATGTTATTCTCCTTATGCAATTACAGATCTTAATGTAATCTTTTTATACGGAATTCTTCTATAAAATTTACATGGACTTCTTCTATAACGATAAGAATAAAGTATTAAATTCCTGAAAATTTCATCCTTTCAGTACGATGTAGAGTCGTCCGATAGAATTTGGAAAACTGGTCAACGGTGATATTCGTTACATATTCGATGGCGCCCTACTGTTTGCAGTACGCGAAAAATTTCTTTCGAAATAAGTTTTTGAAATTTTGTAAATCGTCTAATTTTAATGCAATATTTTCTTTCTTTCTTTTTTTTTTTTTTTAGTAACGTTGTAATAGCTACAGGTGTCACTTATTTTGTAACAGTTTTTTGTGAAACGTACCATGTGTGATGAAGTTATCCTTTAGATTAAAGGTTCAATATTATTTATTTTATTTGAAATTATTGAAATAGTAATTGCTATTCCTTATACTATATGATCTACATAAAACTCTGAGGAAACAATGATTGTTCTTGTGTATAAATAAGTCTGTAGAAGAGAAACGCATTTCTGTGTTTTTCAGAATTATGATAGGGTCATTACATACCGATTCACGGGCTGGCTGTGCTCGACTATTAATAATTATTTTGGTATTTGTGTCCATATTAGGCACACGTGAGAAAAAATTTAACACAGCTTTTATTTTTCCTCTTCTACCGACCTTGTACTTTGTGCATATCATCAAAACTTTTCTGGTTAAAAATTAGATTATTAGACCTTTATATTTTATCACAAATCTCTTTGAATTAAATTTATGAGTCCCAATTTTAAATATTAGTATTAATACATAAGGTATCGATATCGCATGCTTAGTTATACTGCTGTAACTTAATAACTAAAATGATTACGACGATTCAAATTTCAAGACGATTCAAACATAATTTTTTTGTTAATTTCAAGAGTGAATAACTCTTTTAGGGAACCGATCGACAAAACAGAATATCACACAAATTTATCTCTGGAATCACAATAGCGAGAGAATTTAATTGTAATTGTGTAGTTTTACCCCTCCCCCCATTGGTATATATATATATATATATATATATATATATATATATATATATACCAATTTATTAATTAAAACGTTGTGGATACTGTGTGTATTGTTTTGTAGTTTTGAGTTAAAAAAAAAAAAAATCTTATAAAATGAAGTTTATGTATTTACAAGAAAATGAGCAACGCTTTTTAAGGATTTTTCATAATTCCATTTATTTTAATAAAAAAAAATCTGTAATTATTTAATTCAATGTTTAATTTTTTGCTTTTGTGTGCGTCAGTTACCTGAACTATGCAATTTAAAAAACTATATATATATATATATATATATATATATATATATATATATTTTTAAACTAACAACCAAACAAAACAGACATTTTGAATTCTTTTTCTGACATTTCAAGGAGCTCTACACTGTAAAGGGCAAAAACTACATAATTACAATTTAAATTTAAAATTAATGTAATACCGGAGATTAATTTGTGTGATGTCTCATGTTTTGTCCCATAGAAAAGTTATTAAATATAGAATTTAGTTAAAAAATTACTTTGACCTTAAAATTTGGTCTATTGTAATTTTTTTAGTTATTAACTTACAGCAGTAGAAATAAGCATGGGACACCTTTATCTTATGGAATTTAATACTAATATTTAAAATTATCACTTGTAAACATTATTCTGACAGATTTCTGCTAAAATATTAATGTCTAATAATCCCATTTTTAACTATGAGATCAAATTTTGATGACTTGTATAAAATAAAAGGTCATTCGTACAGAAAAAAATAAAATATTTTAAATATTATTACTTGTGTCAATTTGGGACACAAATATTTAAAATAATCAAAGTCGACCAACACGTTTCTAAAATACCCCCTGAAATTATATGGATTGTCCTTAGGTTGATGTTATTCCTGTGATTTTCAACGTATCGTGAAATACAATTAGAACAACTTTATTTAGTTTTCGTAATATGCTTCTTAATTTTATAAGTGTCTTCTTAGTTTGAATTGTATGATCAAATCTTAGCAAATTCACTAAATTAGCCCGATTCACTTTGGTTTGTGCGTACGTATATATACAGGATGATTCAAAAAAACGTGGACAAAATGAAATGGTAGATCAGTCATACAACAAGGATCAAAAATCGCATAGGAACAGAGGGTCGCAACTGCGATCCGGAGCCGCTACAGGGCGTCTAAAATAATACATAACACAAAGAGAAGAAACAAAACCATTACAGATCATTTTATTGATAATTACTCATACTCAGTCACATAAGACTAATGCAAGCCAAATGTTGAGCATACCGGAGATGCTCAATGTTTAACCAGATGCATCGAGACACACCTGGCATCTACGTTGCATAGAACGCCGCACCTTCTCAAAGATACCAGGTGTATCTCGAACACATCCTGCTGCCACAACGATTCTTCCTACCAAGTCTTCCGGCGTTGCAACAGGTGTTTCATACACAAGTCCTTTTAAAAATCCCCATAAGAAAAAATCCAAGGGAGACAGGTCTGGTCATCTTGGTGGCCATGCGATTGGTCCACCGTGATCAATCCAGCCGCCAGGAAAAGTAACCTGCAGGTGTGCTCTGGCGACTGCGCTGAATTGTGCAGGAGCTCCGTCGTGTTGAAATCGAATGCGTTGACGAATAGTCATCGGAACATCATTCAGCATTTTTGGCAGAACCTCTTGCAAGAATGTTAGATAAATGGGACTGTTAAGTCTTTCTGGGAGAATGTACGGACCAAGTAAACATACTTCTACAATGCCAGCCCACTCGTTAACGGAGAATTTTCGTTGTACGCCGAGCGGACGTGTAGCACGCGAATTTTCTTCCGTCCACGTATGCAGGCTGTGAAGTTCATCACACCCTCTAATGTGAACGCAACCTCATCCGTGAAAAGAGCACTTGCTGCGTAATTTCGGTCTGCAGCACTTTCTTGCAAAAACCACTGCTCAAAATTCATACGATTGTTGTAGTCTCTGGGTTCCAGTGCCTGGACGCGTTGTAAATGATAAGGATGTAGTCCTTCGTTGTGTACAATGCGCCAGACGGTAGCTTGGGGGATATGGGTCTTTCGGGATGCAACTCCTGTACTCGTTGAAGGATTACGTTGGAGTTCTTAGACAACTCTTTATACAGCATCATCTGTCTGAATTATTCGTTGGCAAGCAGTATCCGGCTTGTGCTCGTCGAAAGTACCGGTTTCACACAATCGTCGATACAGGGTGGCAAAGAATGAGCGGCTAGGCACCTTTCTACCAGGATATTTCTCACGATACATTCGCAAGGCTTCTCATCCTCTAAATTTGGCCATGCCGTAAGTTAAATGCATGTCAGCCCTTTCGCGTTGCGTGTAACTAGCCATGTTACGCCCAACGTAGCCACGGCTCGAATGAAGACAATCTCCGTTTGCTCAGCTCTTGGTTGTATCGCAACACACTCTCGTGGTTCTTAGCGCCCTCTACAGGTGTTTGCGACCCTCTGTTCCTATGCGATTTTTGATCCTTGTTGAACGACTGATCTGTCGTATCATTTTGTCCACGTTTTTTTTTTACTCACCCTGTATATATACATATATATATATATATATATATATATATACTAGCAGACCCGGCCACGCGTTGCTGTGACTAAGTTATACGTTGAATTATATTGCAGTAAACTATTTAATACAGTCAAATTATTATTTACGAATAAAGGCGAAAACGTTGTAGCCTATGTAAAAACCCATGGTATTGAGATTTGAACCTTAGGTCAAAATTTGGAAGCGATTGATAAAATTTTTCGTAGAGTTGATATTAAGCACAAATTAATGTTCTTGTAGGGTCTTATAAATTTTAATGGAGAAGTGATATATATTATTTCTAATGCTACTTAGGATAAAAATGCCAAAATGCCAAATCTATAAATTAAATTATATTAAAATTATATTAAAATAAAAGTATAAAAGAAGCAGAAAATTTTAAAAATCAGTTTTTATGGATGAGTGAAACATAATATGTCTAAAGTTATTTTGGATTAAAATGCTAAAAAGACTAATATGCAATTTAATTTTTATTAAAATTATATTAAAATAAAAGTATAAAAGAAGCAGACTTTTTTAAAAATAATTTTTTATGGAGGAGTGAAATATAATATAGGCTATAATGGATAACTTTTCTATAAAATGACCTCATCATTTTAAATATTTTAAAGATGGCAACAGCTGTAGTTATAAAAAGTAAAACAATAAGGCTAAACCAGAAAAACAACTAAATTTGATAAATATTTTAAAACCTTAAAATAGCACATCTTATGGAATATTTGACATTTAAAGTATATTTTAGATCAACTGTAACAAAGGACTATAATTAACAAATATTTGCAATAAAAAAATATTCTGACAAAAAAATGAGATAAAAACTATCCTATCAATCAAGTTGGACTAAACTGCACACAGTGTGCAAAATTTTATTAAAATCGGTTCCATAGTTTAGGATTTTATCGCGGAAAAACATCGTGACACGAAATTTATATATACAGATATATAAGGACTATTTCATATAAGTGGATTTTCATAAAATATCCATTTTATAGAAAAAAGACGTCGTTAAAGTACACAAAATTGTAAACCTATCAATGAGTATCTATAAAAAATATTAAAGTTTTATTTTATTAGTTTTGTCTAAATTATTTTAAACTAATAAATATGTGATTGATTTAACGTGACGAAAATAAATATTTTAAATTCTTTTTTCTGTTCCCCATCATACTATAGGTATGGGGAACTTAGGTAATCGTGAAAATTTTTAGTTCCCCATCATACTATAGGTATGGGGAACTTTTCGTGAAAATTTTCGACCTAAATTTTTGGCTTTTTTACACGTTTTCAGGTGTGAGGAATACGAAAATGGCAAAATTTGTATGATGTCTGTCTATAGGGTGTCTTTTACTCTGATAGTCTGTTAGTGTGTTAGTCCGTTAGTTTGTTAGTCTGTTAGTGTGTTAGTCCGTTAGTTTGTTAGTCTGTGTACACGATATCTCAAGAACAAATTGTCGCAGAGAACACAGATGAGTTTTAAAATATTACTTTCGACACTGGCAAGAACTCTATTCGTTTGCAACATTCGATTTTAAAAACTTCGTAAGTTATTAGAAATTTACGATTTTCTTAACATTGGAGAATAGGACAAAAATTCATTTAAACGTGCATTAAATGGAAACTTTTTACTGTAAAAATGTAAGACCAGTTTTAAAATATACGTTTTGATGCCGGAATGAACATCAGTAACTATGATTTTCTACTTTGAAAATTTCGCAAGTTATTGGAAATTTACGAATTTCTTAACATGGCAGTATAGGGCAAAATTTCACATAAACGTCAATTTTGAGCGATATTTTCATCGTAAAGATGTTAGAGTACTTTTGAAATATTATTTAGGACACTGGCATGAATATTAATGACTATGATTTTTAAAATATAAAAATTTCGTAAGTTATTGGAAATTTACGAATTTCTTAACATGGCAGAATAGAGCAAAATTTCGCATAAACGTCAATTTTGAGGGATATTTTTATCGTAAAGATGTCAAACCACTTTCGAAATATTATTTAGGTTACTGGCATGAATATCATAGACTATGATTTTTCCAATTTAAAAAATTCGTAAGTTATTTGGAATTTACGATTTACTTAACATGTCAGAATAAGGCAAAATTGAGCATAAACTTCCATTTTGAGGATCATAAATACATTAGACAACTTCAAAATTACATTTATGATACTTTTTGAACATGATTGAATAGAAATATTCTAATAGGAAAATTTCTTAAATTAATCGTAATTTACGATTTTTTCAACATAGCGAAATTGTAATTTTTTCATATAAATATGAATTTCGAGGATTATTGCATTGGAAATAGTAACATGAAACATAAACAACGGAATTGACCCTGATAAAATAAATTAATAGATTAGAATAAGATAAATCTATCAAAGTGAACGATGAACCCGCCTATTAGGCGGGGATTTCTTTCTGTCACTGTATCAAGCTTTGGTCAAATTCATTTTTTTTAACCATGATTATAATATGTCTCGCACTAGAAATTTATGAGACCATAAATATGGTGGGGAACTGAGCAGAGTCCACCTATGCCAACTAGTTTTTTTTTTTTTTTTTTTCTTTATAAATTTATTTACTTTTCTTTATAAATTCTTTTAATAAAACGAGGGGGGGTAACCATTATTTTTTAAATCAGAAAAAAATTTGGATAGTTCAATATTTAATAATTCGGAATTACTACAATAGTGCTTTGTACGATGTAAAAGAGTGCGAATGACTGCAAGTTTATGCGATAAAGGGTTAGCTGAATTGAAGTTAAGATATTGACCAGAGAAGGTGGGTTTTATATAGACTGGAGTTGAAAAATGTAAAAAATCATTGACAGGTTTATGCATTATAAGGATGTCTAGAAAGGGTAGTTCATTATTAATTTCAGTTTCAAGGGTAAACTGGATAGCAGGACATAAAGAGTTAGCAAAATCTAAAATATCGTTAACATAAAGTTGCTTAGTAATTATAAAAATATCATCCACATATCTTTTCCAGAAATTTTTTTTATCATGTAACTGGGAATTAATTTTGTTTTCTAAATGTTGCATTACAATTTCAGCTATAACAACAGATATAGGGGCACCCATGGCAGTTCCGTTAATTTGACGGTAGTAAGAATCATTAAAAATAAAACAGTTAGAAGATAAACAAAAAGTGGTAAGACCTAGTACAGTATTTAAATTTAAATTAGTGTCAACATTAAAATTAGGATAAATATCTTGAATAATATTACATGCAAAAGATATAGGAATAGAAGTAAAGAGAGATACAACATCCAATGATATCATAATACAACTAGACGGGATATGAATTAATTTTAAATCATCTAGGAACTGAAACGCAGAATTTAAACTATAATCAGAAGAAGTAATGAGGGGTTTTAATAAATTAGATAAAAAACGTGAAAGATTGTAAAGGGGGGACTTAGTATAATCAACAATGGGACGAAGGAGGATGTTAGGTTTATGTATTTTCTAAAATAAACACACACACACACATATATATATATATATATATATATATATATATGTATGTATATGTATGTATATATATTTACTCCAAATTTCCATTTAAAAACCTTATAGTGCGTAAAGAAGGTTTCACAATCTTTTTCAGATTTGTAAGAAAATTGTAACGTTGCAATTTTATTTTTTGAAGTCAAAGAAATAGAGTTTATTTCATCTCTCTTCTCAAAAGTGTTTGTTGTTCAACCATTAGCTTAGCAATATTATTTGAAAATGATTTCCACATAATTATGGCCCACCAGTGGGCAAGCGGTTCTACGTTTAAAGCTGGTAATAGGCTTTTATAGATGGAAGTGCTTTCTATCCCAGGTCGCGCTCGTCAACGTAGTCGTTAAGCGTTTTCCGTGGTTTTCTTTGAAACGTGCGTAAATACGGGTTAATACCACTGATAAAGACCCCCACGAAGGGCATTACTTCTTAGGACTAGGACCCTGCAGTAGTCAATCGGCCTTATTCCCAAACACCACATAAATATGTTTAATATGATTTTTATTAGTTTACAGAATTATTTTAAATTTTATAGCGGAAATTGCATATATATATATATATATATATGTGTGTGTGTGTGTGTGTGTGTGTGTATATATAATACATTTTATTGGGTAGTTTACGGAAGCTTTAATGTATTTAGTTATCTTAATTCCTCAGCTTTACTGCATAAATAAGTGTCTCTTTGAATAATTATTCAATAATTTCATGATAAGTTATACAGGATGTTATCTAGCCTTCCGTTGCTTTAGTGCTTCATATGAGATTTAACACATGTGACATTATATTAAAATAATTTTTATTACTTAATATAAACATCATATATATTTTAATTCTTGTCACGCGTATATTACATATGCATTATAAAGTAATATAAACAAATCGCCTGCGGCAGTATCAATAAAATGATTTCTTGAATTTTATTAAATATTTACATTTTACTACTATGCATATATCGTATTTTCACTTTGATAAAATAAAAGTTATATAAAATTTTGCTAAAATATAAATAAGTAGAAATAATTGCAATTTGGACACACTGATAAATGTATTATGAAAAATCGTTACATTGTGCGTATTTATATTATTATCCCAATCCACTTTTTTCTTTCATAACTCATTTATGTCAGTACATTTTCGGCATACACATAAAACAGATATTTAAATTTATAAATATAAATAATTATAAGAAATTATATCCGTCAATTAACCTAAACCTATTGGTAACTTATTCGGAAATATTATTCAAAATAAAGTTTTTTTTTTTTTTTTTTTTTTTTTTTTTTTTAAGTTAGCATTATCAATGCGATGAATTTATTAAGGAATATTCATAAAAGATCAGTTTAAATTTCAACTATTTTTCATTATGTCTTTTACTTTTATCGTACTTCACAAACATTTTTCGTAGCATCATGCATAAACTAAGTATACATATAACTTAAGTAGTTAATAGCTCTTTACCAATTGCAGTTTTCCCTTGCTTCATTAAATATTTGTTTTAAAAAGTGTTATGCTTTACTGAAAAAAAAAAAAAAAAAAAAAAAAAAAACTTCAAATGATGTTAAGCACTTTTTATATAATTTAGTGTACCAAAGAGTTTCCAGAAGGTTTTTCTTTCATAAAAATTTAATGTGTATTTTACATTCATAATGCATGATAATGCATCACATAATTACAGCGCTAAAACTTAATTCTACTTATCATAATCTTTCTATTCATTAATTTTGAATTGCATTTTTGTCTCAAGACATAAAAAAATCTATTTCACTAACAATCTCTTTATAGCTTTTTTATTCATAAGTAATCGCGTAATAATAGCTAATATTTGATTTAAGAATTTTTCGCTCTGAAATTTAAATTTTGAAGCTTATATCCCTAGGCTTTTAAATCATTATACTACTTGTTAATTTTTTGTTCTGCATATTTAAAATTCTCTTCTAATAACATTTATTTTATACATATTTTTAATAATTATATATATATATATGCATTTCTGCTTCTATTTCTTCAATAGATACAAAAAAAAAAAGAAAAAAAAATGGTATTTTAGTGGTCAAAATATGGCTTTTGTGACAAACTCACAAATGAATTGAAAGAACATAATACGATGTGCACATTTAATTAGTACTTAAGTTTATTGTATTTCTTTCTTATAATTTTTCTTTTATCTTCAACTATAAAACTACAGATCTTCGAAATTTTTAAACATAAAAAATATAAGAATATTTAGGTACTAATTAACCTACTTGTATTATACATTTTGTCAATGCATATTCAAAACATAAATTATGAAGTTATAATTCTCTGCAAAAGAAAAAATCTGGAGTGACTCCACTCGACTTTCCGAACATTGAGTAACTAACATTTTTGTAGATAAAATAAAGAAAGAGGAGTTGCTAAACAAACAAAAAAGAGAAAACCATAACAGAGTGTTTGAGTATTTTTCTCCATATATCACACGAGGTTTTATTTAACGCTACTGAACTTTGAGCCCTTTAGATCATAAAGATAAAGAATTTTTCGTTGTGTCCCTGTAAAAATCTATAAATGCTAGATTCACCAAAATGCTTATAGTTAGTGCAACAGTGATTTATAATATTCATACAAATTTTCAGCTCAATTAAATAAGGCGTTTAGATGCTATCGCTGGTCTCATAGGCCATAAAGATAAAGAATTTTTCTTTGTTTCCCTGTAAAAAAACTGTAAGTGCTAGATTCACCAAAATCTATACAGATTGAGTATCTGTGACCTATAATATGTGTATAAAGTTTTTGCTCAATTGAATAAGGCGTTCAGATGCTATCGCACTTTTAAGATTTTGATCCCTTGGCCATAATGATAAAGAATTTTTCTTTGTGTCCCTGTAAAAAAACTATAAGTGCTAGATTCACCAAAATCTATAGGGTTCGTACTATGGTGACTTACATTATACGTACCAACTTTCAGCTTATTCGAACAAAGCGTTTAGACGCTAGCGTGTTCACTCACAGACATACACACATACATACACACATACATACACACATACATACACACATACATACACACACACATACACACACACATACATACATCATCGTAAAAATAGTGAAAACGGACTCGTTGGACCTCGAAACGTATAGAAACATCAAAATCTCGAATTCGGATTTTTGACATGATTACAATACTTTCCTCACTATAGTGTTCGGAAAGTAAAAATAAAGTAGTAATATATAACTTTCAAAATATGTAATATATGTTTTTTTTTACAAAGTCATAAAAAAGATCTGTTTAAACATTTATAATGTTTTATTAATTGTTTCTGATAATGTTTTATACTGATATCATGTTTCAGAATTTTTCTTTGTATTAATTTTATTTTTTATTTTAATTTGTTAAAAGTGTGTGCAATTTTATCATCCTTCAAAAAATGATTACCTTAAAAATGTTACTTATTTACACACACACACACACACTATATATATATATGAACTACAAATTGCTGCTTCCTAACACTTCTATTACATTTTAGCGCAGTAAAACGTTTCTAGATATTTTTATTCACTTGCATTTATTATGTCTGTTAAGCTTACGAATCACCATACGCACAATACATTAGCCGCTCTAAAACATTAATATTAATATTAATATTAATTTAAATGAAATTAATATTAATAATTTAAATCAAAATAATCATATCTGCCGAATTCCGTGGTAAATGAAGAAGTCAGCCGTATTTAAAGTTTAAAAAGTTTCCAAAATATTATGCATTTCTAACTGTAATATATTTTAAACCGATATTAAATCTTTATCCCTAAGTTTTCTAAACATTTGTGTTTTTAGAAATAATAATAATAATAAGAATGATAACATGGATAGATTTAAAAATATAATAAAACAATAATAATAATAAATAGTGCTGTAAAGTTAAAAAAAAAACTAGTATGTTGTGGCCACCACAAGACTTTCTTCTATATTTTCCTATACAAATTCAAAGAGTAACAATAAAAAAAAAAAATGAAAAATAAAAAAAAATACGTTTTTCAGTTTTTTTTTTTTTTATTAAAAGTAAAAAAAAAAATCTATAACTTTGTTTTAAATTATCACATATTTATAGTTCAACCATTCGTTTTCAAGGTATTGACGAGACCTTTCGAAAGATACCCATCTTGAAAATTTACTCCCCTCGAGGGAGGACTTCACCCCCAGGAGGCGAGGCTCCTACACATACAAAAATTTTTTTCTAGTTGACTATCTCTATTATAAATAATTCTTGTAAACTTCATAATGATTACTAAAAAATAATTCTCTTTATGCACATTTATACAAAATTTTGTCCTATATCACCATGTTAAAAATTTAGAAAAAGCGGGATGGCAACGCAACCTGTAAAACAATTTTTACCAAAAGTTGATAGGCACTAATTTATGTCAAAGTGCAACTACATACCAATTTGTATCAAATTCTGTGCAGTAGTTCATGAGATACAGTTGCCACAAAATTTTGTCACACACACACACAGACAGACTGACAGACAGACAGACATTTTCCAAAAACGGTCAAAACGGTCAAATCGTGTTCTAGAGTTCTCAAAACGTGTAAATACATAAAAAAACCGAGGTCGAAAATTTTTACGAATCCAATACTTTCTTCTATTTAATATAGAAGAAAGTAATAATAGTAAATTACAGTCAGCATTATATTATTTTATCTACTGGAATCTAGAGACGAAATGATTTTGCGTCATTGTAAACGGTTAGTGGCGTATTTGAAGACGTGCCGCGCTTATCAGTCCAGTGTTTCAAAGTTTTCCGTTATTTTCTCTAGTAATCCCGAAAACTGGTTATTTCTTATAGTCGTATATTAAAAATACTAAATATGTTTATGTGTAATAAAGTATGGGCAACTGAAAACGTATTATATAGCCCACTTGGCGTATTATTTAGCCTACTTTGGCCATACTTGGAGCAATCTAAATGTCCTGAGTATTAAAATATCATTTATGTTTATGGTTGAAAATGTTAGATATCTTTTTTTTTTTTTTTTTTTTTTTTTTTACATTTCTATCCAGACTAACAATGTAGAACTGCAAAAATTATATTAATTACAGACAAATCGGAGCAAAAATGATTGTAATAAATTAATTTATTCATTAAAATATAAAACAGCTTTCTATATATCTATATCTATCTATCTATCTATCTCTCTCTATATATATGATAGATATCGTAATAAAATTTAACCTTAAATTTTAGTAATTAATAGATACAAAGTAATACCAACACAACAAAAATAGAACTGATTGTAACATATAGGTAAGACTGACACAAAAATGTTGCGATACAGTTTAAGAACAAATAAGAGACAAAAACAATTTAAATTACTTACGCCGACATGAATAATAATATTAAAAAAAGGACCATTAAACTTAATGACAGAGAAAGTTATTAAAAGACCACAGAAATAATAATTGGATAAAAGTGCTTAAAAATAGAAGTATTAACTTTCAAGGGGCATGTACTTGATAAAGCTGTGAAAGCTGATTCGATTTCGTAAAACAATATAGCTAATACTAGCAATTTATATTGTTTCAGCCCCGATCAAGGCAGCAAAACCATCTTGAACCAGTGATGAAATAAATTATTAAATCAAATCATCAAGGAATCCAGAGAGAAAACTAGAAAAAAGCAGAATAGCCACAGGTGAAATTTTGAATAAACTGGAGATTAGGAAGATGATATATATATATATACATATTATTGATTTAATCATCATTCAATTCGAACAAAAAAAAGTAAAGCCATGAAAATGATTCTTCTTCGATTGGGAATTGTACAGCATTGATTTTTTTTTCGAAAGTTTCAGAAACTATTTTAAAGATTATATTTCTTTCACAGTCCCAAGAGCAGTTATTTATTTCGGTTTAAAATACTGTAGCGAGTAATAAATTTTCGAACTATAAAAACACAGGAGTAAAGTTTTCGCCTGAAATTTTTTTGAGGACAGGTTCCGGTGAACCAAATAAATTAAAATAAAAAGTTTTAAAACATTTCCTGATAATATATATATATATATATATATATATATATATATGCGTCATTTATTTTTGTATAAAATAAGTTACACGTAATAGGTTATATTTTCGTTTATATATATCCTTAATCTAAAATAATAATAATAATAATAATTTGGTGTAGAATATATTATACCAAACTTCGAAGTATATATATATATATATATATATATATATATATATAAATTATTTTTTAGTTTAAAATAATCCCATTGTATTTTAAGTAATCATATATCTCTTCATTTATGTGAAAGGAAACACAATTTTTTGAAAATGGGGATGGAAAAATACTTTTAAAATTTGTTGGAAAATGTTTAACTAAATATCCTTTTTCTTAGTATAAGGGTACGCTTTTTTCATCTTAACTTGAATTCTAATAGGTAATTTTATTCGAATAAGTGCGAAAATATTACGGATTTTTATATATAAGTTTTCTTTACATAAGACAATTTACTTTTTTTATAACATGAAGAATTATTTATTGATTTATTGTTTTGTTTATTTTGTTAAATCGAATAAAGTTCTTATATGTTTTTTTTCCTTAGAAATCTAAGACCTTTTATATATATATATATATATATATATACATATATATATATATATATATATATATATATATATATATATATATATATATATATATATATATATAATACTATTTAAATATTTAAATTTTAGCCTTATATACTCTTCACTGCATCTTGCTAATTAGTAAACAACAGATCATGTTTTATTTTAATTTTCGTGAAAAATAGAATTTAATACATTAGAAATAATGAAATAATTATTTTAAAAAAATTAGAGACATTTCTTCTCATAAAGAAATATATATTTTCCATTACGTGAAAAAAATAGTCAATATGTATCGTTTACTGTAATGCAGTTTTTTTTTTTTTTGTTTGTTTGTTTGTTTTTTGTTTGTTTGTTTGTTTGCTTGCTTGCTGGCTTGCTTATAAATGGTGTCTTGAAAAAGAAAAAATATATATATTAGCATTTTTTTTCTTGTTTGTAACAACAGTAAGAGTATATGTATATGAAACATTCAAAGAAAATTTTTTTTTTTTTTTTTTTTTTTTTTATTAGAATTTTTACATGGAAATTGAAAGGTTTTGTAATTAAATAAAAATATTGTAGTTTTTTTTTTTTTAAATAACTCTTAAGTTTGTTGAAACTATTTTAAATTATTAACTTTATTTTTTATTTAAATCTATATATATATTAAATCTATATATATATTATATATATATATTAAATTGAGTATTATATGGATTGTTAAATAAAGAAACATACAAACTAAACTTTTTTCTTTATAAATATTTTAGACGATTTTATATTGTAAGGAACAAAATGAATTCGCTTTTTAATCATATCAGTTATCCATAAAAAAAAAAAAAAAAAAAAAAAAGAAAGAAAGAAAAGAAAGAAAGAAATCCAAGTAAACAACTTTTCTGTTGTTGATCCGATAGCATTGATTAATTCTTTTGAATTTCCATAAACCTTTTTATAAAGTTTATTTTTCATTTAAAGTCCCAAGAGCAGCTATTTATTTTGGTTTAATATTCTGTATCGTGTAATAAATTTTCAAAGTTTTTACTGTAGGAAAAAAAAAAAAAAAAAAAAATGAAGCATTCTTTGAAAATATTTTCAGACAAAGTTGCTGGGAAACAAAATAAATTTAAAAATATTACGAAATCTTTTGCTGAGAATTATACACACAATTTTTTGTATGCGTAGTTACATATTATAAAAAAATATTTCTCTATAAGATTTGCCTGTTGTTTTTCAAACACAAAATTTTCTGATGTAATATATTAAATTCTGATTCATACCTCTTTCCGATATATGTAGTTTCAGAGGATTAAGATGTATGTCAATTAACCTTATTACTAATTAAAAATTGTAAACGTGTATTTAAGTAAAATAGGAAAAGAGAAGTTATTTTTATTTAAATGTCTTGGGGAAATGTATATCTAAATATATTATTATTATTATTATTATTATTATTATTATTTACTTTTTTTAATATATAATGAACCACTTTTATTCTTAATTAAAATAGAATGCAAATTTGATTTTTCCTACTATGACATTTTTGTGACTAGAACTTCATTTTTGTTCCCTTAAAAAAGAAAAAAAAAAAGTTAAAAATCAAAGAAAAAGAAAAAGAATGGAAATTGCAGATTATATATATATATATATACATATATATATATATATATATATATATATATAATTTAGAAAATATGATGAAACTTGAAGACAAGTGGGCGTGTATAACAAGAAAAAACGTTAAAAAAGTAACGAATTATAGTAACGATGAACAATTGTAAAAAACAACACTACATGCGAAAAACACCCTTCCGCTTCCTCTTCAGTGGGTGGGAGCAGCAGAACAGACAATAAATTAAATTAAAAGAGGCCTAACAGGTTTCGGAAACATGGCGAAACTAGCATACTCCCAACAAAATCAAGAAAAAATTACTGGCAAATTATATATAACAATCTTCATGCAAATTAGATATAACAAAATTGGTGCTTCATCAAAGTAACATAACTAAATTAATATAATAATCCAAAAACTGCAAAGTCGATATTTGTGATAAAAATAATTTAACAAAAGGACATGCTAGATCGTCATGTTCCCACCCAGACCTGAAAGGCAAAAAGATATTGTAATGAACTGAACTTACTGCAATGTAGAAATAGGTCTTTAAAGCAAAAGCAGATGATTCACATGTAGTGGCTCAATACTGGCGCTGTCTTGTCCGATGTTCCAAAATCATAGTCCAAACTCTCCGAGTCGCTCAGCACCAAGTAGCTGCAGTCCGACATAAGGCGTTCCACAAGTTGGACTTTGGCCATGAGTCTTCACCAGCAAGCACTTCTAGACACCAAGAACCATAAGTGAAGAAAACTTACCGCAGCTATCACCCCAGTCGCAAACATTTATTAAAATTATTGGTGTAAAACTTTATGAAATTTAATGGATAGTTATTATTGTAAAAAAGATTAGCAATGAATTTAAAAACTTGTTTGTTGTAATTTGAATATTTATTGCATATTTTATAGAATCTATTTAGTTGACCAATCAATATATTAATATAGATTTTTTTATGCAAATTACTATACCAGTGAGGCATGCTGTAACTATTAAATGAAAAATCTTTCTTTTTGTCATATAGATCCAGATTTAATGTATTATGTTGAACATCCAGAAAAATATCTAAGAAATTAACACAGTCATCTTTATTATTAGTTTTATTTAAATTTAAACAGGAAGGATATATGTCTTTAAAAATATCTGTAAAATTAAAATTTAAGACTAGAATATCATCTATATATCGATAAATTTTCAATTTTTTGTTGTAATTGATAACATAAGTATATTCATAAAAGAATAAAAATAAATTAGCGGCTGTACTGGAGTAATTGGTGCCCATTCCGATACCATGTACTTGTTTATAAATTTTATTATGAAATGTTAAGAAATTATTGTTAAAACAAAAATGGCAAAAACTTAAAAATAAATCTCTATCAATTCTTAATTCATTTACAATATCAAAAAAGTCGAATAATGTAATTAAAGTGCTATACAATAAATCAATAGGGATATTGCAAAACAAATTTTCGAAATCAAACGTTTGTACAGAAGTAGGCGTGTCCATATTATTTAACTTTTCAATAATTTCATAACTATTGTCAATACACCAAAAATAACTAGAATTTTTATATTTATTTTTTAGAAAGTCATAAATAAGCTTTAAATAAAATTGAAGTTTAATATTGAAACATTTATTAATGCTGCCAACAGTACAACAAATATAACGGAATTTTATTGGATTTTTATGGAATTTAGGTGTTAAAAATAAAAAAGGTAATTTTTTATGATTTGGTAAAGTAAAATGTTTATTGAAAAGGCTTTTACATTTCTTGATATAAGCAGAACTTTTATTATATATGGAATTGCTGTCCAGGTTATATTTTTCGTAATATTTTAAATTATTAAATTCTGAAAATATTTTTTCAGCATAAATTTTTTTACAAATGATGGCTTAATTTTTGACAGCCTTATCAATAGGTACAAAAATAAAATTTGTTTGCATATTTTTAATAAAACTTAAGTCATCTTTACTTAGTTTTTGATATACATAATTACTTTGATTTAGATTTAATTGAATAAATTCCTTAAAATATTTAATTAGATGGTATTTCCATTCTACAAAAGCTTCAAACGGTACATTAAATTTATAAGCTATTTTCAGTATAAAATCATTAGTATCTTTACAAAAAGTATCAAGAGCTTTTTTGGGATTTATATAATAGTTAGGTCTAAATTTTGTACCAAGACTCAAAAACTGCCTTACATTCTCATTTTCAAAAATATTCAAGTCACCAGTTATTATATGTCCATGATCTTTATTGATAAATTTTTTGAAATTCACGTTATGTCAACAACACTTATTTATATATACATATATATATATATATATATATATATATATATATATATATATATATATATATATATATATATATATATATATATATATATACATATATATTAATTTGTACTCCATACTTTTTGAATGATTTTGTGTCTTGTTTAATACAGTTGAAGTTGTATAAACTTTTTCTTTAGTAATATTATCAATTTTACAACTTCCCCTATATATTTTCAGATTTTAATATTTCTCTTCATATATTTTATGTGGGTTCATGTTTTTTATTTCATCTATATATGCATAAAAAACATCGCTTAAAAACTCTATATTAACAAGTTTAAAAAGTTTCCTGATCTGAATTTTACTATATTTAGAAATTCTATTTCTATCCTTGTGTACATTTGGCTATTTATTAAAAAAATAATAATAACGTTGTATGTCAAGATCTAATAAACTTAAATTAACTAATATTTATATTTGGTTGATTCTTGACTTAATTAGAGTTCTAAGAAGATTACAGGAAATAACAAGTAACAGGCGATGTTGCTAAGCTAGAACATTCTCCATTTTAAAGACAACAACTTATAAGTTTCTATAGGATATCAATGCGTAAGATGTGATATATATCAAGAGCAGGGTGTAAAAGGAATTTAATTAAATTTGAGTAAATTTCGACGGAAAATCAGCGCTTATTTGTATGAGTTTAACTCTTTTTACGCAAAGGCGATATGCGAGCTTCTATTACATAAAAATACACTCAGCTTTATGTATGAAACATGTAATTACAAACATATATATATAATATGCAGATACAATCTGGATTTATATAATAAAAATAATACATATAATATAAATATAATATACACACTGAACGATGGGTGAACCTATTATGCTGTAATATTTGCTGTTTACAAAAATGTTCTATCTCTCATTCTAAGAGGCATAAATACATCAAAGTGTGTTGAGGGATAGATGTTACGAAAGTTTATTTAAGGACATTAAATTTAATTACATATCGAATGAAAGGTGGAGGTGATCTCGCTTACTTTCTCCGTTCCTCATGTTTCTATAATCCAGAATCTATCATTTAAAATATTATAAAATTGCATTTGTTAAATCTTTATTTTTAGAATGTATATGATAACTATTATTATTATTATTACTATTAATATTATTTGCAGGTTAACTGGTTGTTATAGAGAATGGTATACAAACTGAATTTTGTGAACCTGAAACTGAGTTTTGTGAAGACTAAAACTTCATATTTTATTTAAAAAATAAAAGTCAATACTTAGGTTATAAGAAAAACAAATAAATAAATATTCTTACCGTAAACATAAATAAAATATGGTAAGAACTGGAATATGAAATTTTCAATTTCTCAACATTCCCAACGCTATATGTATTAAAGTAATAAAGTAAATAAATAATAATAACAACAATAATAATAGTAAGCGAATATATACTCTACATTTCCATAAATGACCGGACACTTTCAATTTCAGTTTTTTTTTTTTTTTTTATATCTCAAAACGTACTAAACAAACCATCCTGAAACTTGAA
The DNA here is from genome assembly GCA_963930645.1 of Salticus scenicus. Lineage (NCBI taxonomy): Eukaryota > Metazoa > Arthropoda > Arachnida > Araneae > Salticidae > Salticus > Salticus scenicus. The sequence continues at coordinate 98,474,545 of OZ005649.1, forward strand.
GAATGTAAAAATTAAAGTATCTGGCATCACCCTGTAAAAAGTAATGGTTGACATACCATCTGGCTGTAGCATGTGATTATGGGGCTCTTTGTGATTTTCTGTATAAATATTTCAGTCTCTACAGCATGCAATCAAGGAGATATACAGGTTTCCTTAAAAATTGCCAAAAAAATGTCAGCATTCGTTAAAAACAGCATTCGTTAGATACAGCATACTGTGATCAGAAAAAAGATATATTAAATATCTAATGAAATGTGAGCGTTTTTCCTAAATAATCTTTAACTGCCCATAAGACAGATTTAGCAAAATTTAATTTGCCTAGTTTAATAGCCAAATGCATTGAGTTACATGCATTGACTGCCTTAAACAAATATCGTGCAAACTCAAATGTTCTACGCCATAGAATGTACTGTTATACATTTTTTCTCGATAAAAAGCTAAACTATAAGAGATTTTACTCACAATTTTATTTTTATTCAATGAAGGATAATACAGTTTTCCGAGATTGTGAATAAATATTGACAATAGCCCCTTACCAATTTCTTATTCTTGGGAACAGCTAAAATTCAGTTCATTCCAAGGCGTAAAAATTTTTAAGTTTAAACGTTACGTGTTTGGGGTTTTTATATGATTATCTCAATACATTTGGCTATTAAATTATGTAAATGAAATATCGGAATTCTACACATGTACAATTAGAAATTATATAGCAAAAATACTCACATTTCATTAGACATTTAATATTTTTTTTCATTCGGATTGCAGTATGTTGTGTCTAATAATGTATGTCGAGTTTCTGAAAATAGTTTTGAACTGGGTTTAATGCCTTGCGAGTTATAACTGAAAAAGTGACGATTTTTTTTTTTTAATTTTTAAGGAAACACTTATATATTCCTGATTATATGCGGAAGAAGCATGAAAATTTCTACAGATATTTAAAAAGAGACCCATAAACATATGCTAAAGCTAGACCATTACAGTAATATTTTAAAGGTAATCGTATGAAAAATTCGAATTATCCAAAATAGAATTCGGATAATTCGGAATTCGAATATTAGTACTTCAAGCATTTTTTTTTTTACGTTGCGATGCCAAAACCTTTATTTTTTCTTTAATTTTTACTGATTTCCCTTTAATTTTCACAAAAATATATGGGGGGAAACATGTTCTTTACACTCCTGAAGTTTCAATGAGGTTTGTCAAACACGTTTTGAGATATTTCCAAAAACGTCTGAAAGAAATTTTTCCTGCCGTTCATGGAAAGGTAGTGCATATATATATATATATACAGTGAAACATGAATAATTCGAACTTGTTTAATTCGAAATTCTGGATAATTCGAATTTTTTACTCGGTCTCTTGAATTTTGTATTAAAATAATGTTACAAATTCGGGGATAATCCGAATTCTATTTTGGATAATTCGAATTTTTCATACGATTACCTTTAAAATATTACTGTAAAATTTGCTGCCGAGATTTTTCTCAGCTAATATATTTTAACAGTCTTTCAAAAGAAGGATAAGGAAATACAAAAGAAGCCCCTAGCTAGTGTGTCAGAAGATATGGTGTATATACATAAACTTCGAGGGTTTTTGGAATTGAATATCATGTCTAATGAAGAAGATTCTATTTTTGTATTAAGTCACATGCTGTTACACATAATTGTACTTAAAGAAGAAATAAAAAATGTCTGACAATTTAAAAAAAAAAGTGTTGAATAATTAAGCTCGTAAAAAATATTGATTTAATGGGAGGGGGATATAGAAGTATTCTTTGATTTAAAGTTTATGTGTTAAATCTTTGATCGTAGAGTTTTAATTTTTTAATTTATCTTTTTACAAAATAGTATATGTAATTCGAATTTTTGGATATTTCGAATTTTTCTCTGGTCCTTTCAACTTCGAATTATCCCAGGTCTACTGTATATACACATATATATATATATATATATATATATATATATATATACTGGCGTTTTACTTTTATTTGAATATATTAGATTGAAAACAAATTGTTAGACTAATTGTTTCATTGAAAAACTTCAAATGCTGCAAATTTACTGCAAAATAAAACTTGATTGTGGATAGTCTATGATGGATAAACATTGGCCAATTTTGCTGTGAAACTGATGTAAAGACATTGACATTTTAAAAACAATTAATAAAATTTACATTTGGATCTTATGCTACTCTTCATATAAACAGTGTAAATATTTTTTAAACCTATGTACCAATAGTCACAAAATAAATTTATATCATAAATTATCAAATATAAGATCATTTTACCAGTCCAATTGCTTCCCAAATCTTAGTGTAAAGTAGATTTTATAGTTTTTATTTTCATATATGAAAGTCTCACAGTCAAAATATTAATTATACCGAGTTTTTACTTTCTTTCTTTTTTTTTTTTTTTTTTTTTTTTTTTTTTTTTTCTTGCCGCTAGAGGCACAATCAAGCATTAAAACTATTTAAACATGCTTCGAAAGTTACGTCATTCTTAATGTACATATACAAATAAAATGCGGCTCATAAAATTATGCAAAACTTTCAGAGGTGATTGTAGACATTCAAACAAATGATTTTAAAAGAAAGCGTGGTCGTAATTCAAACTTAAAAGTGCTGGTGCATTTGGAAACTTGTTCCATACAAGAGTTAAAGCTCCATAACTGTTGCGAGTTATCGGAATAAGAAGGACACTGACAGGATGTATGAGGAATATGGAGAAGAGGAAGAACTCGTATGTAAATTTTTGTCACGATTAATACATAAAAACTGCTGTTAAACTTTCAATCGCGATAGTAGCGTATCGAAAGTTGTTGCTCTATACTTATAGGGAAAGGGCCATCGCTCTTGCCATATCATTAATGTTTCTTTTCGTGGAGACAACAGTAACACTTTATGTATTAGATTCCTATCAAGAACTCGCCGCCAAGACTTTACTTGTTGCGCGGGAAGTGCACGAAATCACCGGTGTATTTATGATTGTTCACTCTTTCTTTCTTTGCCGTTCCACCTTGCGCATAGCCATTTAAAATCATTATTTTTAACAGTTATTGTAATCTCATGTCTTTAAATTTACTGTTTGCAACTCTGTTTCTTTCTGGGTTTTTGCCTCGTATAATAACATCATTATCTAGCAGCTTACTTTTCAATTACACAAGTGCGCTTTTAATTAAACTTGTTTGTTTGTATGTATATTATAAACTGTAAAGTATTCTCGAACATTTATGAAACATATTATCTTTGTGTATAGAAAATGATGTTACCTATGATATTTCTAAAAAGAATATATTTACTCATAACCCGCTGTCTATTGTAAGGAAGAAGACACAATCAAATATGTATTTTTATAATATAAAGCAATAAATATATTGTTTGATCTAAGCAATTTTTTTATAAAAAACATGTATTCTGCATTGGGTTAATTCCACCTTTATATGGAATAACTACTTAAATGTGCAATGGGAAAGTTTTATACAGTGTTTTAATATAAATCCCAGAAATTTCAATGTGCCAAATATCATAAATAATTTTTCTAGTTCTGGTAGATTTATATGCTGCAAATTTCGAAACCTCTCTCCTCTCCCCCGCCTTTTTACAGACGAAACATTTTCCAGCGGATCGCTATTAGGACTATTCCCATGCCTGGTAAAGAAGAAATTCTACTATATCTTTTATGGGGTTTAACTTAAAGTGAAAAAATACATGATTACTTACAGAATAATAGGTTCTCGTTGGAATGGATAGGAAATTTTTTGACAATTTGAAGTTAATAAACTTACCACAGACGCCGTGTAGTAAGGTGCATTTTCATCGTGGAATGCTGTTTACGGAAATGTCCAAGATACCGCAAAATAGTCGGTCGGGCACCACTTTATGAAGATTGTGTTTTATTTCGATTTAATTGATCTTTTGAGCATAAAAATTTGCCCGAATGTTTGAAAAGTTATGCACCTCCGTACCATAATGTAAGGAAAATTTGTCACTGTCTTAAAAGGTCGATTTTCATTAAGTTGGTGATATATTCGTGTTCCGATCTGCTTATTTTCTTTATCTCGAAATAAGTTAAACTTGGCTCGTCAAAGAGAATTAGTTTAGCCCAATAATTAACTAATATTTTATTTATTTTTTTAGCCATCTGAGGTGTTTCTTTTCTTATTCTCTTTACCAAGAATGGATTTTTTTTTTCAATTTTTCTGTCATTTAAACCTGCTTCGTTTAATAGTTGATGTACTGTACTTAAAGAAATTATGCTGCTAAGCACTTTTTCTGAGTCTCCTTTATGTTCTAAATGTAATACAAACCGATTTTATAAGCAATGGTATTTTAGCTTACGGTCATCTCGCTTGGATGAGCAACATGGCCACTTAAAACCAAATTTCCAGTTTAAACGGCTAAAAAATTTTATATCTTGCTAAAAACCCGTTTACCAATATTTCGTTGATATTTAGTTATTTTATCACCTCACGTATTAAAATATTTTATTTTTCCTTCAAAAATTAGCACTTTTTGTGGCATCGTTAACTGCCTTATCCTTACCATTTTTTAAAATAATTTCAAAAATTAAAATTTTCTGACAATAGTATATTGTTTTTAACACTGGACTCAAAGCCAAAGTGTATAAGTAGGACAACGTAATAAAATCTTTTCGAAAATTTGCTTTTTAAATGCTTTTTGCTTAAAATTGGCGGTTGTAGAAGGCAAAAAGGAAAATATCCAAGTGCAGCTTTTTTTTTTTTGCTTAGTGTATGTATAGATATATATATATCCCAGGTAACACATAATGTTGTTATATCGTTGTTATAACTATTTTTTCACTTTTCCGACTTATTTGCAACGTTACAACAACGTTATGTGTTATATGGTTACATATGTATAAATATTATACATAATAATTGCAGAAAAATTAGTTTGTACAATGAACAATGTTAGTTTGCTCACACACACACTCAGAAAAAAAAAAAAAAAAGAAAAAGGAAAAATAGAAAACCTCAATTTTTTGTTCAATAAATGAGTCAGACACTCTTTTTCCAAGAAATGAACTCCCAATAAAATGATTAGTTAATCAAAAAACAGTCAAAAATACAATAAGAGTATTTATGTACATATTACTGAGTAATATTTAATAAAGTGCAAATTTAAGTTTTTTTTTTCTTTTTTTCTTATTTTATTTATTTATCTATTTTACAGAGCATTATTATTTGTAAATTTTGCAATGTTTGCAATGTATTGTAAAATAAATAAATAAAATAAAATAAAAATAAAAATATTTTCCTAAACTTCCTTCTTTTTTTAAATGATATTGTTGATTACACACACGCCTACTTGTGTTTAAGAAATAAATAACACATTTTCGTTCGACACTAAAACCAACCTTAAAAAATTTTGCACGCATCATTAACCTTTTGACTTAACTTCGTGTACTTTAGTACATGATCAAAGCAATTAGTATTATAAAATATTCTTATTTTGTTCAAGAAAGAAAAAAAAAACCTTCATCTCAAAATATTCTTTCCTTAACAAACTAAGTCAGAATTTTATTTGTTAAGTTATATATTAGCATAACATGACAGAAATTTTTACCCTATATTTTGCTTAAAGTTTTACTACTTTAAACTTTCTACGTTAATCTATTCGACATATTTTTGTTTTAAAATCATAATTTTTACTGCTATTTATGGTCTAGATATCAAATAATACCTATATATAAAGTAATGAAATATAATATTTATATATCTATGTCTATATGTATCGATATATATATATATATATACACACTGATGGAAAAAAAAAAATCCCAACAGCAAGAAAAAATTATTCTCCAGTAATGAAATTTCAGCAATACATTTGTCTAGGTAACATATTTAATTGATTAAAGTTTCAAGATCACAGGTGGAGCCATTGGCGAGAAGAGCCCTTTCAAATGTGAAATGTTGGTACATTAGTAACCGGTGTAACCGTCAGAATTTTGAATGCAAGCATGCAAACGTGCATGCATTGTGTCGTACAGGTGTCGGATATCAGTTTGTGGGATGGAGTTCCATGCCTGTTGCACTTGGGCGGTCAATGCAAGGACGGTTAATGCTGGTTGTGGATGACGCTGGAGTTGTCGTCCAATGATGTCCCATGCGTGCTCGATTGGAGAAAGATCTGGTGATCTAGCAGGCCAAGGCAACGTGTAGACATTCTGTAGAGCATGTTGGGTTACAACAGCGGTATGAGGGCGAGCGTTATCCTGTTGGAAAACACCCCTTGAATGTTGTTCATGAATGGCAGCACAACAGGTTGTATCACTAGACTGACGTACAAATTTGCAGTCAGGGTGCGTGGGATAACCACGAGAGTGCTCCTGCTGTCATACGAAATTGCTCCCCAAACCATAACTCCAGAAGTAGGCCCTGTGTGTCTAGGCCGCAGACAGGTCGCTAGCAGGCGTTCACCTGGCCTCCTTCTAACCAACACACGGCTATCACTGCGACCAAGGCAGAACCGGCTTTCATCAGAAAACACAACAGATCTCCACTCCGTCCTCCAATGAGCTCTAGCTTGACACCACTCACGTCGCAAACGGCAGTGGTTTGGAGTCAGTGGAATGCACGCTACAGGGCGTCTGGCTCGGAGCTGTCCTTGAAGTAACCGATTTGTAACAGTTCGTTGTGTCACTGTGGTGCCAACTGCAGCTCGAACTTCAGCTGCAGACGCAGTACGATTAGCCACAGCCATACGCCGAACACGGCGGTCTCCCTCTCAGTAGTGCCACGTGGCCGCCCGGAACCCGGTCTTCTTGAGGCAGTACCTTCCCTTGACCACTGCTGCCAACACTCATGCACAGTGGATACATTCCTACCAAGTCTTTCTGCAATATCGCGGAAAGAAAACCCACCTTCTCGTAGCCCTACTACACGACCTCGTTCAAACTCAGTGAGCTGTTGATAATGGCTTCTTCGTCTTCTTAGAGGCATCCTTGACTAACATTAACCCACTACGTCAAATCTCAACTGTAAATTACGATCACGAACCTTACAGCGCTTATTTAAAGCACACCTCATCTGCATGTTCATAGTGTCGCTACAAGCGCCACACTTATGCGCGTAGCTCGAAATTTGAATCGACGTCATCTTCCAGATGTATAAACACGCCTACCAAATTTCGTTTATCTAGCAAAGCTCCTTCCTGGTGTTGGGATTTTTTTTTCCATCAGTGTATATGTATTAACCAAAATTACATTCTTATCATTTATTATGTATAAAATTATCATTTGTAAATATCGGTTAAAAAACAAGAAATGTAATATTTACATATAACATACTATTCAGTGATATCAAAATGTAAATTCCGATTTTTTTAGAGGATTTTATCCAATATTTACTGGATAAAATCTAGACGAATATTCTAAATCGTCGCCAATTGAGAGACCAAATATTGATATTTCTATTGTGGTCACTATTTAAGGAACATGAATACATTTCGAAAAATGATTTCTCTATAATACATACAAACACAGTTTTGTTGGTGTTGGTATTCCGGTTAAGGCCAATTGTCAACACTTGTGGCCTGGGCCTAAAGAGGAATGCCCTCAGTTGAAAGTTAGTGCTATCTTTTTTTTTTTTTTTTTTTTTTTTGTGTGTGTGTGTGTGTGCCTAACAGTCTAGCATATGTTTTCTTTCAAAATAAAGGCAAATTATTATTAAATTGTCGAATGTCGAAACAGATCTTTCACATATTATAAATGATATAATATTAAGTATTTTATATTTCAATGCGGTACCAAATATGGTGGATTTCTATAATATTTTTCAACATTTCTATTGTGTTTGTATTATTAATATTCCAATTCAGTGGAAGTCAAAGTTGCGAATAATCGGGTAGAATCCCACAAGGGTTAATGAGAGAAGCGAGTCGGGGGGAAGCGATGCCTTCCTAGGGGGTTATTGAGCGGAGCGAGCAGGAGGAAGAGCCCCCTAAATTGTTAATAATTTTTAACTTAGTTTGAGACATATTTAGCAAAATTTAATTTGCCTAATTTGATAGCCAAATACATTAAGCTACTTATAAAAAAACTTTAAGCAAATGTCGTGCAAACTCAAAACGTTCTACGCTATAGTATGAACTGCTACACTGTTTCTCTTCAAGAAAATCTAAACTAGACGAGTTTTTATTCATTTTTTACTTTCTTCTATATGTAATATAGAGAAAGTATTGGATTCGCGAAAATTTTCGACCTCCGTTTTTTGACGGATCTACACGTTTTGGGATGTCCTGAACACGAATTGATAGTTTTAAAAAAAAATGTCTGTCTGTCTGTGGTTTCGTTTTTTCACCGTATCTCACAAACCAATGAATGAAATTCAACCAAACTTGGTATATAGTTGGACCCTGGCGGGGCATTGTGCTGATTAGATTTGGGGATCAATCACCCAGCAGGTGGCGCTGTGATCGCATTTTTTCTAAATTTTTAACATAGCAGCATAGGACAAAATATCGTATTTTTCACCGTATCTCACGAACCAATGAATGAAATTGAACCAAACTTGGTATATAGTTAGAACCTAACGGGGCATGGTGCTGATTAGATTTGGGAATCAATCGGCCGGCAGGTGGCGCTGTGATCGCAAAATTTCGTATTTTTCACCGTATCTCACGAACCAATGAATGAAATTTAACCAAACTTGGTATTTAGTTGCACCCTGACATGAACTGTTGCTGATTAGATTTGGGGATGAATAGCTCATCAGGTGGCGCTGTGATCGCATTTTATCTAAATTTTTAACATGGCAGCATAGGACAAAATTTCGTATGAATGTGCATAATAAGACTTATTTTAAACTTGTGATTGTAAAATTAATATGAATTATTGATAATAGTAGTATGTAACTAGGAAAAAAAATGTGCACTGGGGGGGCATCGCTTCACCCCCTAGGGGGGGAAATACCCCCCCAGGGGGGTAAATTTTCACAATGGGTATCTTTCGAAAGATCTCGTTGATAATAGTAGTAGTTAACTAGGAAAAAATTTTTGTGCATGTGGGGGCATCGGTTCCCCCCCCGGGGGGGCAAAGTTTCAAGATGGGTTTCTTTCGAAAGGTCTCGTCAATACCTTTAAAACGAATGGTTGAACCATAAATCTGTGATAATTTAAAACAAAGTTATCGATTTTTTTTACTTTTAACGAAAAAAAACTTTTTTTTTTTAACGAAATTTATTCAAACTTGGTATTTAGTTGGTCCCCGACATAAACTGGTGCTGATTATATTTGGGGTTCAAAAGATGAACAAGTGGCGCTGTGATCTCATGTTTTCTAAATTTTTAACCTGGCAGTATAGGACAAAATTTCGTTTAAATGAGAGTTATTGTAATGAGAGTTATTTTTATCTTGTGATTCTAAAATTAATATGAGTTATTGATAATAGTAATTGTTAACTAGGAAAAAATTTCTGTGCATGTGGGGGCGACGGTTCCCCCCTGGGGGTAGGGGTAAATTTTGAAGATGTGAATCATTCGAAAGATCTCGTCAATACCTTTAAAACGAATGGTTGAACTATAATTCTGTGATAATTTAAAACAAAGTTATCGATTTTTTTTTTTTACTTTTAAATTTTTTTTTTTTTTTTTTTAATATTGTTACTGATTGAATATGTATAGGAAAATATAGAAGAAAGTCTTGTGGTGGCCACAACATAGTAGTTTATTTTGATTTAATGAATGATAATACAGTTTTCTATGATTGTGAATAAATATTGAGAAAAGTCCCTTATCAATTTCTTATTCTTGGGAACAGCTGAAATACAGTTCATTCTATGGCGTAGAAACATTTGAGTTCACATGATACGTGTATGGGGTATTTATATGAGTAGCTTAATACATTTATCTATTAAATTATGAAAAAGAAATATCTCGAAATCTTACACATGTGTAGTTAGAAATTATATACTAAAAATACTCATATATCATTAGACATTTATTATTTTTTCATTCTGATTGCGGTAAGCTGTGTCTAATATTGTATGTTGAGTTTGTGAAAATAGCTTTAAACTGGGTTTAATATCTTGCGTATTACAACTGAAAAAGTGAAGAATTTGTTGTGGGAATTTTTTAAAGAATCCGTTATATATTCCTGTTTACATGCGGAAGAGGCATGAAAATTTATATAGATATTAAGGAAGAGCCTCATAAACATATGCTACAGCCAGATCGTATTTGAAAAGCATTACTTTTTACATTGTGATGCCAAAAACTTACATTTTTCTTTAAATTTTCACTGATTTCCGTTTCACTTTCGCACACAGAAGTATATGAGGTATAACATGTTCTTCTCATTCCTGAAGTTTCGAGGTGGTTTGTCAAATACTTTTGAGATATTTCCAAAAACGCCTGAAATCTAATTTTTCCGGTCATTTATGGAAATGTAGTGCATATATATGTATAAAGGTATATATATATATATATATATATATATATATATATATATATATATATATATATATATATATATATATATTATATATATATATATATATAATGACTTTTTGAAGTCCGCTTGTATATCTTCGTCAGATAAGGACAGGTAGCACATGACAGAATTACATTACGAAGAATTGGAAAAACACCCAGGGACTCACGGGAATCGAACCCGCTCTCCTACGCTCGAAGGCGATTAGCAGTGTGGTGACATAACCACTCGGCTACGGAGGACATTGCATTCTTTTCCCTTCATTATAAGATTCCGGGCGCCGCAGCTCCCTTTTCTGAAAAAAAAAAAATAGATGAATTAAAACAGATTTATTTCCGCCTAACACGATTAATTGGTTGGTTGATTGAATTTTACGTCGCACCAGAGCTGCGTAGTGGGAAATTGGTGACGGTCTGAGACTCACCCCTAAAGGTCGTCCGGAGACATGCCATCACAATTTTTATCCTACACGGAGAGGATGACTCCCCCGCTTCGGTAACCCCTAGAGGTATAATTTGGTGGGAACGTGGAGGACATTGCGGCCACGACAGATTTTACATGCACCAACCACCATTAGTGTACACGGCTTAAAACGACTGAAGTCGTTTCCGGTCAAATTCGGCACCAAACTTTAAAATACAACTCAGGAGGATCTATAAGTAAAGCCCCGTGTATTCAGCTTTAGTATAGGTACACATTGTGGACTTTTACATTTTTATTTCTATTTTGGCGATGAACTAAAATAGCTGTCAAAATTGCGTAAGTAAGAACCGAAGAACGTACGAGATACTTCTGTACCAAATTCCAAATTTCGCCAAAATATTAAAGCTATTCCTTTTTTTCTAATATGGTGCTTAAATAGCTTTCATGTCAAGCATGCTATTCGCATCATTAATATACTACTTATAAAAATCTGAATTTAAAGTATATTAAAAAGTTTACAGAACAAAACCCGGAAAAAAATATGCTTTTTTAAAAATTTAATTTAAATTGTTTTGTTTGAGGCGATTAGTTTATTGAGTATGTATATATGTATTAAAAATAATGTTAATGAAATTAGATTTAAAAAATAATATCTATATATATATATCATCGGAAGCATTAAATGTTTTTTTCAATATTAATTACTAACTAATAAATGTAATTTATAATAAAGTTTAAATATTAATGCTTAGAATTAAATAAATTATATCGTTAGATAATCAAATACATTTAAAGCTATATTGACGCCAGTTTTACCGTGCAAATATAACTTTTCACAGAAAGCTGTATGTAAATTGCAATTTAATTTACGTGTAAATATGTTTCTTTGTCGGACGATATGTACTAAATTCGAAAAGTATAGCTTTTACTTATAATAAACCTAATTTACCAAGTTTGGTATAATTTCTCGCTATAGAAGCTGAGATATAATAATTCTATAAATTTGGAAAATCGCAGCATACTAACGTTACCTATTAGGCAATATATTCTTTAAACGAATCAACATTAATATAAGTCAATGTTTAATCAAATATCAAGCTCAGTTAAATATCGTCCATTAGTTTCTGAGATTCAAAATTTTTTTACCTCATCCTATACGCACACAGACAGACATGTATTTCGAAAAATACACAAATTCCATACAGGACATCTCAAAGCGTGTGAACTATTCGAAAACTGGAAGTAGAAAGTTTGTATTTATCCAATACGTTCTTCTTGAGCATACAAAATGTAACTAGTGCATTATGATTATGCTGAAATATTTTGCTTTCTCTTACCCATATATATGGTAAAAAAAGTATTGTTTTTTGGTCATTTTTGTAAAGTTCAATTTTTGTTTTATTAAACTTTTTAAAGTCCCATGAATCCGAAAATCACATTTTTAGTGTTTTGTCTGTGTTTCTGTTTATTATCAGCACATCCCAAGTACAATTTTTTGTCATAAGTCCAAACTCGGTGTTCTTAATCTCGATCATGTAATAATGCTGCTCAAAACATTGCATTGAGATGACGCAAATGGAATGTTTTCTTCAATGTCCCTGTACATGAACGTACGGGTTCATTGAAGAGAATTCAAATGTATTATATCTACGGAGGAATTTTCTAGTAGGTATAGTGTGACATCTATAAAATGCCCTAAACAAAATTGAATGAAAATATTTTTTTTTCATATGAATAAAAAAATGTTTTGTGTAGATTGGGCTATGTAAATCATTCACCATTCTTTTACAAAGCTACACAAAATAACTAGAATTTAGTCAGACAATAGCAGAAAATTGATGGAAGCAAATTTTACGTTTTTCTGAATGTTATTAATATAGGATTATATTTATGTGCACCATGCGGTGTGTACACTATTTGTAGAATATATACAGGACAGCTAGCAATTTGCGTTAGATTATTTTGTATTGAATGTAAGTAGTAGAATTTCATTTTGTGTTACTTAATTTTTTCATATTGTACTAAGTTTAAGTACACATTGTGATGTGTATATAGTTTATAGACAATATACATGGCTACCGAAAATTAAGCTAAATGTTCTTTTTTAATTAATGTAACTGACAGAAGTACTTTACAACATATTACTATGTCAACGAACACTGTTAAGGAAGGAAAATTAATTTCTCATATCCATACTCTAAACAAAATAATTTTTGAAGTTCTATTTTCAACTCTGGTTTTTTGTATGATATCACATTTTTGTGTGTTTCAAATATTAAAATCAAATTTTTAGAGGTTACTCTGTATGTATATCCTTTAAGAGTATAACTTAAAAACAAATAATTGTAGGAAATTCAAATTTGGTATTTTGGGGGGTCGTATGAGTTTACCACTTATAAAGTATGATAAGTGTTGTCAGGTTTCAAGTCAAATTAATAATAAACTTGATTACTTTTTGAGTATATTTAGGTATTTTAATCGGGAGCTGATGGGGACGTTAAGCCTCCCTCACACAGTATTATATGTCAAATAAAACTGTGCCTAAACCTATTTCAGAGTATTGCAAAAGTATTATCTCACTTTATTGATCTTACATCTTCATCCGCAATCTGTCTTTATAGTATTAAATTCAAGATAAGGGAAAGTCGTGTGAGTAGCACTCCAGAATAGTTCTATATCATTTCTTCAACAGCTAATGGTTAATATAAGCAAAAATTTACTCATTATAACTTCTCGAAATTACCATTTTACATACGCAATTTAGTGCAATTTTAACCAACAGACAATCGGATATCTGAGATATCATATAATGTAATAGCAATGCTAACTGTTGGGAGATATACACCGAAACTCAGTAAGAATATTTTACATAATACGTACGTCTCAACTGGGCTTGGTGCACTTTTAAAACATAGAAGCTGAGAATGATTTTTCTGGTAAAGGAAAATTCTGCAAAGTAGCAGCGCTACCAGTCGGTTAAAATGCATCTAAATTGAATAAACATAATTTTTATTAGTACGAATCGTAAATATTCCCTACTGTGAATTTTTATACGACATAGCCGTGACATAGCATTTCTTTCAAAGATAGTACAAAGATATCGACCGATATGACCATTATGAGGTGAAAAGAAACGTATCTTAATCATGAATGTTTATTATTAAAAGTAATAAAATCTTGATAAAATGAAATTTATCATAAAATTATGAAATTTATTTATTTTTTGCAGTTTTTATAATGAAAATTTCTTTAGATTACTGTGAAATATTGCAAGAGCACAAGAGAGTCTTACAAAAGAGTCTAATTTATTTAATCAAAATTCACCACGAAACTTTTAACCAGAAAGAAATCGTAATTATAGGAAACATAATTTGAAATGTTTATTTTAGTTGCAATTTTTATTAAATATGATATCATCACCAACACGAATTCTATTTTTTATTAACCTTCCTACCCTGTTGAAAAAATTGTACGTTTTACCTATATGGGTCGAATCAACCCACTTTGTATAGATTGAATTTAGGTCTTAAGAAAGAATTTCTATGGAGCTCATTTTACATCTACGTTTCCGACAACTATCTCCATCTATTGACTATTCCTGAAAATAAAGTCTACTCAAAAGAAAAAACTGGTGTTTTAAGCATTTCTATGCATGTTAATACACGTTTCTATGCACGTTTTACCTGTATGGGTCGAATCGACCCACTTTGTATAGATAGAATTTAGGTCTTAAGAAAGAATTTCTATGGAGCTCATTTTACATCTACGCTTCCGACAATTACCGCCATCTATTGACTATTCCTGAAAATGAAGGCTACTCAAAAGAAAAAATCGGTGTTTTAAGCATTTCTATTCATGTTAATAATGTGGGTCAAATCGACCCAGACAGGTAATATGTCACATATTTTTTTGGGGTGGTTTAAAACAAACCAATGACTCTGAAAACATCATATATTAAACGAATGCATATTTTTGAGGCATACATAATGTTTGAACAATCAAAATAAAATCTGTAGAAGATATCGAAAGATCAATTTTAAAAATGGGTCGAATCGACCCATACAGGGTAGAAAGGTTAAAAAATGTGAATGTTCGAAAGTTGGTTTAGACTGTAAAACTGACTTCATAGTTAAGATGGCTGACTTCATAGAACTGACTTCATGTTAAGATACATTAACATGAGATTGTACACAAAGAAATTTCATTTGGTATTTTAGTGATAAGTACAGTACATAAACAACATCACATTTATCAATAATATAAAAAAAGAAGTAAAAAAGAAGAGGAAAGAAATGCAAAGCATAGTTTTACATATTTGGTAATATTTTATTATCATTTGTATGCTGCATACTTTTTTCAAATTTCATTAATTACTATACTTTATATTGAGTTTAAATATATGAAACAAATTGCTACAATCTAATTCTAATTTCGATTTTAATGTTATCGTGAATGTTAAAATGAAAATAAGTTTCAATAACATGAGATTCAATTTCGTCTTTCTATTTATATATATATTTCAGTGCATACTGCGAAAACAATGTGTGTTCCTTTTTTTCCGAAATAGGAATTCATCTCATAATGCTTCACGAATGAAAAAATGGGACCGTTATACATTTTTCATAATTTTATGTTTAATCTCAAAATAGAGAAACACACGCGAACTTGCGTGATTTAGTTTCATTGGAATCCGTTGACTTTCCAAAGCATCTGCTGTTTTTAGCAAAATATTTGTTATGATTAATGCAAATTTCTCTGAAAGGTGTTACAGTGTGTGTAAAATGTTACAGAATTTAATTTCTTAACTAAAATTTACTTCTTGTATTGTGATTATGATGTATTACATGTTCATTAAATTAAAAAGCTAAAATATATAATATTTCCGTTTCGACTTCTGTGCTCAATATATCTGTACTGATAAGTATAAAGTATTTAAGTCCAAAAATGTCGATTTTGATTTATGTACTTAGTCAGAAAAAAAAATTCTCTATCGATTGGTATAAAGGATTTACATCCGTGTCATTTAGTTTTTGATAAATTCTATTGGTAAAAAAAGATTAAAGTCAGAAATTTAGCATTAATCTTTGGTATAGAATACTTAATTCAATTTTTTCCCTTTATTAAATGAAGGTTTACAATCCCTGAATGGTACCTTTTCTTGAAATACTTAATTTGAAACTCTTTCGGAAACATAATTCTCCAGAAAATCTTAAAATAATTCATGCAATCGACTTCTATTATCCATGTGATAATTATCTATAAACAATTCTTATTAATGTCAGGTGTACTGTTGATATATAACAACTGTTGATCTTCCGAAGATACAATTTCTCTTAGGAACATTAGAAAGATTTATTAGGAGATTAATAGTATCATGATTCTCCATTAATATAGGATTGATTTCACAGCTATGTATGCTTTTATTCTGCATTAAATCTCAGTATCATTGATATCTGCATAATAAATCTTTCACAAGGAAATAGTGTATCTTACATCGCATAGAAATGACATAGTATATTTTTATCTAACCGTGAAAACTCTCCATGATATTTCTTACTTTTTGTGGTGATATGTAATGTAATTATTCATTAGGTTATAAAAATATATATTTAAAAAATAGTGTTAGACATATTTACTAATATGGAGATATATAAAACTGTTTACTAGAGCATAGAGCAAATCAGTTGACAAATATTTATTTATTCTAATAATATTTCTCTCTGAATTAATTATTACTTTATTTTAATTGAAAGATTGTAGCGTCTGTATTTGTCAATGATTTCCCTAAGGATAATAATGATTGAAAGTTTAATAATATCTATATATTGGTTAGGATTTATTGTGTATAGAATTCACTTTTTTCTGATTCAAAAACTATGAAGCGATATATTATATTTTAGGTGGTAAATAAAAGTAATACATAAATACCATAAGGAAACCTAAAAGTAATTATTACTTCTTCATTACTAATACTTACTTCTGATGATTTATAAATTCTTAATTTCTTCTTCCGAAAATTTTATCCTATGATATAAAAATGCATAAGACAAGAACATGCAACACACTTATTTAATATTAATAAAAAAATAAAAAAAAGATATATGCATCGGACATTATCACGCAATTTTCATCGAATGAAAGTTTTAAATAACGAAATTATTAAAATTAAATTATTATATTTGGTCAAAAAAATTAAAGATGTAACTTTTAAATCCAATCTTCGAATTACATTATATCGGAATTTGTTCGTTGAATTTATCATCATTTTTATTTTATTTTTTTTTTTTTTTTAACAAT
Source organism: Salticus scenicus (assembly GCA_963930645.1). NCBI lineage: Eukaryota > Metazoa > Arthropoda > Arachnida > Araneae > Salticidae > Salticus > Salticus scenicus. Next base: position 98,491,714 of record OZ005649.1, read on the forward strand.
AATGGAAAAACGCTTCAAAAGTTTCTACCACGTACAGTTTTGGTAAAATTTGGATGTTTAGTGCACTAAGCTGTACATTTCGAACTCCCATCAAGTTATTTCCCGTAAAGTTTAGGTGATGTGAGTAAAGAACAAAGAGAACTTTATTTTTCAAGACATAAAATAAATGTATACGAGGTAGTAGGAGCAACGAGGTTTTAACAAGTTTGCACATTATTGTTGTATGCTATTCGGGGATGGCCCCCTCCTCAAGGACTCCAATTAGTGCAAAAGTGTAAAAGACTCTAAACGGACCTAAAATGTAAAAAAAAAAAAAAAAAAAGAAAAAATAGTTTGAGGTAATGTGTAAATGATAACCTATTTTAATGCGTTTATACTTAAATACTTCGGAATTTGTTATAGGCTATGTGTGTACAAAAAACATACTCTTCTGAATTTAGCACATTAAAATATGTTAGATGCACGCAAAGCAGTGCAAAATAATAATGATAATTTTTATAATAATAAATATATAAGTAAAAAGTGCGATTTCGCAGACCTGTGTTATAATTACTGTATGTAACAAAAAATGTGTTATAATTATGTGTTATAAAACTGTGTTATAATTACTGTATGTAATAAAATATTTACTACAGAATTTTGCAATAGGAAAAATACAAATCTTAAAGTACTGCTTCAGTGATAAAACAAAAAAATTTAAAAATTGGACTAAAGTTGATGCCGAAATAAGACTGGATTGTTCAGTTCATTATTCTAAAACAAAGAATTAAAAAATAATCCACATACCTTATTATTGCTCCTGTATCTTACCTAGCAAGACAATGGAGAGCGTTTCTTTTTTCTTTTTCCCCTACATAATATGTGCATGTTGCAGTACATGCCATCTTGGTTTAATGTAGGCTCATCAGTAAAAGTACGTTAGCAGTAAATTTTGGATAATTTGTTCTTGTGCAGATTACACATTACACGTGTTTCACTCAGTGGGGATAGTCCATTTCGTCAAAAGCTTGGACATCCTGCATTGGGAAAAACGAGTAGCCGTTCACGATGCAAAACCTTGCACACTGACGTGTCGAAAAGTAGGTTTCCGCTACATCTGCCCGCGTACTGGCAGTCCCAAATAGTAAACTTAAAAGTATTTGATGCTTCTTCATCTCGCAATTTTCAGCCATTAAATGCTTTTGAGACTGTACCTTTTGAAGGATACGGAAACATGCGAGGTTTCGATTCATGCACATTTTCCCATTTTTTATTTATAAGCGCCATTTTCAATTACATGTTTCATCGCAGTTTTTTCTCATCGCAGAACGTAAGGCAGTTGAAGATTTTGGATTAACACACACACACACACACACACATATATATATATATATATATATATATATATATATATAAAGTGAGCTCAGACTTTGAGATTGATTAGTTATTGGATGCTTTTCGTTGGTTCGTTTTAATGTCGCAGTAGTACTGAGATATGGGTAATTGCGACGTTCATGGACGCATTCCTAAAAGCCATCAGGAGACATACTATTTACAATTTTGATCCTCTACGGAGGAGATGGCTATCACGCTTCGGCGACCTCCCAGAAATAAAATTTTAATGGGAACGTGAAGATCAGTCGTCGGAAATTTCGTCGTTGAAATGTGTTTATTATCTGCGGGTACACCTAAAGTCATTCCATACATTACTTTGCAACATTTCTTTAACAATGGAAGAGCTCGAAGAGACCAAGCTTGGGTGTCGAATCCAGTGACAAAATATAGGTTGTTACTGACAATTTTATTCTTCATTTTCGACGTGTGCGTTGTCTGATAGGTGCATATTTTGGATAACTTTTGGTGTGAATGCAGCAACAACTTGATTTACCAACTACGATCAATCAACTTATCGTAACGCTTCCTAAAGGGCCATATATCGACGAAATTTGTGGCTAAAATTTCGAGATAGTTGTAACAGATTCTCAAATTTATTTATTTACTTATTTTTTACTGTTTTTATTATATTTATTAAACATAGCGACAACTTCTATTCATCACCGTTTCAGAGTTATTTACTTTCAAATTTAGAGAATCCTTCGTGAAACACACTATATATATATGTATATATATATATATATATATCCTCATTTTAATCAATAAATTAACTAAAATTTTTAAAGTCCTTCATAGGTTGCATAATTTTAACAATTTTCATATGTCTTATATTTTAAACACCATTTCATCATAACGCTATTAATAAGTGACAGAAAAAAAAAATCTCAAATATTTTTATTTTGTCACATATGATTAAACAGAAAAACACTCGAAAATATATAAAAAGGTAAATTCAAATCCATTTACCAAAATTCGTCAACTTGAAATAGAATTTTTTTCTTTTCTTATTAAATTGAGTTTATGGAACAGAAGCTAGTCAAAATCTCATGGAATGTATTTAATTTGAGTGATAAAAAGAACCAAAGAGGTAAAATGAAATTCCTTAACGTTAATTTGAGGAATTTTCATTAAAATTAAAATTTTTAATGCCAAAGAAATGTAATTAAAATGATATGTAATTTTTCTAAAAAGAAAATGAGTTTTACTTTAAGCAACAAACGTCTATTCATGATATTGCGGCTCTTTTTTTTTTTTTTTTTTTTTTTTTTTTAAGATTTTATTTTATTTTTTGGCAAACGTTTTAACCTGTTATTTTAATTAGTTCACACACAAACAGAGAGAAAAGAAAAAAACATTCTGCAATACACTACAAGATGCAGGTAAAACAAAGCAAAACATAAAAAATCCTTTTAAGCAGAAAATTGCAAGGGTGATTTATTGCCGAAACGTCAGTGGAGGCCCTCTGTTGAGACTCAAAACGGTTTTGGGCTGTGTATGTGTGTCTGTCTGTCGCGCGATAGCGGCCGCAAAAATAGAGCTATTGACTTAAAATTTGGTACACATGTTCATGAGCCCCACGAAATCAGCTGTATAGTTTTTGGTATGTATTCCATTTGTAGTTCGTATACAGGGACACGCCAAAGTTTTTCTTATCATTACGGCCTATGGGAAGAATTTGTATGTATCGCTATATCGGCCACAAAACTCACGCTATTGATTTGCAATTTGGTACACGTGTTCATGTGCCCCACGAAATCAGCTGTATGGTTTTGGGTGTGTATTCCATTTCCAATTCGTGTACAGGGACACGCCAAAGTTTTCCTTATCATTACGGCCTGCGGGAGGAATTTGTATGTACCGCGATAGCGGCCACAAAAATCATGCTATTGACTTGCAATTTGGTACACATGTTCATAAGCCCAACGGAATCAGCTGTTTAGTTTTAGTTGTGTATTCCATTTGCAGTTCGTGTACAGGGACACGCCAAAGATTTTCTATCACTACGACCTATGGAAAGAATCTTTATATACCGCGACAGCAACCGCAAAAATCAAGCTATTGAATTCCAATTTTTGCCTAAACGTCAGTAGAGGCCCTCTGTTGAGACTCAAAAGGATTTTAAGTTCCGTCTGTCCGTCTGTCTGTCTGTCTATCGTGCGATAGCAGCCGCAAAAATCACGCTATTGACTTGAAATTTTGTACATATGTTCATTATCCCCACGAAATTAGCTGTATAGTTTTTGCTGTGCATTCCATTTGTTGTTCGTGTACAGGGACACGCCAAAGTTTTTTTTTATCATTACGGCTTATGGGAAGAATTTGTATTTACCGCGATAGCGGCCCCCACATTAACGCTATTGATTTGCAATTTGGTACACATATTCATGAGCACAACAGAATTAGCTATATTAGGTGTGTATTAAATCTGTCGTTCGTGTACAGGGACACGCCAAAGTATTTCTTATCTTTACGGCCTATGGGAACAATTTGTATGTACCGCAAAAGCGGCCGCAAAATTCCTTCGATTGACTTGGAAATTGGCGCGCACGTTCCAGCTTTGCATATAACTAGCTGTATAATTTTTATTGCTATATTTTTTATAAACTGTGTTTAGGAACAAGTCAAAATTCTTAACATTACGGCGTATGGGGTGAATTTCGTTTAAACGCATTTTAATATCATTACTTTGCAATGAAGAAAATGAAACTAGCGTACGTGAGTAACATGCTTAAATTTATGTTGTTTGAAAAAGATATGTGCTCTTAAATTTTCTAATTAATGTACAGGACCTTACAAAAGTGTTCTGACAATGCCACGTAGTCATCCAAACAATGTTAAATTTGGAACAATTATTAATTTTAAACGCAAAATAAGCTGAATAGTGTTTACTGGTGTATACAATGTTTATGGTTCGTTTACAAAGGCACACGAAAGAATCTCGTAACATTACAGCCTATGGACAAGTTTTTAATTTAAGTGCGCACTTTAATGCGTTTATGCTGAATTGAACTTAATAAAGGTAACATACATTATAAATATGCTTAAAATCATGTTTACTCTTAAAAAAGGTTATGTATAGACTAAAGAATTTATGGGACCACACAAAATAATTCCGAGAATGTACTGTAATCATCCAGATGATTTCAAATTAGTTTTAAAAATTAATGAGTTATAATTAATTAGGTTTATTCTTATTATTGGAGTTTATAATGAATGTGGCTACATTTCCGGGATACATAAAGGAATTTCGTACTATTACGGCCTATAGTCGGTATTTCTTAAAAGTTTATTTTAACATGGTTACACCCCATCAAATATAAAGAAATTTTATTAGAATTTTAAAAGCATGGTTTCCTGTTGAAAATTGTGGGCATAGAATTGATAATTAGTTTAAATGTTAAGCAAAATATTTCCGATATGCTATGTAATTTTTTTTTTTTTTTTGTATGAAATTTGATAGTTATGAAATTTGGTATTTACGAATTTCAGGGAAATAATACAAGACCGTAGTTTATTAAGAATACATATTGTTGCGTAGTTGGGGGTTCGTAAGTTGTCCGAGAATGAAAGGTGAAACTTGCAAAAATTCTGTGTTTTTTTCACAGAAAGTTCCAGAAAAATACAGGTCTTAAAACAAAGTATCAGCTTCAATTCAACCAGTAAACATAGCTTAAACAACAGCCGTTAACAGCAAAACAACAGTACAAACTGTTTATCAATAACACATAAAGCAAGTCTCATTTAAAGAGGCTCAAAGCAAAGCAAGCATTTGACGAAACTGACACAGATCCGAGTTTGGCCGCCTTGGCTAAAAAAATGCTCCTTTTATACTATTCTATCGAACACAGACTGTTCTGGAAATTTCTCGTATCTCATCAGCCAATGAGATTAGAGCTTCCATATTTGGTATATCCCTAATAAAGATTTTCTCGCCAAGGTCGCCAAAAAATCGCCAAGGAGGGAAACAGTCGCCAAATTTGGCGCCAAATCCATTTCTTTCCTTATTGGAGCTTTTTAATGCGTTTTTAAAGGCAAATTAGGCTATTTTAGCGCTAAAACGACTAGAAATGCACAAAATTAGCATTTTATCGATTTACTAAGCCTCTTTGAAAGAATTTATACAAAAATAAATGCAATTATTTACAATTCCGTAACACTTTATATGTTATAAAAATAGGTATACAAAGAGAGATACAGCAGAGGGTTGAGGGGGGCGGCAGCCATCCTCAGGAATGTATCTGATTATGGTAATAAGTCGATCGAATCATTGTATGCTGTTATATAATAAGGATTAAATAAAAATGCAAATAGAACGTTGAGGCTCCTGATCTGCAGATCCACTAGTTTAAACGGATATTTAAATTTAAGAATAACTCTGAAAAAAAAAAAAGGTTTATATGTGTAGAAGAGGAGAACGTTATCAATAAACCACCTACGAGTGTGTTGTGTTTTTACTTAGTAATACTTTTATATGGTAACCCTAACAGCACAAAATGTTTCAGAAATGTAACTGTCATATAACATGGAAACGTTGTAAATATTACAGAAACTTTCAGGTAGCTTTCCGATTACTTTCAAAAACGTAGAAATGTCCGCGATTGTAACAAAAAAATCAGATACGTAACAGAATCGTTACAATCACATAACAGAGAGAACATAGAAAAAGTCGAATGTGGTAGAAAGGTATCAGAAAGCATATTAAAATGTGTTACGTTTTTGAAAGTTTGTAAGCATTTTGGAACATAACTGAAACATTCTGTGATGTATGGGAAGTTAATAAAACTTACACAGTGTTTAAGATTGCTTATTATTACTAAGTAATCGCGGTATAGAACGTTACTCAATGATCATTTTGAATAGTTCTTCCCTTCTACGGATGGCGGTTGTACATTTAAAGAGCAAAGAATAGGTGATATACTATCCGCATGTAGTGGTATATTCTAGCTGTTTGATTTGGTTTTCCTTTGACCATGTTTTTATTAACTCGCTTTCTTGTTTGTTTGTTTTTCCAGCACATATCTATCAATAGATTTTTAACTAACTTCCTGACTAGCTAGACATTTGAATCTTTTAGAGTATCTCTGAAAACGATGATGATTCATTCTTTTATTTCTTTTATTTAATTAATAAATGTGTGTATATATAGTCTGTAAAAAAAATAATGGAAATATCATCTTCTTGGCTATTTATCGCTCGTTGGCGACCCAAGGAATTTTGAAAAAAAAAAAAAAAAAAAGGTGTGTGTGTGTGTGGGGTGGGGGTGGGGGGAGGGGGCTAAAGATCTAAAATCTATTTCTCTAAATATTAATAATAATTAAACAAAAGTTTTTTTTTTTTTTTTTTTTTTTCCCTAATAATATTTAGAGAAATCTTTTTTTATATAATCTTCATTAAATAAATATTTATGCAAGATTATTTCAGGTAAACAATTTTAGAATTACAGTTTTGTCATATATATTTAATTATATATGTAAAAATCGAAATTCAATGATCGTGTATTAAAAACCTTTGTTAATTGATGAACATTTAAATTAAAATAAAACATCCTATACTTTTTTTAATTACATAATAAATACGAAATTATATAACTGTTTATACATGAAGAATAAACAATCAAATATCGGAACACTTTTTGTATATTCATGGAAAACCGGTTAAATCTGCTGGATTAAAACAAAATGATTACAGTAACTTAAATTCAACATTAAATTCCAATTTTTACCATAGCATACACAATAATATTGAAAGTATACAATTCCCGTTTCATCAGCTTTTAATTACACGGGATGAATAAAATATACCAAGAAACTTTTTGAATCATATGTGCTAAATTAAAATTGTATTATGAATAAGGAAGAGTGAAATGATTTAAGCACACATTAATTTCAAAGACCCTTTTATAAACCAAAAATATACAGAAGCGACTTTTGTAATTTTTTAGAATACTAATTGGAATTGAAATGTGCTTAATTTGAAGATACCATCTTAATTTATATTCTCTCCATGAAAAGAAATATGAACTATTTCTTACTAGCAAACCCATAAGCAAAATATTTGCAATTTCTTTCCTTTTCACTTTCTCTTAAACATAGGGTCGAGAAAGTATTGTTTTAGTGTAAAATTTTCGAACGTGAGTTTTTGTTATATTTGCATGTCCTGAGGGCCCCTGAAAGTATACGAAAATCCTGTTTTTAGCGAATGGTCTGTGTCTGTCTGTGTGTTTGTTATCAGCATATCTCAAGAAGAAGTAGTGGCACAAATTACAAACTCGCCATCCTAAATGTGTAATCTATAGGGATGCTACACTGAGATAAAACAAATGGTTCGTGTACAGGGACACTCAAAAGTATTCAAATACATTAGGTCTATGGGGGAAATTGCAGGTAAGTACAGTTTAACATCGTTACACTGCACTAAACCAAATGAAACGAACATATATTTTGTGTAATTAAGATTGTCAACTGGGAATTTTTTTTTGTGTATGTAGGAGCCTCGCCTCCCCCCTGGGGAAGAGTCCCCCCTCGAGGTGAGTAAATTTTCATGATGGGTATCTTTCAAAAGAGCTCGCCAATACCTTTAAAACGAATGGTTGAACCATCGATCTGCGATAATTCAAAATAAAGTTATCGATTTTTTTTTTTTTTTTTTTTTTTTTAAATAAACGTAATATTAAAAATAATTTCGACTTTTTTTAGGATATTTAGTGTTATACTACTTCTCTAATATGGAAATCGTCTGCATTATCATAAAAGATAATTTGCTTAAATAATAATTTTAATAAATTATTTTTTAAAAACAGAATTATTTTTTAATAACCGAATTAAATTCTATATAAATGTAAAACACAGAACTAATTATCATATAAAGCTCTTCCGACTCCTAATTTGAATTGTTTAACATAGGTTTACATAACAGTACTCGGTATCTTACCTTTTAATCTCTAACCTGTATTTATAGTATTAAATTTCAGGGTAAGAGAAAGTCGTGTGAGTGACACACCAGATTATTATTATTACTTTTTTTTATTTATTTACCTTTAAAATTTGAAACTTATAAGACGTATACCAATTTTACCATCAAATTTCAATTTTAATTCATCAGAAGTCAAATTATTATTAGTTTGTGTGCGATAAAACGCTAATTATAGTTTATCCAAATTATTCAAAGAAAAGTTTCAAAATAAAATTCATATTTGACAACTCAGTTTTCATACTTCCACAGCAGGACAGCTTTAGTATCGTACTACTATGGAACTTTTAAATTATTGCTGTAATGTTGACGATGCCTTTTATTATTTTATTTATTTATTATTTAATTTATTTATTTTATCAGGCAGAATTTTTTGTTAAAAAAGTCTTAGTAGCTATTTTGATTACTCTTTTTCTTGTGTGTTTTTTAATCAATTTATGATAAAAGTTCATATTTTAGTTATATTCTGTAATGTATTTCTAGGTTTGAAATGACGCCTATAAAAGTTGTAAAGATGTAACTTTTAAAAATGGATTTTTCTATAAAATGATCTCATCAGATGTTTCTATTTCTGAAGTCGTCTTCATACATTAATGATATTTTTTAATGAACATATTCACAATTTTATGAAATATACAAAATTTGTAAATGGAAATTGGTAAAAATTACTGGAAACAATAAGATAGCAAAATATAGGAATGAAATGTGCTTTTAAATAGATACAACTGTCCATAATTTAAGTTCGAAATAAAAAATGAATAGTCTTTTCGAATTATATCTCAGCAACACTGTGCTTGTTGATTTCTAAAATCTTTATTTTCATGATGAATATTAAATTATTTTCATTTCAGATTTTATAATATGATATTGAAAAAGTTACATAAAATTAGAAATGAATAATTGGAATTTTCAAAATTCAATATTCAAAAAGTTTTTGAAATAAAAGAAAATAATAAATATAGATATAACTCAAGACTGTGTGATTTAAACATTAGTTAACTCTACAATGAAAAACATTTTAAGATGAAAAAGTTAAATTCTTATAACCACAATTCACTTCGGTATATCAGAGAAGCTTATATAAAAAGTAATCATTTTTTTATATGATAATTTTAAAGTTATTCCGTATTATGCTATTCAGTAAACATTTCTTTAGCAAGCGATTTTCAAATTTAATAAAGTAACTTGTATTTGGCAAAAAAGTATGTCGTTTTCGAAATCATATGATGTTTTTTGACATTTTAGCGCCAAATACTTGAAAGTATTTTACTTTATTACAGATTATCTACTGGGATTCCATCGGCAATGACCTCCACGTTCCCATCCGAATTATACCTCTGGGGGTCACAGAAGCGGAGGAGACATCCCTTCTACGGAAGATGAAAATTAGGATCGCATGTTTCGAGATCACCTTTAGGGCTGAGTCCAAGACCGTCGCAAATTGTCACATTGCAGCACTAGTGCCATGGAAAGCATACTCAGTTTTAAACTAATTATTACCTGATATAAACAACGTATGGTATATTTCTAATTCTAGATTCATATTTTGAATAATACTTCTCCTAAAAATGTCTGAAATTTGATTTTACATCAATTCTTTCTGATTCTTCCTTTAACGTTCTGTACAGTGGGTGTAAAAGACTTATGGAAAAGTAAAAGATCATGTTTATCCATTTATCACAATTAAAGTTACCAAATGTCAAGAACTAATTAAGAAGTTATTGAAAAGCTATACCAGCTGTCGATGAGAATAAATGTACAGAGAGCATAATTATTTTTGACCTTGTTATTCTACTATATTACACGTTTACTTATTTTCCTTTTTTTTCTTCTTTTTATTAGTATTTTAACAGTGTGGACATTAATTGGTTTCTCAACTCACAGGATCGCTATGCTTGTTATTTTTAATTCTTCTGGGTTATGTTAAAGTCAGTGCATGCCAGAAAAATAACCAGCATCCGTCCGTGTGTTTGAATGTATTGCTGACAATTAAGACAAGTGCATGTACCTATTTTATTGTAAACTAGCAGAATTTCCCCGCTTTGCTGGTCATAACATTTAAATGAATTCTCAAAATAACATATAATTAATAATTTGAAAAAAAAAATCTAAAAAAACAGAAATCATTAAAATCAGTCAAAGTTTAAGTTAAAGTTTTCGTTATTCGATAGCGGTTTTCCCGCTCGCCGCACGTCCGGTCTAGTCTGGAGACCCAATGCTTTCGACAGCGCCTTACTTGCTTCTTACACCCCCTCCCTCACGGGTGAAGTTGAAGGTTTTGCTAACTCCCATCAAAGTGTACATTGCGTACATTTAAACAACATCCACACACGAAAATTCGCCATTCTAAGATAATTTGGAGCTGATTAAATCTTAAAAACGTGTTTTTTTTTTTTTTTTTTTTTTTTTTTTGCACCGTCGGCACCAAAAAGGGAAAACTGGGTAATTTCGCAAAATCACTTTATAGTGCAAGTTGCATGCACATGCCTATCCGACACGTAAAAGAGTAGATTCTGAGATTTGAAAAAGAGTTATGTTTTGAAATCTGAATTTTGCAAAATCTCTTTATACTATAAGTTAGATACATATAACTGACCCACACATCAAAAATCTCTTCCCTAAGATAATTTAGTGCAGAGTTATGCATGGATACATTTTTTTGCCACCCGTCCAAGGGGCGACAGGGTTTAACTTTACAAAATCCCTTTGTAGTGTGTGTTCAGTACGAATAAGTAGCCCAAACATAAAAAAATTTCATTCTAAGATAATTTGGAACAGAGTGGAAGCATGTCTTGTACCCCCAACCATCAAGGCTGGGATAGGGCGATATTTCAAAAGACTCCTTTATAGTCTGTGTTTTATGTACGCATAATGAATCGACATATCAAATAATCTCTTTCCTGAGATAAATTGGAGCAGAGTTACTCTTAAAAACATGCCCCCCCCCCCTGTACTCCCTTGAAAGGGAAAATTTAGCAAAATCACTTTTGATTGCATGTTGTTAACACATGCCCAGCCAGCACATAAAAAAAAATCACCTTTTTAAGATAGTTCGTAGCACAGTTACGCATGGAATCCCGTTTTTTTCCCCCCACCCCCAAGGGTGGATAGGGTGGCATTTCAAAAAATTCCTTTGTAGTATGTATTTTGAGTACGCATAAGTAATCGGGATATCGAAAAATTGCTATCCTGCGATAATTTGGAACACATATACTCTCAAAAGCATGCCCCTCCCCCCTGTCCGTAAAGGAGGACAAAGGGAGACTTTGTAAAATCCCTTTATAGTACGGGTTGTGAATTCATAAACAATCCACACATAAAAGTTAATCTTGGTGAGAAAATTTGAAGCAAAATTATATATATGCTTGGAAACGTGTTTATTTCCCTCCACCCCAAAGGGGGTAAAGGGGGAATTACGCAAATCTCGTTGCAGTGGGGGTTGAATATACGTAAAGAAGCCACACACTAAAATTTGTGACCTTAGCTACCATATATTTCCCCGAGTGAATTTAGCGATAAAAGGACGGGGCTCGAATTTGCTCCGTCGTAACTCCCCCCCCCCCCCCCACCACCACCACCAAATCAAAACCCGGTAAAAACCAAAAACGAGTTTTTGGAAATATCTTCAAGAAGACGCTTGGTGTTTTTTTTTTTTTATCTTTGAGCTATTACTGGTAGAATTTTACTCGAAAATCCATACTTTGCTAAATTTGCCTCCGAAAATAGTTTTTACCCCCCCCCCCCCCCACTTAAAATTCAAAAATCCCAGAAAATCAATTTATCGTATTCAAGTCTAGTCTTCCCAACTGTAATTTATTCACCGTGAAGTAATTTGGAGCCAAGTTATGCTTATAAATGTGTTTTTGTCTTCTGCCCCCCCCCACTGGGGCGAACGCGGGTATTGCACAAAATCTCGTCATAGTGGGGGTCAGTGTCCTAAAACCAACCCTCTCACCAAAATTTGTGACTGTATCTCCCACAAAATCGTCATGGCTGTGTTGAGTCAGTGACCAGTGAATCAGTGAGTTTACTCTTTTATATATATAGATAATTAAAACACGCACAATTTCACATTATATTGGAAATTCCAAATGGTGATATATTGAATGATTTTTGAGCTATCATGTTATCTGTAATTACGTGGATATATATATATATTACCAGCTTATATATATGTATTAAAGATGCATATATATTGCATGATAGTTATTTCATCTTAAAAAATAATTTTTGGCTCCAGAACGTATTTTTCTCAAATACATGATAGTGCTTGACTCGTTAAAATAAGATTTTTTTCTGGGAAACAGCGATTATTTAATGGCATATGCTTGAACTCCATAGTGACAAAAATGTTCATTCTCTATTTACCAAATGATAGAGAATGAACTACCAATTATGGATTACCAATTGGCAATCCATTCTTAATGAAAAATTTGCAATATATTTTTTGTAATTTTTTAATTGGCAATATCCTTCTAATTGTAATTTTGGGCTAAATTCTAAATTCTAATTTAATATTCCTTTTCATATAGTTATATTTAATAAATATTTTAAAATTTATTAAGGGAAATATTTTATCTTAAATAAAAATACAAATGATGGATTGCAGCAGATTTACATTTAAGTATCTATTAAATATAGTAAAATATTGTTAGATAGAAGATTTTTATTTAAGCAAACACCATTCGTTCACAAATGTTTGTGTTTGTAATGCAGTTACAATAGAAAATGGGGAAATTATTACCTGAACAAACAAGTAAATTTTAAAAGGAATAAGTCAAATTTAGAGAAACCTATAATTTTCCTTTTTATATATAATGTTTCCCTTCTATTCTTTAAACACATTTCTTCAAACAATGGTAGCCTCTGCGCAAGTGCTAAAATAAAGATGATAGTCATCCGATTGACAGAAAACAAGTGATAAGAGAGCACCGAATGACTGGTTGTTTTCCAAACACCAAATTTTCTGTCAATTTGGCATCACTCAAAACCTTTGGCCTCGTCCTTACTGCTAGTCTTACGAAAATTTGTTACTCTATAAATTCGTATTAAAAGCCTATTTAAAAATCTAAAGAAATAATGTACGCTCGAAAATACTACCTTAAATCATATCAGATAATGCCGAAGCTTACTATATTACAAAAGACTTTATCACGCATTAAAAAAAATAAATGTTATTTTTATAAAAAATTATAAATTTGTAAAAATAAAATTTGAAATGTTTAAAAGGGATAATGACAAGTCATTAAATAATAATACAACAAAAATAAATGATACCAGAATAAAATATTGATGCATAAACAATAAACTTAGCTTGCACAAAATAGAATAAATCTATGTAACTAGTGTCACATATCATAAAAAATTTTGTATAAGTTTAATGTTAAGAAATTTATATTTTAGAAACTTTGTCTATTTGTTGTGAGTGATGAAGAATTGTATTTTAAGTTTAATTAAACATGTATGTATAAGAACAAACTTAAAGCACATCTTAATCTGTTCAAAACAGATTTTGAATGTTGGCATACAGATATGTTTTGCGTATAACTAATATTCCGTTATTTATTAGCTATTCCATCACCACTAAGGGCTATTAAGTTAAAGTAATAGTGGCATATATCTTTAGGTATAACGCCATCTTTGTATGTAATTACTTGTCGTATGGCAATTCTATCCATTTTATTATGACAAAGAATAAATCTTCTTTATCACCAGGTTGGAAGTGCAATAGTTAATGATAATTTTTCATAATATGTATAATATGTAATTCATTAAGCATTATTTTATAATTAACCAGAGTACTGTCTATTTCAAAGTTCTTCTTTAGTAAAATGAATCCATTTAAATTACCGTTCAATCACATTTAATTCCGTTTTAAGATATTGACATAAATGCTACAACTGTCTATTCTATATTCTATGTTTAAGGAAATTTAGAATATTTAAGTGAATTTTCATACGTTCAATTATGTACACTGATAATTTATTTATCCTTTTTATATCAATATATATAAATAATGATATCGAACGCATCTACCTATCACATCAAACATACAACGTACTACGATGTACCTTGTCATGGAAAAGCTAATATTGAATTCCACAATAAACATCAAATAAATTGCAATAGTCTTCTTTTATGATATCAATTAACTGATGTTTGAATCACAATTGTTTAGTAATTTCCATACAATTTTTAACACTTTTTAAGAAATTTGAAAAGCTTTTATGATTTAGCCTTGCTTGTCCGTCCCTTTGACCTCTTTTTTATCGACAGTAAATATTTTCAGACTTTTTTTTTTTTTTTTTCAAAGTAATATATTTTATTTAATTTCACTATGACAAGTTCCCTATCGAAAATGGTATAAATAGCACAATTGGTTTTGTATAAATGCGAAAAAAAAAATGACAGTGTAGTGCGTTACAAAAAAGGTAATTTTATACATAAATCACATTTAAATACCTTTTACTGAATAAGTCATAATGAAAAGGAAATTTATTATCAATATACAACCTTCCCCCTAAATATACTTTCTATACAATATGGTATGTTGAACATTAAGGTTTAAAGGGCCACTCAAAAATATTTAGATTCATTAAGCTTTACAATTTGAATTTAAAAAAAAAGCCCCCTACTTACTATTATTATATGTTACCCAGTTCCTATGGTTTTAATATTTGCAACCAATTTAATACAGTCGACAAAAGTATGCATGGAATCATTTTAATTTATTTCCATTTCCATTTCTTTCCAATTATATTATTTTATGCATTAATTAATTTACTTTTTAGACTGAAGATTTTTACATGGCACACACACACTCCTCGCGTATATACATATATATATATATATATATATATATATATATATATATAAGTAAAACTGTGCTGCTTTAATTTCGTTATATCGGCCGACAAATAGCTCTGCTGTGTTGCAATTTAATACCGTTTAAGAGAATGCAGTTACTTTTCTTTGGATAAAATTAATCCAGTTTCGTCCACTGGGCGATACTAATAAAAATATAATTATTATTTTTTTCTATAGAATTAAATAACGATGTTCAGATAATTATGAATGTTAAATAAATATATATATATATAATCTCTAAGTTTTTAAGCTAAACTTTATGGTTATAATAGCTTTCTAGTAAAATAAATATTAAATTCTTATATTTAGAGTTTTCTCATCCATATTGAGGAGTATACATAATTTTTTAACTTTTTAGTTCAGTTCAATTTTCCCTGTCTATGCTTATTTACTGTATTAATTGAGATATTTTTAGTTTATCATCATCATCATCATTTCAAAGTTTATAGCAAGTTTTGATAGTTTTAATAATTAGATTTAGCTTATAATGCTTCATCTCATTTCGTGCAATATGTAATTATTAAATTAACTTTTGATAAAACATATTAAAAAAAGAATCATTTAATAAGCATTAACTGGTACTAAAAAAAAAAAAAAAAAAGAAAAAAAGAAAAAAAGTCATTTTGGATTTCCCATCTTAGTTGTAAAATTGTTTCATTTAATTATTTAATATTTTAATTTACGAGGATTAACTTTTATTTTTTCCAATCCTTCTTAGATTATTCAACTTCGTACTTTCTATTCAAACGCTGATTCATTATTTTATACCATTATCCGGTTATGTACATTTTTGCAAAATTATTTAATAACTTTGATTATTAATTTAACAAGATATATTAATATCTTTACTTGATATTTTTTTAATTACATTGAGTATCTATATACATACTGTAATGACCTCAGACTAATGACTTTAAGACTCACGAGAGGGCGCTGTTTGTTCAGCACGGTGAAAAGATTTTCGAATTGAAGAGAGACTTTAGTTTATAGTTTTGTTTTTAAAAAGAGAGTGAATGATGCAACGCCGAGAATAGCGATGCCTGGCTTGAGTGCCGTTTATTTTTATTTATTTGGTGGACTGGAAAGTTAAGGTTCAAATTTAAATTATGTTAAATTGTTTACGTGTTTATTTGTGTTAAATGTGACTGTATTGTATCGTGTGTGTAATTCGAGAAATAAATATAATTCTCGAAAGGAAAAGCTAGTCTTCATGAGTTCCAGCGTTCGATACATGACAGTCTAAGAAGTTGGTGGCAGCTAGCGGATAAAGAATCCACGCTACTAAAGGGGTAAGTACCATTTTCTGTATGAAACATTGTCTTGATTTAAAAATAATATAATAAATCAGCTCAGTTCTTGTATTAGAACGTGAGAAAATATTCTTTTTGAAAAAGGTACTTTAATTCAGATTATGTATTTAAATCATGAATCATATAGCACTGCTTATCCCTATTCATTTAGTAAAAGTAATATTTTAAGATAAATTATTATTGTAGAGAAAAATATGTATTATTAACCTGATTCATCCGTTGTTTAAAAGAAATAAAAAAGAAGGAAATCTTTCGTTTTTTTTGTCGATGTGTTTAAAAAATAAATAAATAAATAAAGTTGATGAATCAGTGAAAAATAAATAAATATATATTTTTTTCTTTTGTTTGATGGTATATTCCTAATAATAATAATAATAATAATAAAACTTACTATAGAGTAAGTACATTTTGAAAAGAATTTCGGTTTTAAACGGAATTGCAAATTTTGAGAACAGATTTAAATAAAGTACCTGTTCTGTATTTTATGGAAGAATAAATATTCTTGTTTAGTAATCTGTGGTTTAGAGCTTTGAGAAACAAATAAAAATAAAGAATATATTTATTATCGAATTAGAAAGAATTAAAATGTTGCTGAATGATTCATAAGAATTAATGTGCATTTCCGGTCACATTTTTATTTCTGATACTTTATTGATTTAAATTGGATTTATTTTTTCTATCTCTTTTTACTGATTTTAATATTTCTTTGCTAAATAATACAAAAAAGAAAAAGAGTGAATAAAGAATAAAAAAGAAGTTAGTTTTGCTTCTGTGTAAAATGATTCTGTTCTTGTTTGAAACAAAATATTTTAGTTACGGTTTCAAGTAAAATGATTTAATTTTGCTTTCAAATGAAATGTGTAATGTTTAGATGTTCATTTTATTTATTAATATTAATTACTATGGTAATTTATGTTACTTAAATCCAATTTCGATTGAACTTACTTTTTTTTTGATAAAGAAAAGTGTTTCGGTTTCGAAACGAAACTATTGTTTTTTTTTTAGTTTGAAGAAAAATATTAATTATTCTGTTTCCTGAGAAATATGTGTGCAAAAAGAATCAAATAGTTTTGCAACTAAATTAATTTATTTCTGTTTTGAACTGAAATAATGATTGTGTAGGAAATGTAGTACTTGGTATGAGAACATACTTGGTTAAAAATTTTGTTTGGGTATTCTTTTTGAATATACGATTTATGTAATAAAAGAAATTTGTGTGACTGAAAATTTTAATATTTTCTGTTCTTTAAGAAGAAAAGTACTGTACACGTGGTTTTTTTATGAAAGAAATATATATATTAAAAAAAAAGTGTTCTCTTGAATAGAGAAAAATAAGGTATTTTTCATAAGTTATAGATACCATTAATTGGGTTGGATATTATTATTTTTTTAATTAATTACAAAGCTTAATTACCCTCATTATCTTATTTTATTTGTGTGTTTGATTGATTTTTGAAAAAAAAAAAAAAAAAAAAAAAGGGGGGGGGGGGTAATATAAAAAAAAAAAGAGAAAATAATAATTTTTCTGATAATTTTATTTGTTTATATTTTATTATCGTTTTCAGAGCATTCTGGTTTTGTTTGGGGTTTACAAACATGGCATTTTTAGCTAAAGCTCGTAAACATGAATTAATTCAGATTTGTGAGGAAATCGGTGTTGAAGTAGATACTTCCAGTAGAGTTATTGACATCAAGAAATTAATTTTATCTAGCAAGTCCTATAATGAGGAAGAAGTAAAATTAATATTGGAAAGGCTTCTTGAAGATAAAAAAATCCAAGAAGAAGAGAGAATAAGACAAGAAGAAAGAGAGGAAAGAAGGACCCGAGAAACTCAACAATATGAAATTGAATTAAAAAAATTAGAAATTTCAAGAGAAAATCCTGAAAGAATATTAGAACCAGAAAAGGTAACTGAATCGGTTCCAAGAATTCAGTTAACGCAAATTACCCCAAGATTTGATGAAAAACATGATGAAATGGGTTTATATTTAATAAATTTCGAAAGAAGAGCGGAGATGGCACGAGTTCCAAAAAAGGATTGGGTGGCCTACCTGTTAGCAGTTTTACCGCCAGAACTTTCCAATATGTTGGCCAGAGAGTCGCCAACCGATGCGACAAATTATGATTTTGTTAAAAATATCATTATGAAAAGATATAAATTAAATAGTGAAAAATTGAAACAATGTTTTTATAAGCACCACAAATCGTCCGAAAAATCTTGGAGTAATTATGCCCAAGAGCTTTCTAGTTATTTTACGGAGTGGCTTACAGAATTAAAGATAGAGAATTTTTAACAGCTAAAAGACCTAATAGTGACTAAGCAGTTGAAGTTTCGAGTGCCTGCTGATGTAAGAGATCATTTCTTAGAAAACTGTCTTACATTCATGACACCTATGGACTTAGCTGAAAAATTAGATGAATTTGAAAGCATAAGAGAAAGTTTCAAAAAGAGGGATTTGCCCAAAAAGAACTTTTCCAGCTTTCGTAACCAAAGTGAAAACTTTTGTGATTATAAGTCTAACGATAATAACAAAGATGTTAAGTCGAAATTTCTTTCAAAATCCGAAACATCCCAAGAAAATCAAAGAAATAAAGAGTTTGATAAAAGAAAAATTGCTCGTTGCTATGAATGTGGTTCTCCTAATCATCTTAGACCTCAGTGTGATAAATTAAAGAAAAAGGAAGAATTTATCTCACATATTATAGCTGAGGCAGGTTCTGATGAATCAATGACACCTTATACTAGTATAGGTAAAGTGAATGGTGTTGAGATGAAAATAATTCGAGATACGGGTGCTTCATGTGATTTGATTAGCAGAAAGTACGTGAAACCACATATGTACACAAATGAGAAAGTGTATATTAGAAATCCATTAGAAGTGGATCCAATCTGTTTACCACTTGCAGAAATTGAATTGGATTGTAAAATGGGACACTTAAAAACTAAAGCAGCTGTCCTACAAAATTCTTTTTTATGATGACAAGTATTTGTTAGGAAATAAAACTGCTGCAATGTTCAAAGATTGCAAATCAAAAGAAAATGTAAGAGTGTCTAAGTTAAATTCAGTACAAACAAGAAATCCTAAGAAATTTTTAAGAATGAAGAAAAATATTCAAAATAAAGATGTTGCTCATTTTGACCAAAAGTTGATTGAAAGGAAATCTGCAGATGAAAAGAAAACCGAAGAGGTAGAAGAAATCCTGCCAGAATTTGCATGGCCAGAACTCAATAAAACCTCTCCAAAAGTGTTTGCTAAAGAACGGCAGGATATCAAAGAAAATCAAAATAAAATAGAAAATGAAGTTCTTCTTAAAGAGAAAATAAATTTTGACCATCTCAAATCTGAAAATTTCAGATTGTTAAATGAAATAATATGTTTAAAAGGGGAGATGGAAGAAAAGAAAATTAAAGAACAAGAACTGTCTCTTGAAAATAAAAAACTTACTGAAGAGTTGGAACATACTACGAAAAATATTTCGGAACTAAATAATGCCTTAAAAGACCTTAAACAGAAAAATGAAGACTCAAATTTTGTGATGGACGAACTAAAAGCTGAAATAGGTGCTTATCTGAATAAAAAATGCTTAGAATATGAAAAGCAGATAAATGAAGAAATTCAAGAGAAAGAAAAGTTTGAAAATCAGCTAAAAACTCTTCGTCTTGATTCACAAAGTGAAAAGAATAATTTTCTAAATCAGTTAGAAATTCTGAATGTTGAAAAGAATAATTACAAACAAGAACTGGAAAATACGAAAATTGAAAATCTTAAGCTGTCTAATGAAATTAACATAATGAAAGAAGAACTCTTAAGAATGAAAGATAAAGAAAATGAAATTTGTCTTAAAAATGAAAAGCTTGTTGAAGGAAAAAATGAAATTAGTACAATTAATTTCAAATTAGATTACCTGTTTAATATTCTTGAAGAGAAAGAAAAATTTTCTAATGCTAAATTGGATCAGTTGACAGCTGCATTGCAGAAAAATAAAGTAGATCTTATGCAATTATCTGAAAAATGCTTAATTTATGAAAAACAATTAAAGGAACAAAATTACTTGAAGAAAGAACTTTCTGCAACTACTTTGGGTCCCTTGAAAAATCTACCTAAAGATTCTAGTCAACTAATGGCAAATTTATTGAAACACAGTGAAAAGTGTCCAGTGCCATATAGTGAGAAAGTCGCTAATTTTCATTAAACAGGGAAAAATCATGTAAAACATGTAAAAGACATTTCCTACAAAATACGTGCCACTAAGTTGCACATAAAATCTTCTAAATGTCAACCTACTCGAGCTCATGTGAAAAATTCAAGACATTTAGTAGGCCAGAGGTTGAGAACTCCAAGTGAAATGAAAGTTCGAGACAAGAAAGATTCTTCGTCTCATACTACCAAGACTCACGTGACAGCCTTTTTGAAATTAGCTGAATACTATCAAAAATGCATTCCTGAATTTTCTGAAAATGCAGCTTTATTGTCAGACTTACTAAAGGATTGGACTCTAAAATCCACTGACTGGAATAGCTCATGCCAAATGGCCTTTGAAGAACTAAAGGAGAATTTATCTCAAAATTGTATAAAGCTATTCATGTTCCTGAGAAAAAGAAAAAAAAAAAGACCAAATCCCAGACTTTTACTTTGGGAACTCTATGCAGATTATTTAATTAGGAGGTTGTTGAGTGTATAGAATTACAATCTCTGAATGCTGATAGATTAAGTCTTATCCCTTAGTTTTAAAAAAGTTTCTGTATTTGTTTAATTATTGCTATATATATCGTATTTGTTTAATTGCTATATATGTACATATGTGGTATATAATTGTTTTCACTATCTATATTTCACTTTGCATATCTATTTAGTGTCACAGGTATATTGTGTGTAATAATATTTAAATTTCTATTTGGTATTTATTTTTTTGTATATTTTAAAATAAGTTAAATAGTGCATTTAATCTGAAATAGGGATAAGTCTGGTGCATTTAAATATAACCAGGTACTGTTTCTGCATAGAATTGGTGCTTGCTCGTATTTTTTTTAATTTATTACTTGTTTTAAATTAATTACGATATGAAGAAAATGGACCAATGTGTTGAACATTGTGACTATTGATTCTGAATATAGACTTATCCTAATGAAGTATCATTTAACCAAACTTTTCCCTCTACAATAGTGAAAAGTTTCTCCCCTGAAGGGAGGAGGTCTGTAATGACTTCAGACTAATGACTTTAAGACTCACGAGAGGGCGCTGTTTGTTCAGCACGGTGAAAAGATTTTCGAATTGAAGAGAGACTTTAGTTTATAGTTTTGTTTTAAAAAGAGAGTAAATGATGCAACGCCGAGAATAGCGATGCCTGGTTTGAGTGCCGTTTATTTTTATTTATTTGGTGGACTGGAAAGTTACGGTTCAAATTTAAATTATGTTAAATTGTTTACGTGTTTATTTGTGTTAAATGTGACTGTATTGTATCGTGTGTGTAATTCGAGAAATAAATAAAATTCTCGAAAGGAAAAGCTAGTCTTCATGAGTTCCAGCGTTCGATGCATGACAATACATACACACACACACACACACACACACATATATATATATATATATATATATATATATATATATATATATATATATACTTGGTTCTCATAATTATAAGGAAGCCTGTTTTTCTATATTAACTAAACACTGAACACTATTATCTAAACAAATATATTTTTTATTAATTTGAATTACAAATAGACTATATTTAAAAAGTTTTATCGTTTTCTATCGTAAAAAAATTTAAATATGGTCAAAAAGATGATTTTTCAGGTGTTCACAATTATAAGGACAGCTCGAATCTTAGTAATTGTTTTACAGTTATTCTTTAGATTAATATTTTATGGGGTCTCGTTTTAGGGTGAAACAGTCAGACATTCTCTCTGGTATATATATATACTTTTTTTTTCTTT
>OZ005649.1:98519172-98707172 GCA_963930645.1 Salticus scenicus
TAATAAAAAAATAATAATTAGTGCTTTTTTCATGTCTATACCAATGGCAACTTTTGCGCACTATAGCGATCTGAAATTTAAAAAAAAGTTTTTTTCGAACCACCCTAATATATATATATATAGGATTGGAATATATTTCAGGATTAAATGATTAATTATATAGATTTGAGGAAACAATATATATATCATGATTTGCATATTAAGGTCTTCATGCAGTCAATACCTTTTATTTATTTATTTATTTTTAATCATTTTAACACACATATTTCTCTTTTTTTTCTTTTTCTTTTTTTCTTTTTTTCTTTTTACTGTTCCACAATCTTAAACCATTGTTCGTGTAAAGAGTGCAAGGAATTTCTACCAATAAGTATTTGAGCCCTTTCATTTTTAGACGTTTTGTCAAACTTCTACATAAAATCTTGAGGAATTATCTTGAAACTTTGGGAGTATAAAGAACATGTAATTAATCATATATTTCAATGTTGGACATCATATATTTCAATATTTTTATGTTGGACTTTAACCATACAGATTTATTTATTATTATAAACATTATTTTAATGATCAGTAATAATAAAAATTGTATTATGTTACATCTCTATATGTACAAAGAAAAATAATATTAAAAGAACTGAATTCAAGTTATATATTTATAAAATTTTGGAAATTTTTAGAAGGAATATTCAAACTGAATAGTTGAATTTATATTTTCTACTGAAATTTTACTAATTATACCATTTTTCTGTTCATAGCTTTTTAATATAATAGGAATGATGATAATTAAATAAATAGTTAAATTACATAAAAATGTGAAATAAATAAATAAATAAGTAAATAAAAATAAACAAACAATTTATGTAATAAATCTACCCAGAGAGAAAATAAATGTTAATTATCGATGTTTGTATTCAGTTAGCAATTCTGATTAATGTACAGTTCATGGTTGATATATAACGAATATTTGCCTTTCAGAAAGTTAATTTCTCATTTTAATAACTGAATGTATCAGAATGATAGCATTGGAAGTCTGATTCTCGATTAATTTCAAGTTGATTTCAAAGTAATGAAATCTATGAGCAATATACGTAATATGTATTAAAAGCATCATTGTCCTATATTTATGGTGTTTATTAAATATTTTTAACAAGTAATATAATAAATAAATAAATGTTGCCTAAAGTATAAATAAATATATTTAATTAAAAAAGAAATGATTTGTTAAATTATTTTTAAAATAATGAAATAACGTTCTTCATTAATGTATGATATTATTAAAAAAGATAGGTTTATTTACTGCAAATATTGATTGCATAATGTTTTATATTTATACGAATGATTTAAATTTTCTCAATAGTTACCATCTACAGTGCACAAAGTAGAAAATATACACTTCTCTCAGAGATTCCTTTTCATTTTGTATGCCGTATTTGTCGAAAAGAATTGATGTTGGGTATATAAATTTACGCCATCTTAGAAACAAACAAATTTGCATTAATATTTCAAATTACAATATTACAAAAAGCTGTTAATAAGCCAAATGAATTCCATGTATGTTTTTGGTATATTTTAGTAATAATTAAATCTTTACAATACTCTCTCATAGGTAATTGGTAGATGTGAATTACAAAAATCTACGTCTTTATAAAACCAAATTTTCAAAGATTAATAGGTTTAAGTTAAAATAGTGTGGGAAAACAGAATGCAATACCTTGCATAAAAACAATATTACTTTTTCAAATATTCGTTTACTTTTAGTGATACTGTTGAAGAGTTTTCCGCAACTGTGTAAAATAATAAATAAAGAAATAATTTAATAACGTAATGTAAAAAATAAATAAATCCCGAAGCAATTGTCTGCTCTGCCAGTGAGTATAGAAGAAAAAAATATCTGCTCTTTGCCGCGAGTGAGAGAGAAAGAGAAGATAGCAACATTTTCGCATCCGTTCGCGCGGCAGTGAAAGGCTGACCTTGGGCTGGCCGGGATGACTTCCCCCTCACGGGTCAGGAAAAACCAAGAGATAATGACAGAGTATGATACTTGCGGATTTTAATAGCGTATCGGGTGAATGAGCCAGGTTTTTTCGGGAGTTTTAGTTTGTGGCAACAGCGGAGAAGGCGGGAACGAAGGGACGCTCACGGGAAACGCCGAGAGAGCGAGGAGACGCACGATGGAGTGTAGGTAGGTAGCCGTACGTGTCGGTCCTTAGGGGGGTAAGCCCCGGCTGGGGCCCTGGTGTGCCCTCCTTCACAGAAATAGACGGCATTGCTTTGAAGTAAGAACTACTTTCTTATAAGTAAAAATTTAACCACGAAGATCAACGGCAAGATCGTATGAAGTTTTCTAGTGAAGCTCAAAGTATGGGGATGACCTAACAACAGCAAATGTGATAGGAATTGCCGGTAAACTGTTGAGCATTATTCTGTCCACTTTCGGAAAATAAACTTTGCTTCCTGAAATGAAAAGCGTTATTCTAGATGCCTAGTTTTTAGAGAGTGGAGATGCCGATGTCACTTTGATGGTGTATGATGCTCGGAAAAAAGAAAAAAGATGTTAAATGGCCTTTTAAGAGGATAATTTCCGGAAGAAAAAAAAAACTTTCCTGTATTGGAGGAGAAAAAGAGTAGTCGGCAGCGATTAGTATGTGGTCGGAAGATTTTTCTAAAGAATAAGCTGGATGGGCATCTTTGATTGCATTCACGAGAAAAAAAAACAAAACTTACGTGTGTGGTGCATGCTCTAAAAGTTTTGTTACATAAGTTAATCTAAAAATCAGCTTCGTGTCCATACAGGAGAAAAGCCATATGTGTGAAATATGTTTTTTAAAGTGAGAAATTAGTGTACCACCAGCTCTCCATCTGGAATTTCCTACCTAATTTAAACAGAGGTAACATGTATCATTTCCTTCTTAAATTTTATAATGCATGGTATTCGCTTTTTGAAAGGTGTATTGTTTTTAGGTCAAATCCTAAATTTTTTTAAAGAGACTGCTATTTTTGTTTAATAAAGTTGTGTGATGAACTCTACACCAAAGAGACAATATTGTGTTAAAGTATTAGTAATTTTTTTTATGTAAATTAAGAAGGTGATTAATGTAATAGTTGGATGTCAAGTGAATCAAAGTTAATCTAAAGAAATTAAAAAGTAGAATAATTTCATTGAATCCTTATTAAGTCTTTGATTTTCTTTTTTTGTTGTTGAAATATTTGTATATATTTTTTAGTAATTACCTGACAGTTTAGTTCACAGTTGTTCAGTTTGGTTTAATTCTTTAATTAACAATTTTGTATTTATTAGATAATTGTGAGAAGCTATTAATTGATTTAAAAACTGGCTAGAAAACAAATTGTATGAAAATTTAGTGAGATAGGTATATAAATTACCTAAACTCTTAATTTTGGCAGAATGTTTAAATGAACAACTGTGACCATTTAAATTCTTTTTTTTGTTGGTTATCATTTGGCTGATAACTGTCTGAGTAAAAAAAAAAAAGAAAAAGTTATATATATATTTACATGTTTTATTTTATGGGCAATATAGTACCCTGCTGTGAGGGAAGTGTTTGACTAAAAGACTTAAAAGAGGTTAAAAAAAAAAAAAAAGGAAGTGAATTAAAAGTTAGCTTTATTTATTTAAGTCTTAGTATTTAAGAAAAAATTATGAGCATTGTTGTATATCAGGATCTATTTTATATGTTAGGGCTGACTTCCTATTACTCACAGCAGGATACATGACTAATTTTTAATTTGGTTTATTTTTTGGGGGGTGGCAAATTGCCCAGTGTGCACTTTTTTTTTAATTTCTTATTTCTATTTATTTATTATCATGGAGTATATTTTAAAAGAGTGTCGATGAGAGTCTCTGTCTATGCATAATGATTTTATATAAAGTTTAATGATGGGTAGTGCTGGACAGAGGCTGCCATAGACCATAATGTAGGAAAAATCATTTTTACACCTACATTGAGTAAAAATCATAACTGCACAGCAACATAAAACTTTCTAGTGTGCAATTTATTGCACAAATAGTTTATATTTAGAGAACCTGGGAAATTGCGGGAAAAACACAACGCTCTTTAATGTGATTTAGTAGTAGGACGAGGAAAAGTTAAAAGATAAAAAAAAATTAAATTAAATCAACGGTGAGAGAGATAAGTACAAAAACAACTTCCTCATCGTCACAACTGGAGCCGAGACCAGTTCTAGAATTTGTGTTGTTGTTCTGTTGTGTACATATATAAATATTTCAATTTTTTTTAAATATATTTTGTTATCAGTTTTAAATTAATGTTTGCATGTAAAATTTTAGTTTGTTTATTTGAGTTCTAATTTAAATACTAAGGAAATTAATTTCATTGCTTTTTAAATCTGAAATTTTTGTGTTTTTCTTTCCAATGTGTGAGAAAATGCAATTTAAGCGAGAATATTTCTTTTTGAGATACATTGTTACTCTGACTGTGGGTCACAATTTTAAAGTTTAGCAAAAAAATTTTGTTACTACAGGTGGAGGATCATACAGAAAAAGATAAAACTATTTATTTGCTGGGTGCGGTTCTATTTTTATATTGTTTTGAGCTGATATTCCAATACTGGCTAACCTCTCCCTTGCACGCAGAACTAACTTAGCTCTGTTGTGTTTGTCCTCAGGTTGACTTGATTTTTGGGATGGGAGTTGCCTGTATTGAATGCCTAAGTGCATGATTTTGAATTTTCTGTACCAGCTCTGGTAGGTTAGCAAAGAATAATTAAAATTTCCCAAACTCTGTTTTGGTTGTGCCTTTCTGCTTATATAAATAGAAAAGGCTTTTCCCAGCATCTGAAAATTTTCTGTTTTTTTTTTTTTTTTTTTTTTTTTTTTTTTAATAATATTAGTATTATGCGAATAATAATAATAATAAAAAAAAATGCTACCACCTAGTTATGTTTTGTGACCAGCTCTCAGGGTGGCAGGGTATAAATTTTAGAAAACTACACGAGTAAGCATTTCACCTAGTTCATGCTGTAAAAGAAAGGTGTAATACTTTATTTTTGAAATATTGTTTTAGAAAAAGATTGTAGGCTAAATGCAGGGAAACTAGGAATACATTTTGACGAGAACTTTGAGCTACAACTTCATACAGCTGTATTATGGCTTTAAATTTTTCAAAAATTTAAACAAAGTCTTTATATGAGTGTAGTACCTCTTTCAACAGTAAATTAGTAAATGTGTTAGGATGGTAATTAATTTGTTTCTTGCTAGGCAGAGTTAAATTAAATATTTTTCATTACTTTGATCTCACAGTTAATTGTTTGAGGTTTATATATATATATAAAAAAAAAAAAAGGAATTCCAAAAGTTTAACTAACATTGAAGTAGAAATCAGTTTTTTTTTTTTTTTTTTTGCTTCTGAAATTTTTATTCTATGCAATTTATGAATGATATGAGATAAAAAATTAAATTTTAGAATTTTTTTTGGATATTTTGAATGGGAAAATGTGAATTTTGGGATATGTTGGTGTGAGAACTGGAGTATGCCAGAAAACTCTTTGGCTCGCAGATATGAAATAAGTCTGTTGTGGGTCTCCCACTGAATTTTTTTAAATGGCTATGAGTTTACCTATTGGGGCGCATATTTTGTTGCTAATACTTTACAAAGTTCTCACTGACAGGGTTAAGCTCTTGAAAGTATGAAATGTTGATAGTGATATAGTGTTAGTGTTAAAGAATTATCATAATGAAATTTTTCTCGAGAAGAGAAGTTTGTGTTGGGAAAAGGTGAATTTACTTAGTGAAAATTTGGAGGTAGAATAGATGGGTGGTTATGCAAAGTTGAAAGAGAAAATAGTGAATATTCAGAATTTTTTTTCTCGAGCTGCCCATGTTGTTTATTCCATGTAAGCCTATTCAAATATCTTTCAATTTAATAGTAATGGTTGAAATTTTTTTTTCCTTCCTAGAAAAGTTAGGAAAGCTTAGAAATTTGTTATGCACTAGGTAATTAAAATTGAGTTTCAGTGAGGTACAGAATGTTGTACAGGTAGGTACTTGGTTAGTTATGAAATAGTGAGGTCTCTCAGTGCATATTGGTTTCTTAAATGATTTGTAATGGAGGTAAATTCTGATAGTTTGGAGTAAACTGAGGTCTAAATGTTAAATATAATAAAAATAGAAAAATGTGAAAAAAAAAGTGTAAAAATATAATTTTTTTTTAATATTTAGCTCCTACAGTAGTTTACTATTTACTGACTAGGAATTGTGATAAGGTATGGACATTGAATTTTGTGTAAATTGCAAAACAAATCTTTGTTTACCTCATATGTGATGCACTGAGAGAGCAATAATTAAGACTCAATCTGTA
Source organism: Salticus scenicus (assembly GCA_963930645.1). NCBI lineage: Eukaryota > Metazoa > Arthropoda > Arachnida > Araneae > Salticidae > Salticus > Salticus scenicus. The sequence goes on from OZ005649.1 coordinate 98,525,508, forward strand.
CTTATAGTGGGGTAGAGAAATAAAATAAGAATAACAAAACCACCCTGGTACATTCTGTAAAAATAACTTAAATTTTGTTTGTTTGTGATTCTGCCAAAGAAATTTTTTTTATATACAAATTTCAGTGTTTTTTTTTTTTTTTTTTTCAAATTCTGTGAAAAGAGGAAGAAAAATTTTTTTTTGGGTTAAGATGTCACTTACTAAATTTCTAATAGCATATAAGTGGATTTCTTTTTCATTTTCTCACTCGCATTGGTGATTTATACAAAATTTTAATTTGCATTAAGGTTTCTGTTATGAAATTTGTAATGCTAATATGGAAAAGAGGTTGTTTATGAGTTCTCGAGTACAGTAAATATTGGGGGGAGTTTTACAAAAACTTCTTTTACTTCTAACTGTTAGTGTTTAAATTGCTAATCAAAATTGTAACTTAACTTCTGCTTGCAAGGTGCACATTGTAAACATATTTTGAGTTTTAAGAGATTAGTTGTGTTCTGGGCTTTGGTGTAGTAGGGTCGGTGTTTGACTTTATACACTTTGCTCGGGACATGAGCTTTCTCTTCTGTTTGTTTTTAAATTATTTAACTAGTATTACATGAGCTTAAGAGATGCTGTGATTTTAATTTTATGCGAGTGTGGGTGAAAAAGGGATTTACAATCTGACATTAAAATTTTCAGTTAAATTTGTTTTTGTTTTTGGATATGTACTTAGAGAATTAATAATTTTTTCAGTAAAACTTTTAAGGTAGATTTTTTTTTTAATATTACAGTGCCTTAGATGTCATGTAAATTTTTTTTAGGATTTTACAAACTTTCAGAAAATTCTTGTCAATGTATGTACGTGTCTTTCAGGACTGGAAAAGAAGATATTTTCAGTGTAGATGTGAATTAAAATTTTTAATTTCAAGTTTAATTATATATCAGTGTGCGCTTGGTCATACAGACCTTCTTAAACATTTTGATAAATTTCTGTTATTTTTGTTGTGTATATGTATTTGTAGGATGTTAAGTCAGTCACTTTGATACTTCTCAGTGCATGTATTAACTTTCGAGATACAATTAGATTTAAAATTTAGTAAGAAATTTTAAAATAAGAATATGTTAACCTGTGCCAGATGTAGGTATACAGGCACTTGAGCGCGGATCCAACTGTATATCTTGATGATAAAAATAGTAAATTTGAAACCAAAAAAAAAAAAAAAGTAAAAATTTGAAAAAATAAAACTTGCTTTTGGTATATGGTTGGCAAAGATGAAAACTCTTTTTTTGCTTGAAAAATTTTGGTACTGGTGTGGGTATGCTTTAAATGGTGGAGGTAATATGGGCACTGGGAAGTTCAAAAAAAAAAAAAAAAGGAGAAATTGGTATGTTTTGATTTTTTTTTCCAAGTACAAAGTTTAATATATGTGTGTGGCTGATAAAATTTAGGTTGATGTAATATGGTTATTCCAGAACTTGCCCATGCTGTTGTTTGTAATATGGATATACCATGCAATTTTTTTTTGTGTGTTTTGTAATAGGAAGTGTCTGTGAATGGCTGGTGGTCGCTTTCTTCACCCTGGTAGGACTTGCCGTAGAGTATTGAAATTGCAATTTTGTTTTTGTTTTTTTTTATCTTCTAGAAGTCTCGGTATCCTGCTCTTGGAGGACAGTCATCTCGCTGGTGGTTTGGAATTTTTGTTTTTTGTTTACATTTTTGTCTTACAGGTATTTACAGGGGTCATGTGCGAGTTATGTAGATCAGTACGTTAATGTAACTAACCCTGAGGTTCGTGAAGATTGTTTAAATGACTGTGGGGAATAAAGACGTGTTCAGAGAAATGAATTTTAATGTGCTGTTGTAAAACAAAATATATGCAGTTACCAGTTGTCAAATGTAGGAATTTGGGGTCTTTCATAGTAGTAATTTAAACTGAGTAGATTTTAGATTTGTTTTTCCTTTCGTCTGGTGCTAGGGAGTTTAAATTTAGTAGAATTCACCCATTGCTGGGTATTTTAGATGAGAATAAGTTGACAATAGTAGATATTTAAAAAAAAAAAAAAAAAATTATAACGGATTTTTTTTTTGTGTAATGTAAGATTAAGGTGGACATTTTTTTTTTGTGTGGGGTATTTTGCTGCTGAATATTGGCCACGTATGTTTCATATGTTTCATGTAGCTATTACAGTTCTTAGTGTTTGCTGCCTGTCCTCGCGGGGTCGGTGTTTGACTTCTTTTGGATTATGGGCATTTGCTGGGTATCTGGCATCCTTTAAAAAAATTGCGCCAATTTTTTTTTTCCGGAAGACGGAGAGTGTTGTTGAAGAGTTTTCCGCAGCTGTGTAAAATAATAAATAAAGAAATAATTTAATAACGTAATTTAAAAAATAAATAAATCCCGAAGCAATTGTCTGCTCTGTCAGTGAGTATAGAAGAAAAAAATATCTGCTCTTTGCCGCGAGTGAGATAGAAAGAGAAGAGAGCAACATTTTCGCATCCGTTCGCGCGGCAGTGAAAGGCTGACCTTGGGCTGGCCGGGATGCCTTCCCCCTCACGGGTCAGGAAAAACCAAGAGATAATGACAGAGTATGATACTTGCGGATTTTAATAGCGTATCGGGTGAATGAGCCAGGTTTTTTCGGGAGTTTTAGTTTGTGGCAACAGCGGAGAAGGCGGGAACGAAGGGACGCTCACGGGGGACGCCGAGAGAGCGAGGAGACGCACGATGGAGTGTAGGTAGGTAGCCGTACGTGTCGGTCCTTAGGGGGGGTAAGCCCCGGCTGGGGCCCTGGTGTACCCTCCTTCACAGAAATAGACGGCATTGCTTTGAAGTAAGAACTACTTTCTTATAAGTAAAAATTTAACCATGAAGATCAACGGCAAGATCGTATGAAGTTTTCTAGTGAAGCTCCAAGTATGGGGATGACCTAACAACAGCAAATGTGATAGGAATTGCCGGTAAACTGTTGAGCATTATTCTGTCCACTTTCGGAAAATAAACTTAGCTTCCTGAAATGAAAAGCGTTATTCTAGATGCCTAGTTTTTAGAGACTGGAGATGCCGATGTTACTTTGATGGTGTATGATGCTCGGAAAAAAGAAAAAGGATGTTAAATGGCCTTTTAAGAGGATAATTTCCGGAAGAAAAAAAACTTTCCTGTATTGGAGGAGAAAAGGAGTAGTCGGCAGCGATTAGTATGTGGTCGGAAGATTTTTCTAAAGAATAAGCTGGATGGGCATCTTTGATTGCATTCACGAGAAAAAAAACAAAACATACGTGTGTGGTGCATGCTCTAAAAGTTTTGTTACATAAGTTAATCTAAAAATCAGCTTCTTGTCCATACAGGAGAAAAGCCATACGTGTGAAATATGTTTTTTAAAGTGAGAAATTAGTGTACCACCAGCTCTCCATCTGGAATTTCCTACCTAATTTAAACAGAGGTAACATGTATCATTTCTTTCTTAAATTTTATAATGCATGGTATTCGCTTTTTGAAAGGTGTATTGTTTTTAGGTCAAATCCTAAATTTTTTTAAAGAGACTGCTATTTTTTTAATAAAGTTGTGTGATGAACTCTACACCAAAGAGACATTATTGTGTTAAAGTATTAGTAATTTTTTTTATGTAAATTAAGAAGGTGATTAATGTAATAGTTGGATGTCAAGTGAATCAAAGTTAATCTAAAGAAATTAAAAAGTAGAATAATTTCATTGAATCCTTATTAAGTCTTTAATTTTCTTTTTTTTTTTTTTTTTTTTTTTTTTTTTTTGTTGAAATATTTGTTAATATTTTTTTAGTAATTACCTGACAGTTTAGTTCACAGTTGTTCAGTTTGGTTTAATTCTTTAATTAACAATTTTGTATTTATTAGATAATTGTGAGAAGCTATTAATTGATTTAAAAACTGGCTAGAAAACAAATTGTATGAAAATTTAGTGAGATAGGTATATAAATTACCTAAACTCTTAATTTTGGCAGAATGTTTAAATGAGCAACTGTGACCGTTTAAATTCTTTTTTTTTGCTGGTTATCATTTGGCTGATAACTGTCTGAGTAAAAAAAAAAAAAAAAAAAAGAAAAAGTTATATATATATTTACATGTTTTATTTTATGGGCAATTTAGTACCCTGCTGTGAGGGAAGTGTTTGACTAAAAGACTTAAAAGTGGTTAAAAAAAAAAAAGGAAGTGAATTAAAAGTTAGCTTTATTTATTTAAGTCTTAGTATTTAAGGAAAAATTATGAGCATTGTTGTATATCAGGATCTATTTTATATGTTAGGGCTGACTTCCTATTACTCACAGCAGGATACATGACTAATTTTTAATTTGGTTTATTTTTTGGGGGGTGGCAAATTGCCCAGTGTGCACTTTTTTTTAAATTTCATATTTCTATTTATTTATTATCATGGAGTATATTTCAAAAGAGTGTCTATGAGCGTCTCTGTCTATGCATAATGATTTTATATAAAGTTTAATGATGGGTAGTGCTGGACAGAGGCTGCCATAGACCATAATGTAGGAAAAATCATTTTTACACCTACATTGAGTAAAAATCATAACTGCACAGCAACATAAAACTTTCTAGTGTGCAATTTATTGCACAAATAGTTTATATTTAGGGAACCTGGGAAATTGCGGGAAAAACACAACGATCTTTAATGTGATTTAGTAGTAGGATGAGGAAAAGTTAAAAGATAAAAAAAAAAAATTAAATCAACGGTGAGAGAGATAAGTACAAATACATCAATCTCATCATAACAATACATTTAAATAAATTGTTATAGTTATATCTGCATTTTCTTAATTTTTTCTAAAATTAAAGTATAATTTCTTTGTAAATTTTAGAAAAAAAATATTTTAAGAGTTATATCAGATCTATGAAAACTGTTAGATATTTTCTTTCGTAAAATAATAATAATAATAATATTTAAAGAAAAAGGAAAAAATATGGATTTCTTTGTTTAAAAGAAATAAGTATTTTTCACAAAAGACTTAAGGTAAAATTCTAAGAACTTTTGAGTCTTACCAAAGAAGTAAAAAAATATACTTGTAATAATATGTTAAAAAAAAATATATTTTGAATACAACTTGAAGAAATTGCCAATACTTTTGAAACCGAAGAACAGCTTGAAGAAACTGGTAATACTTCTGAAAAAATTTGAGTTTTGGTCATACCGAAAACCATATTCCAAAGAAAAATATTGAAGAGGACTTGCAATCTACCACGTCTTCACATCAAGTTCTGACTGAAAAACACGAGTAAATTTCTATAAAATGAGCGGCCGCGAAAGATAATCTTCTACTGCAAGCAACAAAAATGTTACGAACCTCACAAAAACAATTTCTTCCTGCTCAAATTGGTGATACTGTACGAATACAAGTCCCTGATGTCGACCGTGGTCGTACAGATAACCGAAATGTGTTAGCGGTTGTTGTTGGAATATAAGACTCCGACTTCTATAAACTTGCAAATGAAAATGGTACCTTCAAGCAGCTTTACACACGTAATCAGTTCGTAATTTGTAAAGTAAAGTTACTTTCCATTGATGAGATTCATTTTCAAGAAATTTCGCTGAGAGAAGCAGCTGCAGCTAATTCGAGAAGCGGTGGGCAAGGTTATAACGCTGTCATTGCAAAAAGAAGTGTTCCACAAATAAATGAAGTTGTAAAAGCAAGGGCCTCTTGTGCAATTCAAAGTGTCATAATAGTTTCAGTTGTTGCAATAAATAAGATTTGAATCACATAATTTAGTAAGTTTTTTATTACTATTATTTTATTTTCTCATTTAGAACGTACTGTATAATTAAGTAAGTTTTTAACTTTTAATATTTTCCTTTCTCATTTTGAATGCACTGTATAATTAAGTAAGTTTTTAACTTCTATTATTTTCCTTTCTCATTTTGAATGTACTGTGTGTTTCCAGTTCTTAGTCATTCCTCTCAGAAAGAGAGGCGAAAAATTTATCGCGACTGAATAACGGAGAAGAAAATATACATCTCGGACCTGTTCAACATTCACGATTAGTGCATGGTGAATGTCGACATTTACTGGTGTAAGTCAGAAATAAGGGTATTTAGCAAATATTTCGGACATACACCAAGCAACTATGTGTTTGTTGACATTCACCGGTGAAAGTCGACATTCTCCAGATTTCGGTGTTTCACCGTAACATATATATATATATATATATATATATATATATACATATAAATATATATTCAATATGTGTGTATCTATGAATTTCAAAATATTTAATAAAATTCAGTTATCGGTGAATCCTTTTTAATATTATATATAGCATATAGATTATCTTATAATCATTGAATTTTTTGATTGTCTTTAAGAATTAGAGATAATTTCAAATTAAAGCATTACTTATATATATTTCTTAGTTTGTTACATAGAAATGTATGTAAGTTCAAACGTACAAGACAATTTCTTCTAGGGAAACAACATGTTATAAAGTTAAACATTTTATTTTATTTAGCCGATAGTTGTGCAAATATCACGTTTCTCTACAGTACACATCATCAAGTAATCATGAAGCAAATATTTATAGGGAGAATTTTTGTTAAAATGTCGATACAAATAAAGTTTATATATATATATATATATATAATATTTTTCTGTGATATCTTAAAAATAGGACGTCAATTATTTAAATATATATTTCTTTACCAAATATAATACGAATATATTTCTTTAACATTTCTCGCGAAAAGTATCTTCATACGCATTTCGTTATTTTATTTATTTTTTTCTAAACATTGTTATAATGCCTCGATATTTAGAGGAAGATGTAAGAACTTATCGTACAAAATTTACATTATTTCAATTTAAATACTAAACAATAAGGTTCAAAGAATGGAATATTATTATTATTTTTTATTATTCAGTAGTAAACACTTCAAATATTTGAAAGAAAATAATTAGTAGCTTCAAATATATGATTTTAGATATATTAAACAACATTAGGCGCTTACGGCAACAAAGTGTATAATACTCAATAAATTTAATATAGATTGGATGATTGAAAACTCTCATAACTTTTTCTGTCCAAATATATATATAATTCTTTAAACATAAACCAGAAAATGGTTCAGAAATTTTATATGCTGAAATAATTTAACAATAAAAAAAAAAAATAAATAAATAAATAAAAAAAAAAAACCTCACATTTGAAACTAGAGGTATAGTAATAATTCATACATTGATCATGGCGGAGGAAAACGTGATTACTCTTCACCCCGGGAAAAGACGACCATTACTGGAGAGTTAAAATGTAGAATTAGTGAGATGTAATTTGCTTATTTAAACTTCTCCGCTTTCCTTTCTTATACTTATTAGTACAATTAAAAGCAACGCACGATTTAGGAATTTTAAAAATTCGTACTGTTCTTTTACTATTTCCAACTTTCGGTACCCTATAAAGGGTGATCCCAAAGCTTTTTTTTTTTTTTTTTTTTTTTTTTTTTTTTTTTCAGAAGAAATCTTTGATCGTTAACAATGGTATGATAGATCTATATAAAGTACTATATCTATGTTCAAAACATAACTTCAAAACTTCAAAACTTAAGCCACTACATCAGTCAGCTTCACTATTTATTCATTCACATGTTATTCTGCGGTTATTTGTTGCTTCTTATAATTATGGTTGTTAAGGCATTTCTCCCTGTCCACAATTACTAAATATTCTGTGGCATCATGTAAGGCCTTTTTGATACGCCTTCAAGTGAGGCAATGTAAAAATTCACTAGTAGATAAAAATACGTTGGCCGATAAGCGTCAACTTTCTCTAGCTCAACGAATAAAAATAAAAATAATTATATTAGTATATGGTCCGTCGTTTACTTACCATAAGTGGTCCTCATCGAACTCAGGAGTCGCACACGCGATAATGGATACTACCTAAAAATCGAAAAAAAAAAAAAAAAAAAAAAAAACAGCTGAATAGAATTCGAGGTCGAATTAAAAGGAAATTAACAAAAAATAACAGTTTTGTAACGGAATTCAAGGAACTTCATCGACCATTCATACAGCGATTTCTGAATCAGAGGAACAAAGATCGGCTTTAGGAGTAAGTTTAAAATGCTAACTTTCTATAGTAAATGTAATAAATATTAATGACTCTTTAAATGATGAAAATCAGAACAATTCTAAATCATATGATTCATACTGTAAACTTCCGAAAATTCCATTACCGATATTTAGTGGAAAAATAGAATATTCAACATTTATAGTACAATTCAAAAATATGATCGTAAAAATGCTAACTTAAATGATGAAGAAAAGTTTTTTTTTTTTTTTTTTTTTTTTTTTTTTTTTTTTTTAAAGCTTCGTTAAGCGGGTAGGCGAGATTAATTGAATCAACAAATGGCACGCTCCAGTCATTGTTATTAGTGTTAGGAAAAGGCTATGAGAACAAAATATTAGTACACTGTAAATACAAGTGTCTGAAATTCAGACACAATTGCGTTTAAAATGGGTGTTCAATTTTAAGATGCTAAAAAGTGTCTTATTTATTTCAGATACTTAAAGTGTCTGAAATTCCGCCATCTTTCATCCTGTCTACAGTGAATATCTTTCATAAATAGATAAATAAAAAGATGTGTTTTATACTGTTTACCTGTGAAAAATATATTTTAGAATCTCTTAGAGCATAAAAAAAAGCATTAATAATTTTTAAAAAAAATATTCCCCGCTGCCTGCGTTGGGAATTGAACTGACAATCAACGGATTCAAAGTCGAGCTTCTTCCCAATCAAGCCATCGGTACTCACACTCTACGCTGCTTGTGTAATGAAATATATTCTAGTATCCGTAAAACAAATCGAAGTTTTATGTTTTTGCAGTAAAACTGTCTATAAGAAGTAAAGCTTAATACATATTATTATCTTAAATTTCATGTGTAGAGGTTTAGAGATTTAGAGGTTTTTTTTTTTTTTTTTTGTAAAATACGTAATAAATATGAAAAAATAATAGACAATGGATTTTAAGCGATTTTTTTTTTTTTTAACTGGTATTTGCAAGAAAACAAACTATGTACATGAAACGAAAAACATTGCTCTTTTACATTTGGAAGTGTAGGGAAACATAAAATAATTTTTAAAACGCGGAAAAAATCAATTATGCTCAAATTGTTTAAGATTGTTTAGTTACGAATTCGTTTCCTTAGCTACAAGTTACATGCTTCGTTTATCTTAATATGTTTTTTTGTTTTATTACACGTGAGAACTTTAAATAAAAATTAACTTTGTTTTTTTAAATTTTTAACAGAATAAGTGCCGCGTCTAAGTATTTTAAGTAAGTTAACTACTTAGATTATATAAAATAATATCAAATTTTTTTGTGAAAAAAAATGTTAAAACAGGACATGCATGCTGCTTAAAGTAGATCCCATATGGAAAATTTGTTAAGGTTTACAAATGTCTGAATTTCTAAGTGTCTGAAATTTGTAATGTCTGAATTTTTAAGTGCCTAAATTGTAAAATGTCTGAAATTTTATGTGTCCAAATTGTAATATTTCTTAATTTCAGACATATCAATATAATTCAGACACTTATCTCAGCCTATTTATGAAAAAGACACTTTCATGTCTTAATTTAAGACAGCACATGCGTCTGAAATTTTGCGTGCGTAAGTGTTTCAGTCATTTATGTTTCTGAATTGGCATTTCAGACACATTTCTGTCTGAATTTAAGACGCTTCTACTTACAGTGTAGTAGACTCATATATTTAATCAATATTAAAGCTAGAAAAAATACAATACCAATCCGCTAGAGGCTTAAAACGAATTACTGACATTGTGAATAAATCGTTAAGAGCATTAAAATTGCTTAATTTAGAATCTAAGAACTTGTCAAATGCAATGATTTTAAATATAATACTAGAAAAGTTGGACGAGGATACGCGGAAGGCGTATAAATTATCAGTATCTTCTAAAGAAATTCCCTCATTAAATGATTTAATTGAGTTCTTGCAGTCAAGATCTTTTGTTTTGGATCAATTAAATAAATTAGAAAAAGTAAAAAGTAAAAAGTACAAAATCGCCAGCAACATTCATTCATTCGAAGCCAACATCGAGGAAATGAACAAAATTCATTTCTTATTGGCTCCGAGAAAAGCACAAATAAAAAATCCTTTCCAAAACAATGTATATAATATAATGATTTCCATGCGCTCTATAAATGTGATCAATTTAAAAGTTTAATTGTCAAAGAAACGATTAATATCGTCTATTCACAAAATATATGTAAAAATTGTTTAAAATTCCATCCCCATCCTTGTAGTTCTACATACACATGTAAAATATGTTTCGACACTTTACTTCATCTACGTGAGCAGGAAGTGATTGGCGACGCCGATCTCTCATATCAAAACGAAAGAGAGGAAACAAATGTAATAATGTCTTCCTCACTGACTACTAATTCTGAATATTCTAACAGTCTTTTGTGTACAATTTATGCTTACATTCAAAATGCATTTGGAAAAAAAATAATAATAAAGGTAAAAGGAATCGCTGCTCCGGCAGTAATTTGAATTTTGTAACTTCTAAATTAGTAAATTAGTAAATAAATTAGGATTGCAATTTGAACAAATAAATGCATCGATCATCAGCATAAATAGAACACAAAATATTGTCAAAAATAAAATATCAGCTAAAGTATATATAAAAAAAAAGTCTTTTCAAAAATTATTAAATTTGCAATTTTACCTAAAATAGTGGACAGAACTCCAGCTAATAAAATTGGCCTTTCATACTTAAATATTCCAACAGAAATTACTCTTGCAGATGATATTTTTTTACATTACTAGCTCCATTCAAATTCTTATAGGAAACACTCTATTTTTTGAATTATTAAGAGAAGGTACATTTAAATTGCACAGTGAATATTTCTTTTTTCAAAAGAGTGTCGTTGGATATGTAGTCGCTCCAACTTATAAATTTCAAGATTTTATTGTAGCAAATTCGGAACAATTCGCCCGATTAGTTTTAAATTAAGAGAACTTCGTTTCTAACATAAATAACAGCGATATTTATATCATCAATCCAAAAATGTGTGCCAATCAACATGAAACGATATAAGAATCTGCCATTTCATAATCAAATCTCTATTGTAAATGACAACATTTCGTTACATGGCCAGAAACAGGTGAGCATCAGGCACCCCTCTTGTGAAGTGTTTCTACAGAACTGTCCCTTTTCAAAAAACATGTGTTTACGATTGTGCAGACAATCGATGGTATATATATGTTTTTATTCAACTTCGTTTTTAGATTAAAGATGATTTTATCATGGATAAAACTTTTACAAAAAGACTCATAATCAGTGAAGTAATTAAAATTTCATTCTGGAGAAATACTTTCCCTTTAGCATCTGACGTTTTTGTGGTAAGATATGATTCATTCGATCCAAAAACTCAAATTGAAAGGATTTTGAACAATAAGAGCACTAATCTCTTATTTTTCTCAGTTGGCATTTCTCTCTCCAACAATTACTAAATATTCTGTGGCATCATGTAAGTACTTTTTGATACTCCCTCTAATGAGGCAATGTCAGAATTCACCAGTAAAGAAAGAAACGGTGGTCGGTAAGCATCAACTTTCTCTACCTCAACAAATAAAAATAAAAATAATTCTATTAGTATATGGCCCGTCGTTTACTTACCATAAGTACACTCGTTAAAGATATTGCATTTTTCATTTTATTTGCTTAGATGTTAAAAATTAACGTAATAAAGATTTTGCTAACTTTTATTTAAAAAAAAATGTTTATATTACAATGAATCACTTTATTAAAAACCTATATATGTTTTGCTTACTTGGCTTCTGCCTTTGTTAAGCTAATGTTGTTTGGTGATGTAAAATTCATTCTAGTCACTATGTCTTTCACGTTTTCAAATTATAAGGCTGCGGTTTACCGAAGTGGGAGAGCCATACCCTCCGTCGTAGATCTTAACTGTGTTGGCGTGCCTTCGGACCACCCTTAGGGGTGACTACCAGACCGTCACCAATTGCCATAGTGTACCACTTGCGCACGACGTAAAATCCACTCAGCAGGCTTTTATCACCATATAAAGAGATTAAACAGCTTACCGTTTTTTTTTTTTTTTTTCTTGTAGAATATCGTTGTTCGTTTGTTCATGCTTCTGTTGCATTGAATCTGTGCATAGCTGCATAGTTATCACATAGGTCCTCATACAAATTACAACCACATAAGTGATGATATAATTGCGTCTTTGCGTCTGTACACGTGGGCATTGTTTATGATCAACAGTTAAGACGGATAGCAGACATTTTCATTCCTCCAGCGGATATGCAGTGTAGCTTCAGGTGGCAGTTTTTTTTTTCTTTCTTTTATCTTTTTTTTTTTTTTTTTTTTTTTTTTTTACTTTTGTTTGACTATGTGTTAACTTTATTTTTCGTTGATGAATGCGTAGGCTTATTTGACACCAGTAAGAATGTTTTCTAAGTTAGTTTTCAAAAATGTTAACGAGATAAAGTTTACAGTCGACAACAAGAGTATCCGAACACTAGCAAAAATCCCTATAAAATCCCTACACTTAATTCTGTTTTGTAATATAAATCCTTGTCGAATCATGTTTTTAGACTGACTTAGAGAAGGATTCAACAAGGATTTATTTAACAAAACAGTATTAAGTGCACTTTTTTATATTGGAATTTTTGCTGGTACTTTGATAATTTTGGTGCAGAATGTATCCTGATTGTAAAACCAGTTTGGTTTTTGCAAGTCGCTGATACAAAAACGATATTGTTTTGAAAGATAATGCTATTTACTTTTAAATTCGTTTTAAATGTTCCTTCTCTGAATACTACTGTTGAATAAGCACTTGCAATAACCCCTGTCTAAAAAAAGTACGCTTAATACTGCTATGTTAAATAAATCCTAGTCGAGTCACGTTCTCAGTCAATCTAAGAACATCATTCGACAAGGATTTATTTAACAAAATAGTATTAAGTGTATATTTTTGATATCGGAATTATTAGATAGTTCTCGGACACTTTTGCTGCAGACTGTAGTACTAATCGGATAAGCCCAGTGTGTTGTCAGTGATATACAGTCTGAAAAAAAAAATATTAAAACACACGTCCACATTTTTCATATATTTTTTATTAGTTCGATCGCGCAAATTTTTAACACAAACTTACTTTTTTATAAACAGCATAAGACTAAGATCACGACTCGACAAATATTCATTTAAAAAAAAAAACAGTATTAGGTGTTCGTACTTTTAAGTAGGAATTATTGCTAATGTTACAATAATTTTGCTACAGACTGTAGATAAACATATTCCATTTTGTCACTGATCGTCAATATTTCTCCGTACAGTTTACAAGTAATTTAAAAATATAAATTTTTGCTAGATAAAGGCACTTTAATAAAGCTATTAAATTATTTTAAAGGTTTAGAGTTGCTGGTTCCAATATCGTTAAGTTAAAATTTTAGCTCTTTATATCTATCTTGCTGAGAGTAATTCAATTTTAATAAGATATTAAATTTTTAAATTTGTTCTCACTCTTAATTTGTTAAAAATATCTTGTTACGTATTTACATGTGTTTTTAAAAACTGCCATTCATTTAAACCACTTGTAAATATTAAAGATAAATCAAATGAAATTCGAATGTGCATTCAATAAGCGGTTACATTTAAAATTGACATTAGCAATTTCTTTAAAAAATATATCTTTAAAGAGTTAAAATTTATAGATTTTATTAAATACACAAATTATATTATAAAATAAAACTAAATTCCTTAAAAATAACTATTTGCTGTAAATATTGTGAATTAATACTAACCAATTTTATTTTTCAAAAATTAATTTATTATTCTACATTCCATTTTTTTATTAGTTGCAACAATTTAAATTATGTTTTTAATCCGCAAGGTATCTATTTTTTTTTTAATTATATATATATATATATATATCTGCAAAATATTTATGTAAATTTAATCTTTCTACGTTTTGTAAAGCTATTTTGCATATGTAGTTGACATTAATTTAATTTAAACTAAATATTTCTTAAAACAGCATGTGTTACTAAAGTATTTTTAAATTAAAATTAATGATGTATATAATAAGCAATCCTCAAACTTAAAATCAAAATTTCATTAAGTAAAATTACTTTAGTTCAAGTAAAAAATTTTGTACAAAAATTAAAATGCATTTACTCAGACGACTTTAATCAGAATCTTATGGAATGTAATTAACTTCCATAATTCCAAAAGTGCAGAATAAAACAGGTAAAATTCTTTAAAGTTTGAAATATTTTAATTAAAATAATTTTTAAATTCTAAAGATGTAATATTTTTTTATGTTTTAGAACAAATATATATATATATATATATATACTATTCATTTTTTAATTTTGGTGAAAGTAATTTATATATGTCATCGAATTTTTTAATTGATAACTTTCACTTAATTTGTGAAATATGCTTTATCATTTAAAAATTATGTCCACAAATTAACTTTTTATAATTCATTTGGTTATTAATATTGTATGCATTTGTACATTGCTATGTATATTTTATTACTCTACCTATATTTATATTATAAGTTTGAATAATTTATAATATCGATTGTATTACAACAACGAAAAAAAATAGTTAATGTTAAAAATGTAATAGAAGTTTATTGTAATCATCCGTAGAGAAAACAATATATACAGACAGCACGATGCGACCTTTATTTTTGCAACCATTGGTCGTAGAACTTCAATTAACAAAAGGTTTTTAATACCATCTGACAGTCCCTGGCGGATATATCCGGTCACAGAGCTGTTCTTTTTCCCATATACGCTTGTTGTTTATTATTATATAATTCTGAAGTTTTAGCTTGTTTTTTCAAGTTTGAAGGTCTCTCAGTAGGGTTTACACATTTGCGTGTTTAATCTCATGTTAAAATAAGCCTTCTTTAAATACATTGAAGAAAACATGCATTGAAAATAATATTAATTTTTTTCCCTTTATAAATGCGGTCAGAGGGTTAAAAAATTTAATCATTTATCTTATGACATGTTGAAATTAAAAAAATAATTTCTTGAAAATTACAAAACACTAAATTTTATACAGTCCCAAGGTCCCTATATTTATATATAGTAAAAGTTGACACTCATCTTAACAAATAGAACACAAGTTTCAAATCTATGCCACTAAAATTGCCGGAGATATTTGGTTTCAAACTTTGTGATTTTTCTGGTTTTTAAAGCCAAAGAAAATGCAGACAAATAACAGACATTGAAATTAACAGAAGTGAAACTTTTTGTGTGATATTTGTTAAATGGTATGATAAAGTTTTCTATATATACCTATAGGGACACGTGGAGAGTGTATATGTTAGTTTCTGTATTTTTCGAAAAAATAATACTTAAGTTTGAACTGGCCATGCCAGAAATTATTATTAAAAGAAAGCTGTAATTAATATATATATATATGCGTCTAATAATTACGGAAGTATGGTTATTTTTTGTAGAAAATAAAAAAGAAAATATTTCTTTATTTTTAAAATTTTCTTTAATGTAATTTTACACACCACATGCATTGCTATAACATAAGAACTTCTTGCGACTTCTTTTTGCTTCCTGAATATAACGACTGTCCAGTAGAAATGGCCCATTCTAGAGGTACATTATAAAAAGGGTTTTTGAGATAAAAAAAAAAGCCGCGTGCTGCACGGTTGTTAAAAAAATCAATGAATTTGTAAAATACAGAGGCTGTTCGCACATTTTTTAGAAGATTTTGATGGAGTGCACTGAAGCAATTTCACTCATATTTCGTACTTTATTTGTTCAGTTTGATAGCCCTTGTTCTTAACTAACATTCTACATCATAATTTCTGTGATAATAATGCTTTTTATAATATCGGAAAAGGTATATTTTTCTACTCCTCTTGAACGGCTTTCCAGAGTCCACAAAGCGTTGTAGGTCGGTGTTTGGATAATGTTGATTTTAAGAGTCGAAAAACACAAAAATCCAACAGTGATACATCAGAAGATTTAGCAGGAATGTCAGTGAAGGGTATGGTTTTAATTCTCGTTTTTTGTTCCATTTTTTTCTAGAAAAGCAATTGCGGATTGCGATGTGTGGCTGCTTGTTTTGTCTTGATGCAGTTCACCGGATTGATAGCATTGTGGATAAAGATCTGGATTTTCATTTTTAAAAATTGAAATTAAAATATATTCTTGAGAGTATTTAGAGTTGATTTTGACATTTTTGTCACATTTTTTTGCTTTTATCTTGCGATTGTATGAAAAAACCAGTGGCAATCATAAATATTTTAGAAAAACTCTCTTTTGATGCTTTGAGCCATGTAGCAAATTTTTGTTTCTCCACTTTTGTGATAATAAATTGATCTTTTTTTATTGCAACCACTTAAATATACCCAAGATTCATCTGTTGTTGCAACATTTTTCCATTTGTCTCCTGATAAATGCTTTTCATAAAAGTTTCACTAAAAACTATCTTTGGAAAGAGTGGAAACCTATCCTTCCATCCACTGCCATTTTAAAAGCGCATTTTTGCATCTAAACAAAAATTATAAATATCAGAAGATAAATAAAACTTCCAAAAATATAACTGTTGTGAAAATAAAATTCTCCATGCAAACGATTTTTTCTTACTGCGAAATAAAATCGTCTAAAAAATGTGCGAACAGCCTGTATAATGTGAAAAACATAGTTACAAACTTTGGCATAAGGTGTCGCAGCTATTTTTAAAACTAAATATATTTTTTTTCAAACTGAAAGTCCCCCTTTGCACGTTAACTCACATTTTATTGCTATCACACCATAACTTTACCTAAAAACGGAAAAACAATTAAAGGGAAACCAGGCCATTTTTGTTCTTCAGTATTACAGCGGCTTCCTGCAATCATCTCTCCTGGCGAACGTTGTGACTAGTTTTAAACTGTGCATTTTTCAAAATACATTGCATTTTTCATAACAAATCAGCAAGTAATACGTAGGGAAATATTTCGTCTAAGTGTTAGGACATTGAATATATTCTCACTGTTTCCTAACAGGTGGTATTACCAGTTATACGTGATTGTAATTTTCAATGGTAAGGCGGAGAAGTTCTATTTTAAAAGCATGTATACAAAAGTTTTCGATTTCAATCCCAGGTCACATTCGTTTACCTAGTTATTCAAATGCCCCATGACCCCCAAAATCGAGAGAATATTAACTGTGATTCTTTAAAAGACGCTATTGTTTACGCGACTGTCCTCGCAAGACTAAAATTTTTTCTTCATTTGTCCTGCATTATAAACCACTATGCGCAATTTGCATTTTTTTACTTTAGAAAATAATGGTCCATTCATGAACTAACCAGTTTAGAAAATGAGTAGAAAATGAACCATGAGATCTCTAGCTACTAATGTTTGAAGTTTTTTTTTTTTTTTTTAATAATTTTTTTTTAATATTTAATTTTTTTATTTTTTTTAATTAATTTCCATTAATTATGTGTCAACGCAAAAAAAAATATAAGCAATAGAATGTTGATTTTATTGGCAAGATGTTGGGCAGTTATTTAACGACATACTAAAAAAAATCATTCTTTAAATGTATAATTTCAATAAAAAAAAAAAAATAAAAAAATCTTTTGTAAAGATGGGATAAATTTATATTTATTAAGTAACACACGCATAATTATTATTATTTTTTTTTAATAATTCGAACGAAGGAAAAAAAATATTAAATATGAGTGTTTCTACCAATTTCAAAATATTTAATATAATTCAGTTATCGGGGAATAATTTTTAATATTATATAGAGTATATATATAATTTTAAAATCTTTGATTTTTTTTTTATATTTAAGAATTAGAAGTAATTTAAAATTAAAGCATTATTTTTATATATTTCTTAGTTTGTTACATAAAAATGTAAGTAAGTTGAAACGTATAAGAAAATTTCTTCTAGGAAAACAACATGTTATAAAGTTGAAAATTTTATTTTATGTAGCCGATAGCTGTGTACCTAACACGTCTCTCTACAGTACATAGCATCAAGTAATCATGAAGCAAATATTTAGAGGGAGAACTTTTGTTAAAATGTCGATATAAATATATATATATATATATATCATATTTTCCTAGGATATTTTAAAAATAGGATGTTAGTTATTCAAAGATCAGCTCTGAATATAATTATTAATATTTCTCGTTAAAAGTATCTTTATACGCATTTATATATATATATATATATATATTAATGTTGTTATAATATATTGATATTTAAGGAAATATGTAAGAACTCATCGTACAAATTTTACATTATTTTTCATATATTTTTTTATTATTTAGATCGAAAATTATTAAAATAAATTTACTTTTTTTTTATAAACAGCATAAGACTAAGATCACGACTGGACAAATATTCACATTAAAAAATAGTATTAGGTGTTCATCTTTTAATTAGGGATTATTGCTAATGCTTCAATAAATTTGCTGACGACTGTAGATGAACATATTCCTTTTTGTCACTGATAGTCAATAGTTATCCGTACAGTTTGAAAGTAATTTAAAAATGTAAATTTTTGCTAGATAAAGGTAATTTTATAAAGCTATTAAGGGATTTTAAAGGTTTAGAGTTGCTGGTTCCAATATCGTTAAGTTAAAATATTAGCTCTTTATATTTATCTTGCTAAGAGGAATTAAATTTTAATAAGATATCAAATTTTGAAATTTGCTCTCAATCTTAGCTTGTTAAAGATACCAATTAGTTCTATTTATACATATGTACACTCCTTCTCATATTTATAAGGACACTTTCTGTTTTGAAATAACTAATGTAAAAATAATTGTGAACAAGATTATACTAAGTCCACTTAATATATCTAGTATTCTAAAAACCAAAACCACTATTCGTATATATATATATATATTTTTTTTAATATGAAACAAAATTAATAAAAAAAAAAGAAAATGCATTTTTCTTTTCTCCATGTTTTTAGATGTTCAATATTATAGGGACAATCAAGATTTTTTCGTTTTATTTAACTTACTAGTGAATACTTTACTGTTGACATACGAATTAGTAAACTACTGGGCTAGATTAATTCATATATAAGCATCCATTTTTTCTTGGACGGACATTACTGATAATTATTCGAAAGAATGAACGTCCATGTAGGGAAGTATGATAAATGTGTTTTTTAAATGGAAGGATAATTTCAATTCACCGAATTTCTAATGAAATTCGAAGATATAAAATTGCTGAAAGAAACATGATCAAGCGTTGAACTGCTGGTTCGATAGAAGATAGATCTGATGCAAAATCAGAGTTGTTTTACAGAGATCAAAAACTCATAATTCCTCTTACTGTTCTACTCATAATGATTGCTGCTGAATTTGCTCGTAATTTTTAACGAAAGATTGGGGTCCACATTTATGCATGTTTAAAATAATTAATAATATGTTCAAATGAATAAAAAACCTGTAATAATCAATAAGCATTTAATGGGGGAAAGAACGTCTGTGTTAAAGTTGAATAAAGACAATATTAAATGGTAAAATGTTGCATTTTCGGATGAAAAACATTTTATTCTTGATTAACCAAATGGCTTTAACAGTAACTGGCACGGTCTGAAGTTATAGCGAAAGACAGAGCAGATTTTTTAAAGGCATATATGAATCGTGCATTTTAAAGGTGGATCTGCGGTGCTCTGGTGAGCTGTTTCTACTGAAGGCAGAATGAATTTAGCAATTTCTTCTATTATTATGAACATCAAGAGAATATCTGCAAATTTTAAACGTGGAATTCTCAGATTTTTGTTATATTTTGAGGGGTAATAATATTTTTTTCAACAACACTTACATTTTTGCTCTTTTTCTAGAGCAATAGGAAATATTTTGAAGAAAGAAACTCCTGTATTATTGCCTTTTCCGTGGCCTAAAAGTTGAAAAAAAAAAAAAAAAAAAAAATATATATATATATATATATATATATATATATATATATATATATATATATATATATATATATATATATATATATATATATGTATATATACCAGAGAGAATGTCTGACTGTTTCACTCTAAAAAGAGACCCCATAAAATATTAATTTAAAGAATAACTGAAAAAAAAAATTCTAACATTCGAGCTGTCCTTATAATTGTGAACACCGGAAAAATCATCTTTTCGTCCGTATTTAAAGTTTTTTAAGATAGAAAAACGATAAAAGTTTTTAAATATAGTTTATTAATGAAATTCAAATTAATAAAAAAAATATTTGTTTAAGTAATAGTGTTCAGTGTTTAGTTAATATAGAAAAACAGGTATCCTTATAATTATGAGAACCAGTGTACACTTGTTACGTATTTACAAGTTTTATTAAAATCTTATTGTTATTAAAAATTGCCATTAATTTAAACAACTTGTAAATATTAAAGCTAAATCAAATGAAATTTGACTGTGCATTCAATTAGCGGTTACATTTAAAATTGACATTAGCAATTTGTTTAAAAAATATATCTTTGAAATGTTAAAAGTCATAGATTTTATTAAATTCAGAAGTATTATTGTAAATTAATATTAATGAATTTCATTTTTCAAAAATTCATTTTTTATTCTACATTCCATATTTTTTTTATCGTCAGTTGCAACAATTTAAATTTTATTTTTAATCTCAAACATATCGATTTTTTTTTTTAATTGTTCTTTAAAAATATTATATATATATATATATATATATATATATATATATATATATATATATATATATATATATATATATATATATATATATATATATATATATATATTTGTAAAATATTTATTTAAATTTAACCTTTCTACATTTTGTAAAGCTATTCTGCATATATACTTGTCATTAATCTAATTTAAACTAAATTTTTCTTAAAACAGCATTTGTTACTAAAGTATTTTTAAATTAAAATTAATGATGTATATTAGAAGCAGTCCTCAAAATTAAAATCAAAATTTCATTAAGTAAAATTACTTTAGTTGAAGTAGAAAAAATTGTACAAAAATTAAAATGCATTTACTCAGAAGACGTTAATCAGAATCTTATGGAATGTAATTAACATCCATAATTTAATTGGAGAATAGCGAACAGGTAAAATTCTTTAAAGGTTGAAATATTTTAATTAAAATAGTTTTTAAATTCTAAAGATATAATAATTTTTGATGTTTTAGAATATATATATATATTTCGTTATTTAATTTCGGTGAAAGTAATTTTTATATGTCATCGAATTTTTTAATTGATAACTTTCACTTAATTTGTGAAATATGCTTTGATCATTGAAAAATTATGCCGACAAATATATTTTTATAATTCATTTGGTTATTAATATTATATGTATCTATACATTGCTATGTTTTTTTTTTTTTTTTTTTTTTTTTTTACCTTGTCTATATTTACATTATTAGGATAAATATTTTATGATATCAAATGTATTACAACTACGAAAAAAAAATGTTAAATTTAAAAATGTCATAAATTTTATTGTAATCTTCCTTGGATTAAACAATATATACAGGCTACAGAACGAAAGTCCGGAGGAGGCCTGTATCTCCGCAGTCATTGAACGGAGACCTTCAATGTAAAAAAAGGATTTTTAAAACCATCTTACAGTCCCTGGTGGATATTTCCGGTCACTGAGCTGTCCTTTTTTTTGTTGGTGAGAAATAAACTCAAAATGACATTCTTTCAATAATTACAAAAACTTTCTTTTTTCATATTATTCTAAAAACATTTCATTTGACTCCTTTATTTCTTCATGCATATATACATCTACACTGGAGCGTCGGTGTGACGCATTTGTTCTGATTGGCCGTATTTGTTTCTATGTACATGTAATGACGTATTTTTCGTTTTTTTTTTTTTTCTCTCTTCTTCGATGTTCGGTTATATAATAAAAATGTGATTAAAAAGGAACACATGTGGGTTCTTCTTTTTATTCCCACATATATATTTTTTCCTATTCATAAACCAAGCTAAAGAAGGCTGGTTTAATTCAATTAAAACCATTATTTAACTAATTTCAAATTATATATTTTAAACAGCATCAGTCAACTAAAATGATAGTTCGTGAAACTCCTACTGATCTATTTTCATTTATGAAATTCTACATCTTGATACTGAAAGCTGAAATAATAGAGGATACTCACAACCAAGGTGAGTGCATTTTACTTACCTTATAAACCTTGAACTATTTTTATAAAATATATAAGTAAATTGAAATATTTGTCAATAATACTTTTGTCAATTAGCAAAAGATTATGAGTCTGACGCGCTAAATTGAGTTTTTAAATTTATTCTTGACAAAAGTTTTTTCTTTGCATATTTGAAGAAACATTTGCTACATTTAAAATAATATTATTGTGCTACATTTAAAATAATAATAATGATAAAAAAATGTAAGCGAAAATAAATAAATATGTTTTTATTTTTGTTTCTAGAAAACGAAAGTATAGAAATCTGTATAAACATTAAAAACGAAAGAAGTGAAATATATATAAGAATGTTTAAAATAAACATATGAATGATTAAATATAAAATTTCAGTTATAAACTAGAAAGAAAACAAAATTGAAATATTAAAATGAGTATCCTCAAGGACACTATAATTGAAAAACTTAACGCACAAAACTACGATGTTTGGAAATTTAAATTGGAAATGTTTCTCCAAAAGGAAGATTTATATTCTGTGGTTATTAACGATGCTCCGAATCCCATTACGGACATATGGAATAACAAAAATAGGAAAGCACGCGCTATAATAAACCTTTTAATAGAGGATAATCAAATAATCCATGTCAAAAATCTCGAGACCACTAAAGAATGCTGGAACGCTTTAAAAGCTGTACATGAGCGTTCAACCCTCAGCAGTAAACTATTTTTGCTTAGAAAGCTTTACTCTACGAAATTAACTGAGGGTGGCGATATGATCGACCACTTAACGCACATTTATCAATTACGAGACAAGTTAGTATCAATCGGAGAAGAAATAAATGACAGGCACCTTTCAGCCCTAATGCTCTGTTCCTTACCTCCAAGTTATGATGTACTAATCACCGCTTTAGAATCGCGTGATGAAAAAGATCTTGTACCAGAGTTTATACGCTCAAAATTGATTGATGAATTTTCTAAAAGAAAAGAAGACAAATCTGAAAATAATTCAGTGTTAAATGTTAAATTTAAACCGAAACCAGAAAATTCAAAGTTCTGCCGTTATTGTAAAAAAAATCGCATACAATTGAAGAATGCTGGCATCTTAAAAATAAAAATAAAGAAAAGACTCTGAAACAAACAAAAGCCAGCAATGCCAGATCAACTTTCAAATCTGGTATGTACTCTCAAGACAGACATAACGCGGATAGGGCTCTTATTACTGAGAGTGAAAATAAAAAACCTAACGATAAAATATTCACTCTATTTATCGGTGAGAAATCTAACAATTGGTATGTAGACTCAGGTTGTTCAACGCATGTATGCAATGATAGGAGTAAATTTCATGAATTTAATCATAATAATTCACGCGTAACAATCGCGAATGGACAGGAGATAGAATCCCTGGGTCATGGGTCTGTGAAATTAAACACCATAAATTCCAATAACACACATAATACTATAATATTGAAAAAATGTTTTATATGTACCAGAGATAGAGACACACCTCATATCTGTAAAAGAGGCTACTGAAAATGGTTGTGTAGCAATATTTGAAAACAAATCATGCAAAATAATGCATGAAGGAGAAACATGCATTGAAGGTTACATTAACAACAATTTATACGAATGCAAAGTTAACTATGATACAACACACACTATAAACATGGTAAAAACATGCGAAAATAAAAAATGCATTGATAAATGGCACATTAAATTAGGCCATAGAAACATTAGTCATATAAAACAATTGGTAAACAACAACATGGCAGTTGGGATAAAACTAGACAACTGCAAACATGATAATGCATGTGAAACTTGCATATTAACTAAATTAACCGACAATCCTTATCCTAAAAAGGCTCAGTTTAGGGCAACTAAAGCACTAGAGTTGGTACACACTGACTTGTGTGGACCAATGACAACCCCCACGGTCGGTGGAAAATACTATTTTTTAACATTCATTGACGATTTCACTAGAGTTACAGTTATATACCTACTGAGAAAAAAGGATGAAGTTTTCACAAAATTGAGGGAATACATCACAATGACATCAAACAAGTTCGGACGAACTTTGCATGCAATCCGCTCCGACAACGGAGGGGAGTATACCGGGACAGAATTAAATGATTACTTAACAAAATTAGGTATAGACCACCAATTCACTGTTCCCTATTCAGCTTCTCAAAATGGAACTGCTGAACGTAAAAACCGTACTTTAGTTGAAATGGCACGTTGTTTATTAAAGGATGGCAATTTACCAAATTCTTTCTGGGGGGAGGCAATAAATACCGCAGTTTACTTGCAAAATAGACTCCCAACATCTTCGTGTGAATTGACACCTTATGAATTATGGACAGGTCGAAAACCTGACCTATCGATGTTAAAACCATTTGGTTGTCGTGCCTATGTATACGTACAAAAGGTACACAGGGGAAAATTAGATAACACGGCACAGGAAGGTATATTCGTAGGGTACGATAACAGAAGTAAAGGATATAGGATCTGCACAAATGGGAAAAACATAATTATTAGTCGAACCGTAAAATTTGTAGAAAATGAAAAACAAGCGATACTTAAATATGAAACATCACAAAACAATGATGAGAAAAGTGATAACAAAAATCCATCACCAAATTTGCAAATAATAGACTCAGAGATAGATGAAACTAATGATAGTGTTGTGTCAGATAATTCACAAAATACTCCACGTAGATCACAAAGATCTAATAAAGGGGTACCACCAGATAGATTCGCATTCACATTACACAATGAAAGAATAAGTGAACCAAAATGCTGGGATGATATAATAAGTATGGAAAACCCTGTAGAAAAGAAAAATTGGATAAATGCTACATTAGATGAAATAAATTCACTCAAGCAGAATGACACCTGGGATTTAGTTGAGGTTTCACCAGGGATGAAAATAGTAGGGTGCAAATGGGCATTCAAAGCAAAATATAACAGTCAGGGCCGTGTTGAAAAATACAAAGCTAGGCTGGTTGCGAAGGGCTTTTCACAGAAATATGGAATAGACTACGATGAGACTTTCGCCCCAGTGGCGTCTCACACAACTCTGCGAAGTTTTTTGGCAATGAGTCTTTATAAGAATTTAAGTCTTAGACATATTGATATCAAGACTGCATTTTTACACGGTAAATTGAGTGAAGATGTTTATATGCATCGGCCAGAAGGATACGTGGTATCCGGGGAAGAACATAAGGTGTGTAAATTAAAAAAGGCAATATACGGGCTAAAGCAGGCCGCGAGAGCATGGAATTTAAAATTGAATGAGTCATTACTTAACTTAGGTTTTATTCAAAGTCAATTCGACAAGTGTCTTTATAAACGTAAACAAAACGATGTAACTACTTATGTACTTGTGTATGTCGATGATTTGTTAATAGCGGGGAATGATCAACAAATAAATGAAATTGTAAACAAACTAAAACAAGAATACCCGTTAACAGACTTGGGAGAAGCAAAACAATACCTTGGGATAAATATTAATCGTCCTAATGAAAATACAATGACTCTTGATCAAACACACAAAATACAAGAACTTATAGTCAAATACGGTTTAGAAAATTCAAAACCTACAGACACTCCTATGGACACAGGTTACATAAAATTAAATGACGAAGAAAACCTTTTACCAGAAAATACACAATATAGACAGGCTGTAGGCGCATTGTTATATATATCAACCGTGTCACGTCCGGATATTAGCGCCGCGGTAAATATTTTGAGTAGAAGAAATGAGCGCCCAAGAGCAAAAGATTGGGAAGCGGTAAAAAGATTAATGAGATTTAAAAAGTACAATTAATCTTAAATTGACATATAATAATATTGAAGAGCCTGTCTTGAGGGTATATGCAGATTCCGACTGGGCAAACGATCCCAGTGATCGCAAGTCTACATCAGGAAATTTGTTCTGCATAGGAGCAAATACTGTATACTGGACAAGCAAAAAACAAAAATCTGTATCAATGTCATCAGCGGAAGCGGAATATATTTCTGCAGCAAGTGCCGCGCAAGAAGTAAAATGGCTTATAAACCTTTTTGAAGAAATTGATATGCAACAAAATTGTCCTATTACACTCTATGAAGACAATCTTTCTTGCATCAAATTGGCCGAAAATGATAAGTTTCGACAGAAAACTAAACACATCGAGCTAAGGTACCATCTGATTCGAGACCTTGTTGAGCAGGGCACAATAAAGATTGAGTATGTAAGCACGGAAAATATGATCGCCGATGTGCTCACCAAGCCTCTGCCGAGACATTCTTTTCGAAAATTGCGAATTTCCTTGTTGAACTGTGATTAAATGTCATCGAGTTTACGCAGGGGTGTTGGTGAGAAATAAACTCAAAATGACATTCTTTCAATAATTACAAAAACTTTCTTTTTTCATATTATTCTAAAAACATTTCATTTGACTCCTTTATTTCTTCATGCATATATACATCTACACTGGAGCGTCGGTGTGACGCATTTGTTCTGATTGGCCGTCTTTGTTTCTATGTACATGTAATGACGTATTTTTCGTTTTTTTTTCTCTTCTTCGATGTTCGGTTATATAATAAAAATGTGATTAAAAAGGAACACATGTGGGTTCCTCTTTTTATTCCCACATATATATTTTTTCCTATTCATAAACCAAGCTAAAGAAGGCTGGTTTAATTCAATTAAAACCATTATTTAACTAATTTCAAATTATATATTTTAAACAGCATCAGTCAACTAAAATGATAGCTCGTGAATATCCTACTGATCTATTTTCATTTATGAAATTCTACATCTTGATACTGAAAGCTGAAATAATAGAGGATACTCACAACCAAGGTGAGTGCATTTTACTTACCTTATAAACCTTGAACTATTTTTATAAAATATATAAGTAAATTGAAATATTTGTCAATAATACTTTTGTCAATTAGCAAAATTTTTTTTATTAATACTGTTGCAATTTATTATTATACAATTACAATTTTTTAGCTTGTTTTTTCAAGTTTGAAGGTCTCTCAGGAGGATTTACACATTTACGTTTTTAATCTCGTGTTAAATTAAGCCTTCTTTAAATACATTGAAAAAACTATGCAGTAAAAATAACATTATTTTTTTTTCTTTCCAAAGGTGGTCAGAGGGTTTGAAATTTGGCTATTTATCATATGACATGTTGAATTAAAAAAAAAAAAAAAATCTTCAAAATTACAATACACTAATTTTTATACAGTCCCAATGTCCCTGAATTTATATATAGTGAACATTTACGCTGATTCTAACAAATATAACACAAGTTTCAATTCTATATGACTAAAATTGGCTGAGCAATTTAAAACTTTGTGATTTTTCCTGGTTTTTAAAACCAAAGAAAATGCGGAAAAATAGCAACCATTGAAACTAACATAAGTGAAACTTTTTGGGTCATATGTGTAAAAATGGAATGATAAAGTTTTCTATGTTTAACTATAGGAGCATGCGGAATGTGTCGAAGTTAGTTTTTGTATATATGTATATATGTATATTTATGGTTTTGTATATTGAAGTTAGTTTTGAAATATTAAATTCTCAAGTTTAAACGGGCCGTGCCAGAAACCATTTTTAAAAGAGAAAGTGATTAAAAATATATATCTGCGGTAATAATTGCGAAGGTACGGCGGTTTTTTACAGAAAATTAAAAAGAAAAATCATCTTAGGCAAGTAAATTATTGCAATATAATTTTACGCACCAATTACATTGTTATAATACAGCTCATATTCAAATTATTAGAATAATTCCTTTTTTTTTTTTTTTTTTTTTTTTTTTTTTTTTTTTTTTTACAAATTGAAAATATCGTTTGGTAATTTAATGTCTTTAATGGAAATATGCAAACGATATTTTTATTAAGAACTTATCGTTGATTAAACTTATTTATTATCTTAAAATTATTATCATTTTTGAAAAGATTAATTAATATATATTTTTTCTGAAATGTCAAAATGTTTGAGCATTCATTCACGTGGTTCAAAATATTAGAATATTTCACAATAATTCTACTTTAATTATCACTAATTCATAACTGGTGGCATAATTGATTAAATTTAGATGATTTTATTTTAAATCAGTATTCTTTTAGCAGTTTGTTTGCTTTTCGCGTTAAAACGATTCATGTGAGTTATATTCTTGAATCTGTTAAACTTCGTATGGTTGATTTGTATGGGCACGGTAAAAAGTAATGTTATATAGCAAATTATTTACATTGTTCGCGTTAGTAAAAGACTAACACAATATTTTAAAAAATCGAAACTTTCAAAATAATCACCGAAATGGCGGGTGAAAACGAAAAACATCTGCTAGAGATGACAGGAAAATGAAGCGTATAGTTACGAAAAATCGTTTTTAAAGTGTGCGATTCTTGCCACCAAAAATGGAAATAAGAAGTTGAAGTTTCCACATCGACAACACCAAGACGTCTCCATAAATTTAAGTTTGAATCTCGTGTACCGAAAACAAAACCTCTCATGACTGCAAAACAAAAGTGTATAATATTGAACTGGTGTAAATCAAGACGTTTATGGAGCAATAAAGATTGGGAAAATGTATTATTTAGTGATGAAATTATGTTTTGTGTTTCATATGGTAGTCAAAATACTCGAGTTTGGAGAATGAAGAAAGAAGCATTCGATAAAGGATGCCTTAAACGTTCGGTAAAATTTGCTGCAAGTGTCATGGTTTGGGGTTGCATGAACGCAGAAGAACCTGGAAAGTTATGCATCGTCTGCGAAAAAGTTAGATCTCAGATATATCAAGAATTTTTGGAATATCACAGTCGGTAAGAAAAGTCTCCGAACACTAGCAAAGTACACTGTCCCGTGATTTGTTAGTGGAAAACAAATAACATTAGAGATATTATATATTACAATTAAATTTTAAGTAATCATTTTTATGCCAGGTTCGTCTTTTACATTGAATGGAGTTTATGTCAGAAATGTATGTATATTGAGGGTACTTACCAAATTAGCAGAGTGGCCTTTTGTGAACTAAGCTGTCTCATAAAGAAAAATATAATCATAACAGTTTTGTTACACATTACATGAACCACAAGAAAATCCCTTTGTAGATTTGGATTATTTATTTCACTTGATTAATATGTTGTTTTTACATTTACATCTATATTAAGTACTTCATGAATCCCTTTTAAAAATAAGGGGCAAAACTTACTACTTTCTGCTGCATTACAGAGTTCTTATCGTACTTTATACAAACATATAGTAAGAAAGGCATACTGTAGATTAAAACCGATAATCTTCTTTGCAGCTCTCATTATACGAGGATTACTTTCTAACGATTCAACTATATTTATGTTACACATGATGCTCTAATTTTACTTCGATGACTTTACATTAATTCAAATATTGCCATGAGGTTACGAAGATAAGCTACATGTACATCTTTCAACCCACGCTATCTCGGCCGTTAGTTCTTCCTTCGTTCAAAAATCCCGCAGTCGTTGCCATTCTTGGGGAAAGAATTCAGAGAGGCGGCTTAAGCCACACCCCTTTGATGTGGTGACGTCAAGGCTCACAAGCAAGTTCATGTAAGCAAAATGTTTTGCTATAGTATGTGGCGGAATTCAACGCCACATATATCCCCTCTGGGACAGAGGAAAAAATGTAACACATACAACAGAAGATTACAGTTCATACAGTCTATCTATAGGTAAATCAGTTTATATAGTCCTTCTGTCATGGACATCATACCCAGAGCATCTAGCAATGTTGTGGTATACCTAATACCTTTGCTTTATACCCTCATTGGTATTATATATATATTTCTGCCTTAAGTTTTTTTTTTTTTTTTTTTTTTTTTTAACACATTGTGAAATTGCCATGTAGTACAATATTCCATTTTGGCAAAAAAGATTTAATCACAAAAAAATCTTTGGTAAAGCCACACAAAACTACAAAATTTTAAAGTACAAATTGAAATAATAAAAATCTTGATTAATACAATTATATATTCAATAAACAGACTTCTACTTTAGCTTTAGAGTAATTATTAATACTCTTCTTTATATAATACTGACTAAATATCACACAGTACAACTGTAGAGAGTAAAACGAAATAGGAAACATAACTTGAATACAATTAATACTTTAACATAAAAATAAAAGACAAAATAAGGAACTGGTTTCAAAACCAAGAAGGGACGAAAAAAAAAACTAAAAATCAATAAAATGTTCCCTAATACAATCAGTCTATAAACTATCATGTGAAATTATATATGACAACAGATTAGAGGTCTGCACAAACCTCATACAGAGATACAACCCAGAACAAGTGTTAAACTTAACACTCTAGAATATCATCTATTCATGTAGCATTTATTTATTTTTCGTTTATTTGTTTTCATATCTGTATCATTTTTTTTTTTTTTAAACATCAATCATAAATGTTCTACTGCCTTATTATTACTTGCTGACAAGGCTACAAAGCTCATAGAATTATAATTTATTTATTAACACTATATTAGCAACATTCATTAGTTCTCAAAATTTCTTTGCATTAATTAAGTGTCCCAAGATATATAGTATAGCGACCAGCACCGAGAATGAATATATCCCAAAACACACCAAAAAGGTCAAAAAATAACAATTCCAAAACTGTTCCTATGGCCACTTGGAACAGAAAAAAAAATTGTTGTGAAGAGATCAATGCCTGTTTCTAAGATGGTATCCATTCTGCTTAGCATCAGTTATTGGAGAACTGTATACAGTGTCATTTTCTAAATATTGTTTTCTATGAGGAGCAGATCTAAGGCGATCCACATGCACTTTAAAAATATGAGCATGAGTGTCACCAGTAATACGAATTTTGTAATTATACGGATTACATCTTTCAATGATTTCATATGGACCTGTATACTTTGGCTTGAATTTATCTTTAGATTTTAAATAAACTATTTCATTAACTTTAAGATTTCTAAGTTTTGCTTTTTCCATTTGTTTATTGTTTTGTTCTAACTGCTTTCTTTCTAAATTAGAGTAGCATTCTCTATAATACTTATTGAGTGATGTCAAGACATGAGCTAAGTATTGGGTTTTGTCAAGTTGTATGGGATGTGTATCTGGTTGAAAAGTGTCAAACATTAATGATAATTCTCTCCCGTAGTGTAACAAATTAGGGGTGAATCCAGTTGAAGAGTGAACAGACCCATTGTACAAATTTTTGTGTATGTTTAATGCATTAATAAACTGATGTCCCTCTTCCATTAAATTTAACACTGTTGATTTTATGCTTGTATTCACACGTTCACTTAAAGAATTTCATTGTGGCCTACCAGAACTTGTGTGCATAAGTTTTATGCCTAGAGTCTAATTAATTGTGTTGAAAGTTTCTGACGAAAATTGTTTGCCTAAATCAGTCAAAATTTCACTGGGCCTCCCATGAGAAGCAATGTATGAAAATAAATGTTTTGCCACATTTTCAGCTGTAATACACTGCATTGGGTACAATTCTAGATGCCGGCTAAAATGATCAATGACAGTCATAACATATTGGTTATTTTGCAATGGGCCCAAAATATCTAGTGAAATATACATTCCAGGTCTCTCAGGAATCCAATTAGATCCAAATGGTGCCTTTTGAGTTGCATATGGTTTGGACTTAATGCAATTATTACATGATAATACAAAATTTAGAGTGTCAGAGTATATACCAAACCAAAAATATTTAGTACTAACAAAGTGATATGTTTTCTCAACACCTTGGTGCGCCAGAAGAGCAATGGATAATACTTTATATTTTAGGGAGTTAGGTACCACAACCTTATGTACAATATTATTCGAATGCTTCTCTTTGTAAATGTACATAAGTACTTTAGTAGATGGGTGAATAAAATACCTTCCTCTATTCTTTGTATGTTTGTATGTGTTTTCTGTATTCTGAAGCTGTTTATAAATTTTTGAGATATCTGAATCTTTCAATTGTTCTTCCACAAAAGTACAATTTGAGATTTCTATTAAAGGGTCTTGTGTTTTTGTATTGGATATTGTTAAGTAGTTTAAAACATGCTTATTTGGATTAATCTCACAATGACTATGTTCTGTTTTTGATTCTACCCTCATTTCATTATCACACATAGCCCTCACTTCATTTGCATGTATGTCATAATCATATTCAAAACTATCTTCTATTATTGCTGTATTATAATCATGATTATTATCTATATTTTCTTGTCTTTCATTTCTATGTGTATACTCATGTTCAAATTGGTTAATGTGTTCCTCATCTTGCACAAAAGGTAAAATTTTATTTGAATTTAAAATCTCTGGATTAGTAGAAATACTTTCATGGGGAAGAGTTTCAGTAATTCTTAATAAAAAATCAGCCAGAATATTTAATTTTCCCTTTACATGCTCAACAGTGTACGAATATTCACTGAGTTCAAGCAACCATCTAGTAGTTAAATCTGCCGGAGAGGTAACCTTTTGGTAATGTTTTAAAGGCAGACTATCCGACAAGATTGTAAAGTGTCTGTTATACAAATATTGCTTAAAAGCCAAGACAGATTTATAAATCGCATATAACTCAAGTTTAATGGCAGAATAATTCTTTTCAGATGGTGACAGGGTCTTACTAAAATATGAAACAGGGTGCAACATATTATCAAATTTCTGTAAGAGGACACCTGAAATAGCTATCTTGGATGCATCAGTATTAAGAATAAATTCCTTATCCCAATCAGGTAATTTTACAAAGGGAGCCGAAAAGAAAATTCTTTGTAATTTTTCAAAGGCCTCTGCATGACACGCAGACCAGTGGAATTTTGTTTTGGTGGATGTTAATTCAATTAACGGTTTAGTAAGTTCAGCATATGAAGGAATAATTGATCTATAGAAGTTGGTTAATCCGATAAAACTTCTAACCTGTTTAGTTGTTTTGGGGGTAGGAAAAGATGTAATTTAAACAATATTAGATTGAATAGGGGCTACAATTCCCTGTGAAATTTTAAAACCCAAATATTCTATTGTTGACTGATGAACAACTTTTCAGTGATGAAGATGAACAAGTACACTTTTCAGGGGACAGAGTAATATTATAAGATTGCAATGCATTTAGCAGTATTGTAAGTTTGTGTACAGTCTCTTCAAACGTGTTTGTACAAAGTATCAGATCATCCTGATATGCATAAATACCATCTAAATGAAGCTCATCTAATATTGAGTCCATTAAATACTGAAAGGTTCCTGCAGCAACTTTTAACCCAAAAGCAAGTCTTATTTTTAAATGTTCCAAATGGAGTCATGAATGCTAAAATGTCCTGATATTCCTCAGGTAGGGCAATTTGCCAATGTGCATTTTTTAGATCACAAATAGTAAAAAATTTAAATTTTGCCAATTTTACAATAATTGTTGAGATACGAGGGAGTGGATATGAGGAATATTTTATGATGCTGTTTAATAATCTCAAATCCATGGATAGGCGATACTTAGGGGGATCATTTTTATTAATAGCCTTCTTTTTTATCAATAACATAGGGCACGCCCACTCCGTATTAGTTCTTTCAATTAATCCAGCAGCTAATAGCTCCTCAATATGCTCTAATGCTTATTTTTCCAGAGCCTGTGGAATGGGGAATGGCCTGGTTCTAATGGGATTTTTATGTACAAAATGCAATTTTGGGATAATCTTATCTGTACAACCTAACGTATCCAAGGATTTAGAAAAAGCTGCATAATGTGAGAATAACACCTGTAATAATTGTTGCTGTTGCTCAGCTGGTAAATGGCTCAACCTAAAATCATTAGGTTTGAGTTCAATCTTTCTTTTATTCAAAATTTCTGGTGTCGCCTGAATTAAATTTATGTGTTCTAACTCATTTTCCTGAATTAAATTTTGTCTAATTTCTTCTATCTCAATATAACACTGAATTTTACCTACAATTGAATTTTTGTTTAGATGAATAGTTTCATGTTCAGATTTGTTAGCAATAAGTATTGTGAACTGTTTGTAATCCTCATTTAAATTTTTATTTCCCTGAACACTATCATCAATATTGTTTACCTTGTTCACTATCGAATAAATAGCAGGATCACATTCAATATTACTGTTATTTATTTCTGGTTCAATCATAAATTCATGAGAAATGGGAACCTGGGACGTGACAAAAGTTGCACATACTTTTTCTCCAGGTGGAATAATCACTTTTCTATTTAAAATTGCATATATTTCCTCAACATTTTGTTGATTACCGTTCATAATGAGAGGTGTTTCCTTGCCATCAATCAGTATAGAATGAGAACCTGAACATAATTTAATGTTATATTTCTCCATAAATTCATACCCAAGTATACCCTTAAATTTAGAGTGTTCAAATAGATTTACCAAAAAGAATGATTGTCTAAAATGCACTTTATTGATTTTAAAGGAGATTTCAGCACAAGCTGCGAAAGATACAGAGGAATTGACAGTAGTAATATGCACATTCCTGCTTAAGAATTTATATTTTATGTGATTTTTGATACTGTCAAACAGTTCTTTTCTGATAATGCTGACAGTCGAACCAGAAGCAACCAACAATTTAATATTTTGTTTTCCTAACTGTGCACCAATTATGGGCAGGGTAGTTTCATTATCTTTAACACTATAAATATGTTGGTCTGGTTCATTACTTTCATTCCAGGAATTAGATTCTGCTAGTGTTTGAATTTGCCTGAAACTATGTCCACTAGCGGTAACAAGTTTCTTATTTAGTTTTCCTGATTTTGATTTATTGACTGTCCATCCCTCTGAAATCTTTCTGAAACATGTCTATTATCATAATTTGATTTGTATGGATGTTTTCTGTCAAACTTTCTGTTTCGGTATGTGCTATAATTGTTTTCCTTGATTGAGTTTGAGTTTTGAGTTCTTTTAAACGAAAAACAATCTTTGAGTATGTGGCCATTCTTTCCACAGAATTGGCAAAGTACATTTGTTTATTACAGAATCCCCTAGCAACGTGTTTGAACTATTAGATTGTGCCTATTTATAGCATTGTTTTGCTGTGTGCTCGGGAGATTCACACAGTTGACATACATTAATTTAATTTTAATCAAATTTATTTGTTGTTTTAATTCAGTGATTTCATTTATATAGTTAGAGTGATTTGAATTGGTCAAACAAGTTGCGACTTGAGCATCTTGTATCTTTTGTGCTAACGTTACCGCTTGTTGATAGTCACTAATGCTTTTTTTTATATATTTTACATTGCATATCTGATGGCAATGCAGCCATCAGCTGTACAAACTTTATTTGGCTCATGGCTTCTTCCTGCAACTGCGGATAAACCTTTTCAGCCATAGCATTGATTCTGTGCGCCAAATGTTTAATGTTTTCCCCGGGTAGTAATCGAATGTTATTGAATTCTGTAGCTTACACTTTTATAGAGGATGTTTAAAAAAAATTGTGAAATGATTTCTTTTGCCTCATTAAGATTTTTCGCAGATTTTAATTCACTACTTGTTAAGTAAAATTCAAGGGCATTGCCTATCAACTTAGACTTTAAAATTGTTAATGCTTGCTCATTACTATAACCATTAAATTTTACTAAATCCTCTAGTTGTGAGAAAAAAAAAATCAATCATTGTTGGTTCACCATCAAAATTTTGTACATTAATGTGAAACTGTTTTCTTTCCCTGGCTGCAATGGGAGGGAAGGCAGGTCTATTTCTAAGCCTTCCAGACATGTTAATATGTAAGGCAGAATAAAATAACTAAAATTTTATTTATTTATTTATTTATTTTTTTTTTTTTTTTTAAGTTTGACATTGTCAAATTATTCTGAAAACAAACAAAATAACTCAGTAGTCAAAAGTGATACACTTTGTAGATATTCATGTGCTATAATTTGCAGATAACTCCATTTATCTTAAGTTGGAAAAAAAATATTTATCCTTTTATTTATTTTATTTTCAAAGTTCTTTTTGAATGTGTTTTGCTCACATTTAATAATTAGTGTATTTGGGAAAAATAAACAAACTGGAAGGCTATAACTATTACAAATGTTTTAGCCTGTGTAAATGTAACATAGTGTGCGATAATGGTATATTTAAAAAAAATGCAACCAAAATTCAACATAAACAAGTTTTGATGTGTGCTTGTGTAAACATAAAATAACAAAACAACAATCTAAGTATATCACTAAAAAGAGAGTTTGCAATTAAGCAACATCATATAATTTAAATAATTGTATTTGTGGTGCAAACCG
Source organism: Salticus scenicus (assembly GCA_963930645.1). Taxonomy (NCBI): domain Eukaryota; kingdom Metazoa; phylum Arthropoda; class Arachnida; order Araneae; family Salticidae; genus Salticus; species Salticus scenicus. The sequence goes on from OZ005649.1 coordinate 98,561,879, forward strand.
GTATATGAAATATGTAAACAACAATAATACAATGTAAACATTCATAAAATAGTAAATATGATAATTTGTTCAAAGTAATAATAAAGTGAAATGTGTAAAGCTGGGGTGTAGAACACTGAAAAGTAAGTGATAATATGAAAGGAAAACAAAATTTGTTTCTTCATAACATTACTTCACTATAAATCAGAAAATGTAATCTGTTGTGTAACACATGAAAGAAAGACAATGAGAGAAACATGATTATATATATATAATAATTCATGAGATTGTGGTGAAACATATAATTGTTGAATAACTTTCAACAAAGTGTAAAATTTTTCAAAAATAAAATATAATGTGTTCAGTATAAGCAAATAATTTCATAATAACAATAGTTATGTATATAAATCTTGAATATTTTGGCAATTTCACAATGTATAACCATTCAATGTATAAGCACTGGATTGCGGCAACGAATTATGTCCCGTGATTTGTTAGTGGAAAACAAATAACATTAGAGATCTTATAAATTACAATTAAATTTTAAGTAATCATTTTTATGCCAGGTTCGTCTTTTACATTGAATGGAGTTTATGTCAGAAATGTATGTATATTGAGGGTACTTACCAAATTAGCAGAGTGGCCTTTTGTGAACTAAGCTGTCTCATAAAGAAAAATATAATCATAACAGTTTTGTTACACATTACATGAACCACAAGAAAATCCCTTTGTAGATTTGGATTATTTATTTCACTTGATTAATATGTTGTTTTTACATTTACATCTATATTAAGTACTTCATAAATCCCTTTTAAAAATAAGGGGCAAAACTTACTACTTTCTGCTGCATTACAGAGTTCTTATCGTACTTTATACAAACATATAGTAAGAAAGGCATACTGTTGATTAAAACCGATAATCTTCTTTGCAGCTCTCATTATACGAGGATTACTTTGTAACGATTCAACTATATTTATGTTACACATGATGCTCTAATTTTACTTCGATGACTTTACATTAATTCAAATATTGCCATGAGGTTACGAAGATAAGCTACATGTACATCTTTCAACCCACGCTATCTCGGCCGTTGGTTCTTCCTTCGTTCAAAAATCCCGCAGTCGTTGCCATTCTTGGGGAAAGAATTCAGAGAGGCGGCATAAGCCACACCCCTTTGAAGTGGTGACGTCAAGGCTCACAAGCAAGTGCATGTAGGCAAAATGTTTTGCTATAGTATGTGGCGGAATTCAACGCCACATACACTAAATACAGTTTTGTTGATTAGATCCTTATTGAATCCTGTTTTTAGACTGACTAAAAATAGGATTCAACAAGGATTTATTTAATAAAACTGTATTAAGTGTACATTTTTTATATAGGAATTTTTTCTAGGGTTCGGAGACTTTTGTTACCGACCGTACATGGTTCCATCATCAGAAGATTTATTTTAAGATCATTTCATCTTTCAACAAGATTTAGCATCAACGCATACATCGGTTTCAACTAAGAATTGGTTCCCCTAGCGGAACACTAAGGTACTTCCTTGGCCACCAAACTCACCAGACATTAATTCCATCGAAAACTTATGGGGTATAATGAAGAAAAAACTCCAAGAAAAAAATCCTCCTTCAAGTAAATCTGAGTTATATGCTCGTATAAAGTCAATTTGGGCTCATATTGATGGAAATGTTCATAAACACCTTGAATGTAGTATGCATGATCGATTGTACGCTGTAAATTAAGCTAAAGGGGATGCTACAAAATATTATCTACCATTTACTTAATATTCTTAAGGTCATATTTTTGCGAAAAATAAAATATTCTAATATTTTCAAATAGTCTAAATTTTATTCTAATATTCTGATGTGTTTCAGAAAACTTTTGTATACCTAATTTATTGTATTTTGTATATTGCAAATGTTAAAATCTTATCTAAACATTCCAGATTTAATTTATAGGAAATTTAATTGCATTTACTTAGTATCAAAAAAAAAAAATAAGTGGAAAATAATTCCTTTCTTATTACTTTTTCTCAATTATTCTAATATTTTCTGTGTGAGTTCTATAAGAACTATTTTTTTTTCCGCCCTCTTTGTAACGAGTGTCTAGGTTGACCCATGCTAGAGGTAAATTATTTGAACAGTTTTTGAGATAAAAATTTGCCGCGTGCTGCACGGTTGTTAAAAAAGCAATGAATTTGAAAAATATAATGCGTTAAAAATAGTTACAAACTTTAGCATAAGTTGTCACTGCTAAATTGTTCTTTGTAAAAAATGCAACACCATGAAGGAATGCGAATATCATAATAATATTTATTGGGCTCATACATTATAGTAAGAAGAACAATTGATTAAAATTTCAAAAAGTTTGGAGTAATATGTACTGAGAAAATAGTACACAAAGCAGCGACCTCTGTGTGGAATAACTCCACTTATCTGCCTAGGCATTGAATCAAACAGCGATTGGATGACATGTACGGGTAAAGCACTTCATGAAGTTTCAACACGATGTAATAATTCATCGATCGTAGTTACTGGTGAATGGTGGGAGCCAATCGTTTTTCAACGATTAAACAGTCATTTTCATTGGTGCAAGATCAGGAGAACGCACTGGTCAAAGCAACAGTCGAACATATCCTGCATCAAGGATGATCCGAACAATATTTACAACTTGCGGTCGTGCATTGTCCTGCTTAATTATTGCGTTTCGTAGGCCTGGAATTTAGGGCACAGCGAAGGGTCTTAACTCGTAAGAAATGTAATGGCTGGTATTCAGAGTGGCGGGAATCAAAAGAAGAGGTGATCGAGACGTGTATCCAATGGTACCACATACGTCACTCCAGGTGGTTACCCAGTATGCAGCTACCAAAATTTTGATTACCCTCAAAACTGCATCACTGATACGGACGCCTTTAATGTGTGATAAATGACGAACCTGGACGCAGGGAGGGCGTAAAGTTGCCTTTCAGACAAATCCCAATCCTGTTTACAGCATCAAACTTGTCGTTTCCGTATTTAACGGCATTTTCAATAATGTACAATTCCAGCTGGGATTCGACATCGTCACACTGTCCACCACATGCAGTGATGGTATGGGGTCCCATTGGATACACGTCCCGATTACTTCTTGTTCGCATTCCCGGCACTCTGAAATGCGGTCATTAATTTTCTGGTGAGTTAACGGCCGCACCTTCTCTCTATATTTAAGGCCCCCACAGCGCCACATTTAAGCGATAAGTGTTGTTATTTCTCACAAAAGTCGCTGCTTTTTGTACTGTTTTCTCAGTACATGTTACTCGAAATTTTCTGAAATTTTAATTAAATATTCTTCTTACTATAATGAATGTGCCCAATAAATATCATTATGATATTCTCATTCCTTCTTAGTGTTGCATTTTTTACAAACAACAGTGTATTTTAAAAACTAAGTATTTTTTTTCTAACTGAAATTCCCCCTTTGCACGTTAACTCCCATTTTATTGCAAACACTACGCCTGCTATCACAGCATAACTTTACTTAAAAACGATTAATCTAAAACCAGACCATTTTTGTTCTTCACTATTACAGCGGCAGCCTGCAGCCCTCTCTCCTGGCGAAGGTTGTGACTAATATTAAACTGTGCATTTTTCAAAATACATTGCATTTTTATAACAATGCAGTAAGTATTACGTAGGGAAATATTTTGTTTAAGTGTTAGGATATTGAATACGTTCTCACTGTTTCCTAACAGGTGGTATTATCAGGACTACGTGCATGTAATTTCCGATGTTAACGCACCTAGAACGCAGTACTGTCGATAAGCTTGAATTTCAGTGTATGTTAAGTCACCACAGTGTAATCTTTTCCTTTTCTAAAAATATATTGTTTTGTGCCAAGTAATGAGTATTTGCGCGGAGTTTTATTACATTCATTTATTGAAATGATATCTGCAGGTAAACCCACAGAAATCTTTTTGAGACTTACTATGAGCAATCTAAAGCGAAATCATGTTACAAAGGGTCAACCTGTAAATAACGGTCGGTAAGAAGAGCGATCAGTCAGCAGCAATACAAGAAATTTCAGTAATACAGGATTTCAGTTACTTTATTTTGGCGCCCAGAGCCTAGAAAAATACCTAAAATGTTTATAAAAGTGCATAATTCACTGAAAAATAAAAAAAAAATAATCCAATGCACAATTTTATTTCTATCTTTTAATTTATATTGGTTGTTCGAAAAAACTTTATATCGGCATTATTTCTTTAAATATTCATTTTAAATTTCAGGGGGTTCAGTTTCGAGATAAAAAAAAAAAAAAAAAAAAAAAAAAACATGAAAATCTGACATTGACAGATTTTAATTTAGTGCCAGAGGCCTACTGCTAAACTTGTTACTATCGACAAATTCGCTTTTACTTAATTTGTGACGATCTAAATTCCATGATAAAGTTTTCATTAAATCAAACCAATGTGTTTTAGCTGCAGACACTGTAACAAATAACGTTGGAAGTCCATACTGTCTTATAGCCGCAAAACAACGTTGTTTCTCTTTTTCCCAATGAGGGGGAGGTGTGCCTTGGGAGGGACTCATGTCAAAGGTGTGCCTTGGGGGGGACTCATGTCAAAGTTGGGCCTTGGGGGGACTCATTTCAAAGTTGGGCCTGGGGGGGGACTCATGTTAAAGTTGTACCTTGGGGGGACTAATGTCAAAGTTGGGCCTGGGGGGGAGGACTCATGTCAAAGTTCTGCCTTGGGGGGACTTCATTCAATAAATCCCCATTCAATAAACCGACTGAAATAGGCCCTTAGCACTATTAAGAGTGACGTATAAAAATTCGCCAACGCTGTACCGACTGAAATAGGGGTACCTTGGGGGGACTCATGTCAAAGTTGGGCCTAGGGGGGACTCATGTCAAAGTTGTGGCTTGGGGGGACTTCATTCAATAAATCCCCATTCAATAAACCGACTGAAATAGGCCCTTAGCACTAATTAAGAGTGACCTATAAAAATTCGACAACGCTGTACCGACTGAAATAGGGGTACCTTGGGGGGGGACTCATGTCAAAGTTGGGCCTGGGGGGGACTCATGTCAAAGTTGTGCCTTGGGGGGACTTCATTCAATAAATCCCCATTCAATAAACCGACTGAAATAGGCCCTTAGCACTAATTAAGAGTGTATTATAAAAATTCGACAACGCTGTACCGACTGAAATAGGGGTACCTAGGGGGGGACTCATGTCAAAGATGGGCCTGGGGGGACTCATGTACAAGTTGTGCTTTGGGGGGGACTCATGTCAAAGTTGGGCCTGGGGGGGACTCATGTCAAAGTTGGGCCTTGGGGGGACTCATGTCAAATTTGTACATTGGGGGGGACTCATGTCAAAGTTGGGCCTGGGGGGGGACTCATGTCAAAGTTGTGCCTTGGGGAGACTTCATTCAATAAATCCCCATTCAATAAACCGACTGAAATAAGCCCTTAGCACTATTAAGAGTGACGTATAAAAATTCGACAACGCTGTACCGACTGAAATAGGGGTACCTTGGGGGGGAATCATGTCAAAGTTGGGCATGGGGGGGACTCATGTCAAAGTTGGACCTTGGGGGGACTTTATTCAATAAATCCCCATTCAATAAACCGACTGAAATAGGCCCTTAGCACTAATTAAGAGTGACATATAAAAATTCGACAACGCTGTACCGACTGAAATAGGGGTACATTTGGGGGGACTCATGTCAAAGTTGGGCCTTGGGGGGACTTCATTCAATAAATACCCATTCAATAAACCGACTGAAATAGGCCCTTAGCGCTAATTAAGAGTGTATTATAAAAATTCGACAACGCTGTACCGACTGAAATAGGGGTACCTTGGGGGGGACTCATATCAAAGTTGGGCCTGGGGGGACTCATGTCACAGTTGGGCCTTGGGGGGACTTCATTCAATAAATCCCCATTCAATAAACCGACTGAAATAGGCCTCCAGCACTAATTAAGAGTGACCTATAAAAATTCGACAACTGTACCGACTGAAATAGGCCTCTAGCACTAAAAAATGACTCATTGAAGAAAAATTTTCATTCAAGTGTTAAAAGTTAATATGTAACGTACGTTGGTGATTCCATGCTTCGTTTTTATTACCGTATTTCGCATGATAAATGGCCGTGCTACTTTTCGACCCGAAATAGTTGTTGATAGATTTTGTTTTATTTATAATGTTTTTGTTTATTTATGGAAAGAGTGTTGCATTCATATAATTACTTAAGAATATGAATGTTTCGCTAAAAGTTTAACAACATGTGTGCTGATTTTATAAGGAAAATAGAATATTTTCCTGTAATTAAAGATATATATTAAAATATTGATGGGATTCTTATTGTTTTTTCACACTGTAGAAATTATATTTGAAAATAACAGTATAAATAATTTTATATATTCTACGTTATGCATATGTAACTTATTTAATAAAAAATAGATATTTTTTATGCCAAAATTTATTTTAATTATTAAAAACAACAACAGCATTATATATATATATATATATATATATATATATATATTATATATATATTAGGTTTTTTTTTTTCTCTCTTGTGAATATTAATTTGCAAAAATATGCAAAGATAACGTTTGCAGAAATTTCTGAAACAAAAGCCTTCCTAAAGAAAGTAATTCCTGGCAGTAATTTTATGCACTACATATATTGACATATAAATAATCTATGTCAATTCTTACCATAGAAAGAGCCAATATATCTTATATGTAAAATTATAACAAAGATTAATTGTGCAGAATGCATTAATTATAATATCCTTGTATTTTTTTTATCATAATGTACTATATATTTATATATTGCATAGGTATTTTTGAACTCAATTGTGAGGAAAGGAATTCGTGTAATTTCCATTTAAACATGCTTTCACATTTTGAGGAAATGTATGTTGAAAAAGTGTATAATAGATTACATACTTCTTTCTATGTGTTTATTTTTCTATTTCAAAAAATATGTTATACTTATAAATATATTTCTTCAACAAACATAAAATTATAATTTGCATTATAAAGATTAAGTAAGAATAAGGCATTGAAGTTATGGAATTATAAAGTAAAAATTAATTTTTTTTTTTTTTTTTTTTTTTTTTTTTAATATAATAAAATTATAATTTAACTATTGCTTAGAGTAGTTTATTTTAATATAAAAATATAATGGTTGTTATAAATATTTTTGAGACGTTTCTTTTTGGAAAAAATAAATAAATAAATAAATAAAAACGATTGTCATCAATTTAGAAATTGATATATAAGTTTTTTTAAAGAGAATAATAATAATAAAAATAAAAGTTTAAAATTTTATGAAATAAAATAAATTCTTTTTAAAACACTCATGCGTTAATAATAATAATAATAATAATAATAATAAATGAAAAGTGCATTCGTGCACTCTGTGTGTTGTTTATAATGTATGTATACGCATCTCAAGTTAAAACATTGTAATTATTAACAGTGATTATGTATTTTTTGTATATTTCACAGAAATATAAAATAATATTCGAATGATAAGGATAAATAAACTGTTATAACCAAACATCATAAATTTCAAATTTACAGAAAAAATACATCAAATGGAAATAATTACTAATACAGAGCATTTCATATATATGCATTTCAAGATTATATTTCATAAATATCTTTATTCCTCATTAATAAACATAGTTATTTTTGTGCATTTGTCAGCTTTACGCCTGCACATTTTACAAACTTTCTACTAATAAACGAAGTTCCATTCCTTACAGATGTTCTTTTAATATAAATATACAAATTATACCTTCAAGTTATTGCATAAACTCTTAAGTGTTGCAGTGAATGAATTTGCCCAGTTTCAAGATTAATATTATTTCGGATTAATAAACTCTATATCACAAACGGAAATATTATCATTATGGATTTCCCTTTCCAGGCAGATTAATTTTCGTTTCTAATCTGTTTCCTTCGCAAGTGCTTCACATTTTGATTGCAATTTCTCTAAAGTCTGCTTTTCAAATGGAAGTGTAACTGCAACACTGATTTAACTCAACCTTGTCAGATGAGTTGAAATTATCGATGCAATCAGATTTGATATACGTTTATTCCCTCGGATTGAATGAAATATCATTGAATTAATAAGGATCTTATGAATATTATTCGGAATATCTGATATTAATAACGAGTTTTATCAAGGAATAGATACATTCATGAAAATTTCAATTTAGTTTTTAATGCAATTTTAATATACAGAAATATTAATATAATTAATCTTTTAACCATCTGAGTGCCGCAGAAAGATATATCTGGTCAACGAGCTGTTCTTTTTTCCACCATACACTTTTAATTCAAAATTATATACTTGTAGAATTTTAGGTCATTTTTCGAGTTTTAGGGTCATAAATAGTAGTTATAAGGATTAATCATGTACTAAATTACACTTTTAATCTCAAGAGAAAATAAATATTTATAAACATTGAAAAATCTATGCAGTGAATATAACATTAAAGTTTTGCCCTTCTCTACGGCCGTCAGATATTTAATTAAAAAATGATTAATCTTTATGTTTTAAAAAAATATTTTAGTATGTGTACAGCTTTGAGTGTTTCTTTGAGACTTAAATCAAAATTTTTAAATATTGATTGTCGTCATTAAAAGAAAGCCTATATATTTAAGACGAAAAATGCTATTTTAGAATACTGGTGTGAGTTCCGAGGAAAAAAAAAATTCTGGTCGGTACAAACCTGATATTTGTTAACTAAATATGTATTAACTTGATTCCCATAAATTGATCGAACTTACGGATAACAAATAAATAACAATATTTGAATGTTTGAAAATTTTAAGGTTTAGAATCAGTGGATTTGTACATTTCCTAGAATTTATTGTGCAATGGACAATTAGAAATGTTCTGATATTTATCTTTTAGGCTGTTCGAAGAAAGGTTATCAAAATTTTGATGATCTTCTGAGTGTATGGTGCCTCCTTTTCGGTAAATATGAAGCGTATGAATTTTCAATAATATAAAAGACATTGCAATTCCGATCGATTTTTCGTATACCATTTTCCAGTAATGCAATTAATGCTAAATTTTTGGTTCAAAGATCGAATATGTAATCCTCCAATTGTGAGCCCCACACTGTATCATCCAGGATACCATCACCCTAAATTTAAAAAGGAACATCATATAAAAAGTAAATACTTTACATTTTAAAGATAATTTTCTAGGTAAGAAATTTAAATTATTCTTAAAAAGTCAAACAAATCTGTATCAACTTAAAACTGTTTTCAATTAATTAAAAACTATTTGTATGTGAATACTTAACATATACAAAAGAAATAATTTTGATTTACTTAAAAAAACTAGCATGTTGTGGCCACAACGAGAATTTCTGCAATGTAATCTTATGAAATCTAAAGCATTGCAAATTATTTATTTAACTATTATGTATTAAAATTACTTTTCCTAACGAATGCTGATGATTTTTATGTCAGAGAAGTATATCACTAAGTGCTAAATCGAAACCAATTTTGTACCAACATTAGAGGGAATGAGACTCTTTTTTTTATCACTTAAATTTGAAAAAAAAAATCAATAACTTTTTTTTAATTATCATAATTATACATACATGCACACACGTATTTTGCTAATTCACTACTACTATTATCAATACGAATATTGATTTTACAATCATACTGTAAAAAACACCTCTCATTGATTACATTTATACAACATTTTGTTCTATACTGTCTTGTTAAAAGTTTAGAAGAAGTAGGATGACAGCGCCACCTGTTGAGCAAGAATACATTCAGCATTAGTTTTTATCAAGGTGCGATAAAATACAAAGTTTGGTTAAATTTCGCCCGTTCGCTTTTGATATACAGGGTGCACGGAATTTACACAGACAGAAAGATATTTTCTGAAATCAGTCAAACCTTTTTCAGGACATCCCAAAATGCGTAAATCAATCGAAAAAAGAAGATAAAAAATTTTCTTGTATTCAGTAATTTTGCTCTTATTTATACAGAAGAAGAAAAAAAAAAGATTTTTCAAGGAATCATGTTTTCAAAAGAAAAATCATTATTTTCTTTTCCTCAAAGAAGTTTTTTTTTTTTTTTTTTTTTTTTTTTTTTTTTTACAATAATGTTGCATACTGAAAGACAGGTTATCAACATATTTATTTATTATATGCCCACTATTCAGTGGTCGTACTTTACAGTAAGAATATGCAGAGGTTGACATCAGTTTGCAATGACTTTAAAAGTTCTAATGAAGCGATAATGAAGATGGTAAAGTTTAAGTAAAAATATGTTTAATAAAGGCATTTACAAAAGCAAAAAACTCAGATTTCTTTTTTCTCGTTTCAAAGAATTTAGATAAAAAAAAAATCGTTTCATTTTTTATATCTTTATATATATATATATATATATATATATATATATATATATATATATACATGTATATATACATATATAGTTATATTACACACAGCAAGACAGGTAATTAACATATTTAATTATTATTTGCGTACTATCAGCTGTTTTACTTTACAATAGGAGAGCGCAAAAGTTGGCATCCATTTACAAATACAATTAAAGTTATAATGGAGCGATTGTGAAGGTGGTAAAGCTTAAATAAAAATATATTTAATAAAAGTTATTAAATAAAATATAATATTGAAATAAAGTATTTAGAATATGATATAAGCTATGTCAAATTATATCATAAAATTCAAATAGATGAAGATAAAATTATCCGAACCTGTAGTAAATATACCGTATGCCTTTATACAATCAAGAGTAGTGCCCTCTAGTTGCAAAAGATTAAAGTGATGAAGCGTATATTCAAAACTATCGGAGATCATTAAGGCAAGACGATTAAGAAAGCGTAAAATCAAGTATGAAATAATTAAAATTTTAAACCTAACACTTTTGATATACAATTTATTTCATGAATAGATATCGAAAATTCGTTGTGTTTTCTGAGTTTTCATAAATACACTCAGTACAGTTAATTGCCTAGGCATTGAATCGAACAGCAATTCATGAAGCTTCGACACGATGCCAAAATTCATCTATCGTAGTTGCTGGTGAGTGGTGGCGGGTCACTCGCTTTTCAATAATTAGACAGTCATTTTCATTGGTGCGAGATCAGGAGAACACACTGGCAAAAGAAGCGGTTGAACACATTCTGTACCAAGGAATGTCCACACAATTCAGACAACTTGCAGTCGTGCATTATCCAGGTTAAATATTGCGCTAGGCCTTGAATATACAGCACATGGGCGGGCCTTGAATATAGAGCACATGAGCGTGCCTTAACTCACCAAAAATTTAATATCCGCTATTCTGAGTGCCATGAATGCGAACAAGAAATAATCGAGACATGTATTCAATGGGAACCCATACCATGACTGCAGATGATACGCAGTGTGACGATGTCGAATCCCAGCTGGCAATGTGCATTAGTCAAAATGGCATTAAAAACAGATAAGGCAATCCTGATGCTGTAAACAGGATTGTGATTTGTCTTAAAGACAACTTTACGCCATTCTTGCGTCAAGGTTTGTCGTTGATCACACATTAAAGGCGCCTGTATCAGTGATGCAGTTTTGAGGGTAATCGAAATTTTGATAGCCGCATACTGGGTCACCACTTTGTGTCATGGTATGCGATATCATTGGATACAAGTGTCGATCACCTGTTGTTTTCATCCCCCCTCTCTGAATACCCATACTTAAGAAGGACAATGCACGACCGCAAGTTTCCCGTATTGTCTGGACCTTCCTTTATGCAGAATATGTTCGACTGTACCTGTGGCCAGCGCGTTCTCCTGATCTTGAACCAAAAAAATGACTGTTTAGTCGTTGAAAAGCGACTGGTCCACACGACTCACCAATGACAACGGTCGATTGATTGTGGCATCGTGTTGAAGCTTCACGAAGTGCTTTACCCGTACATGTCAACCAATCGTTGTTTCACTCAATTCCTAGGCAGATAAGGGTTTTCATTGCTTACAGAATTCGCTGCTTTATGTACTGTTTTCTCAGTACATATTGCTCCAAATTTCCCGAATCAATTGTTCTTCCTACTCTAATGTATATGCCGTAAAAATATAATTCTTATATTTGCATTTTTTCTTGGTGTTGCGATTTTCCCAAACATGAGATATATATATATATAACACCAATATATATATATATATATTACAAAACGAAAGACGTTTTGTGGTAACTTTCGTATTTTCAAGTAGTTTTCGAAACAAATTAATTAACTTCCGTACTTTGCCGCTACAATCACTTTATACGCTACAATCACTTTAATATGTTGAACGTAGACGTTTTATTCTTACACAAATCAGCACATGTTATACAAATTTTAGATTCAGTTATTCACACTTTGGGAATCTTCATTAGATGAGCTTGACCCCTATATTTTTATTCAAAATTACGTAGAAATAAACATTTATTTAAACAAATCTGTTTAATAGTTTCTAATAACAAATAATATATAAATTAAAATAAAAGTTAATATGAATGATAATCATTATTTACATTATTTCAAACATATACTATTATATATTTATGAGATACATTTTAATACTCAGAATCATTTTCTTCTTTATTTAAGCTAACTTTTATTTCCTCTATATCATGTAGTATATACTGGCAAAAAGGTGTTTTTATAAAGTATTTTTGCAGGGTTGATGGCCGAAAATACAAATGACATTTTTCTTGAAATGACCGACAGATTTTTTGCCTGATTTCATTATTTTTTATTTTTTATTTTTTATTTTTATTATTTTATTTATTTTATTTATTTTTATTTTTATTTTTTATTTATTTATTTATTTTTTCTTTTTATTGAAAATGAGTTTATTTTACAAGTGACTTTTTTAAACCTTTCAAATACTAATTCCAATTTTAGAGCACATGATATATTTTTTTTTTAATTATACTGTTAGCAAAGCTAATATAAAAGTATATGTAATGTTAATATTCAATACATTTCATGGCAATAAAGATAGAATAATAGCTATAAAATTCTTTTTTATCCATTAAAATAGAATAAATAATTTTTAGCAGTACGAAAATTCAATTAAGAAAATTACCTTTCAATTTAAATTTTAATTGAGGTTATTATAAGGTAATAAGATAAATTTTTATTGGCAAAACAACGGGGATTTTAATAAATTCAATTTATTTAACTAAGAATAAATTTTATTATAAAATAACGATTTTGTTTTGTTTTTATTTTATAGCATGGTACAGATTTTTATTCGACATACAGAATACAGAAACCTTACAAAATTTGATTAAAATTAACATAATATTTAAAAAATAAAATTCGGATTAAAATTATTTTTAATATTTTGATTGTCACATTATTATTATTTTTGTTCATAAAGAAGTGTTATACTTACTCTAACGCTTTTGTAATTAATTATTTTATAACAGTATCGAAGGTATGCTGCTTAATATTATTTACAGAAGAAAAGTTCTGAAATGCAAATTAATATTTTTTTTTTTTTTTTTTTTTTTTAACATCCTGCGTAACTTTCCTTGGTGTCACAAATTTCCAATATGAGGCATCGGCATGGATACTCATATATTTCTTTATAATCTTAAGTGTATTAATAATAATAATAATAATAATAATAATAATAAAATCTTATAAATTGTGCTCTTATTTACACATATTATTTCGTGTTTAAATTATTGAATGTTTCTGATAGGCGGTAACTTGCCTGTGTTTAAGGTTCAATAGAAGAGAAATTAACGTTTAATTAGCTTAAATGTTTGACTGCATTGTTGGATATATCCGTTTACTGGTTTCTTATTTTATTCGTCAAACACTGCTAATTAAAATCTGATAAAGTTCATACATAATAATCACGAAATTTATCTTTAGAGATATATAAATATATATATATTCATATTTTTAATTTCAGGGTAAACTTAACATTGTTTAGTGGATTGAAAAACTTGTTTCATTTTGATGAAATAAATAAATAAGTGAATAATATATATGCATCCGATAACAATACCAAATAAATTACAAAATAATCGTTTAAGTCAAGTAAAAATATGTGCAACGACTTGCAACATTCGGATACACTTCGTTGTGTCTATTCACATTTCGTATTAAATCGCATTTTTTAATTTTGTGATTATTTAGGTTTTTAATGAAGAACCTCAATATTAGGCATTTTTATAGTTAGAATTTTTGACTTTGTTCGACTATGTATTTTGTATTTTTTAGACTGATAAATAATTCTTATTTAAATAATTTTAAGACAAATGACCGCATATTACGTTATAATTGCGTCAGGGGAGAATAAATTAAGTTGATATTGTATATCAAACAAGACTAATTTCCAATTTTATACGAGATTGTATAATATAAATAAATGTAAAATATAGGTATTTCTGTCTTCCTTAACATTCCACTCTACTTTTCGAATTTGCACTTATTTTTATATAAATAAAATCAAAATTTATAAGGTCTAAATATTTCTAAACTTAAAAAATGGACTTTTCCAAAAACATATATGTTCAAATATGAAAATTTTTTGAGAATTTCCATGTCTCATTTACGATTTTATACGTTCAAACGGTATGCCTAAATTTGAGGCTGACATCAGTATTGAACTGCAGCAATGAGGAATTCGCACACATGGGGGATTTGAACAAAATTCTATTTTTTATGGTAGATTTAGACCCATAAATTTCAAAAAGTTTATTAAAAATGCAAAAAAAATTTCTCATAAATTTAAAAAATATCTTTAAAATTAACCCAAAATCACGTGACTTCAAAACGCTGCCTGACCTCACACTTTATGATGCTTCAATGTTTACATTTTGTTAGTCCGGTTAGTAAGCAGCAATTCGTTGTAACTTTCATAATTATCAACTGTTTATGAAATTTCAGAGCATTTCTTTATCATCTTATAATCATTTAATATCATTATCATCCTTTTCCATTATAATTATTTTCAATTATTTCCTTTTCATAGCGGTTGTCCAATGTTTTCGTATAACAGGATCCTGTGGAACACTAAAGAATAACTTTTGAGAAGCATTAGCCATTGTATTAGTCCAAAATGGTACAATAATACAATATTTATACTACGATGTTTTAATATCCGTCATTATTATAACATACAAAACCTATTTCCCTGATTCAAGAAGCAAAGCAAAGCAAAAAATCGAACGTAAACAACGATTACTTCCGTTTTTTGTCATAAAGAGTGACGTCACGATATATTATACTGCGTTTTCTCGATAGAGTAAATAGTGCGATGTTAAAATTGTTATAAATCAGTAACTATATTTCAAATCAAGAAAATGTATGTATTTACTTCCGTACCTTTTCATTTTCTATTATATAAGAATAAAATCAAAAAACGTGCAAATTGTCTATTGTCGACATGATGTCCAACCCTTTGTGTGACAAACGAGTGCTGTAAGAGTGCTGCAAAATAAAGCAGCAATACATCTACAATTGTTTTGAATTGAAATATAACACAATTTTTTCTCAGTTGAACAAAGTAGGCACGAGTGATGCAAAATGAAAGAAAGTGAAATATATATGTATATATATATATATATATATATATATATATATATATATATATATATTCTAGCAGGCTTTGCCCGCTTCGCTGGACACTATATTTAAATTATTTCTTTGTAACTGAATATATTTCGATTGGCGACTATTTTCGTCACAGCTTTAGTATGGGACCTACTTGGCAATATCAAACATTTTTTGAACTTCTCGAATCTGTACAACAAAACTATTATTAAAACAAATATTTTCGAAAACAGTCCAATAGCTGGTGTTAATTCTTCGAATAATAAGGAAACAGTTGAAGCTGTTACTCGTACAGTATAAGTCATTATTCGATAAATGTACTGGGACAGTCCAAAAAATAGTCACTTGTTCCACAGGAGTAAAGCAAATAACATCAACTACACCAGAGCAAAAATTTTCACTCACTCACGAAAAATGTCCAGTCGCTTAGAGCTCAATCCCTAAAGTGCAATGACTCAGAATAGGTCTCTGAATAACTCTGGATCGCAGTGACTACATACTCTTTCGCAAAAATCAACTCACACCTACTTATAATTTTTGGCGATGGGGCTTGGAGATGACACCATCGAGAATCCCTTGGTAAGCTCAAGGTCTATGTTGCCGTGTGTCGGAAAGCTTCGAAACATCGGGAAACCTAAACTATCATGTTTCACCAAATTTGGTCACCCACTCACCATGTTTGTCTCGAAGACTATGCTCACTATTAAACATATCTTTATTTAGTTATTTAAATATTAATTTGAATTAATGAAATATTTCTGCCCGACAGCGTGTAAGTGCAGTCACACACAGCAGCTCTTTTTTTTTTTTTTTTTTTTTTTGTATGTTAAATTAGCGTAGTGATTGGTATATAAAAAAATAAAATAAATAAATAAACATTATCGTGCTACACAACTTTATTATATCTCTCCCTTGGCGGATTTTGAATTTTTTTCGCCATGTTAGCGATTTTTTTTTTTTTTTTTTTGTATAATTTCTTCCATAAAAATAGAAAGCGTTTTATCGGACACCTTTTCGTTAACATATGAGAACCCTTCATATTCTGTTTATTTTATTAATGGTTTTTAGGTTTAAAATAGTGCTTGATGAAATAAATTTTCTATTTTTAAAAATGCACTTTTTTTTTTCAATAAAATTATCCACTCAGATAAAAATAGATCATTTATGTGACTAATATTTTAGTTTATTTTTTTTTAGTTTTGTAATATTTTATAAATTTTACATTTTTCGTGAACTACATAGATTAAAATCGCTGTTGCTAAATTAAACCTCTTTTATATTTTTCTTGAACTACCTAGATTAAAATCGCTGTTGCTAAATTAAACCTCTTGGTGAAAAATGTTCGGTGTACTTCAATGCAACAATTTAAAAAATCACCCAGGAGGATCTATAAATAAAACTGATTTTAGTACAACATATATTAGCATCGTGAATTATATTAGCACTTTATCAATGTGTAAAAGAAATTTTAAATTAAAAATGACGTCAATTTTTGTGAGATGCATAATTTATTTATTTATTTATTATTATTTTTTTAATTGTTCACGTCTAGATAAATGTATTTATTTTCCTGCTGGAAAAAAAAATAAAATAAACTCGTATTTTTTTGGCAACAATTAAATTATGGATAAAATTTAAATGGCTAATTTTTTGCTATTATTAGCTTACAAAATTGCTATTTTATGCATAAAAATAATAAAAACAAAGTTTTTTTCGAAATAAAAGGTAGCCAACTTTGTAAGTCAGGGTATAAGCTATCTCCATCACAAATTTCATCGAAATCCGTCGAGCAGTTTTGGCGTGAAACTAAGTCAAATAAATTCACAGATATTTACATTTATAATATATATAAGATTTATTTTTTAACTTCTAGTATTTTTCAAAACCAAAGTACCAAAAAATTGCAATTATCTAATAATTTTTACTCGATTGTATATTCTTTTAACATAATTTTTTTTCATAAGTAAAAAAAAAAAAAATAAATAAATAAAAATGCTAAGATACACATGTGAAAATTTAAAAAGCGAAATTTAAAATTTCCATAAATGACATAATATATATATTTCATGCAAAATATTTATAACTTATAACCAAATATTATAAATTTATTAACCAAATCACTAACATTTAAAAAAATCATTAGCACTTATATCAGGCACATAAAAATAATTGTAATATGTACTGCATTATCCTGTTATAACATTAAATATGCCTCTTAACATTATTTAAAATTGAAGGACTTTTCTTTTTTTTTTTTTTTTTTTTTTTTAAGACTCGAGTAAAGCTCTTGTGCTAAAATTAAAATCAAACTAACTTTCCATTATTTGACAGAATCCGTGAAGATAAATCCTAATGCTTACAAAAAAAATCTAATTTTTATGCAAAAATTAAACACGTTAACATGAAGATTAACATATTTTAATTAAAATACTTTTTCATTATCAAGTAATTATTATTATTATTATTATTATTATTATTATTATTATTTTTTTTTTTTTTTTGAGGAATAAAATTAACTTTTATTTTATCAGAAAACTGCTTTAAGAAGAAATGATAATTTTAATTGATATGACATTTTTCGCTTTTCTTTCTTGCATTTTATAATCCATTTTTATTAACTAGTTAAATATTTTTTGGAGTTTAAATAAGCTTTTACTATATGCAAAGTATTTCTTTAAAATATACACAAAAATAAATAAATATACATTACAAAAAAAAAAAAAAAAAAAAAAAAAAGACGCACCACGGAGTTAACCGAATGGGACAAGAGATGGTAGATCTGATGTACATGTAGAGAACAACAACTGATTAGAGTGTCAAAAAATTTGAATGATTTAATCAATAGAAAGGGTCTCACAAACAAGTCAGTAACGATTTAGTCCACATCTGGCCTTTATGTAAGCAGTTATTCGGCTTGGTATTATTTGACAGAGTACATTGGCAAAATCCCGAGCTGGTTGTAGAACCCTTTTTATAATGCTCCAAAAATTCTCAGTGGAAGAGAGATCCGGGGACTGAGCTCAACCCCATTTCACTGAGCCGCCTATTAAGGGTATTTGAAGTCGCCGAAGTATCAGTTGCAAGTAGGATCGACGATAATGATGAATTAGAGCCTTGAGTACCGCTATGCGATTGGCTGGTTCTCACTTTCTGTCCCTTCTTTAGGTCAACCGCTTCCTCCCTGACGCTGTGTTCGGCCATGGTTCACCCATGCCTGTCAATATCATCTAATAGTGGTACCGCTTCTATCTAGTTGTCAAAAAATTTCGCAGATTAGACCAACCGGCTTTTTTGAGCCCAACTACACACCACGCTCAAATGCCAACATCTGCGCATGTTGTTTGTGCACCTGTATGCGAGGCATAGTTTATGTCTTTCTGAGCAGATGGAATAAAATTCTCGAAGAATTTATGACCTGTAATCAACATTTCTCATTTTTAATATTCTGCCAATTGCGCTGTTAAGATGTGCTGCATGCTCAGTCGATTGCAGCCAAACTTTAAAATTTTCCATTTTCCATCGAAGCGTGTATGTATGTCAAATTGTGTCCAGTTTTCTTTAATCCTTCTTGGTGCGTTTGTGTGTGTGTGCGTGTGTTATAGAGTACATATAAATAACATAAAATGAAATGAAATGATACAACAAACGTTTAAAACTATTATAAATGTTTTAAATTTTTATTCCAAACTGAAAAATATACTGTGTAAAATATGTATGCTTACAATATTTTTTATTGGGATCGTATTTTTTAACTGTATGATAATGAATAATTTACTAAAAAAAAAAGTATTAATGTGAAAAAAATTCTGCCTCGTTTTATGTGTCCCGTTTACAAAAAAATTATATAGTACGAAAGAATATTTTTTTCCTCTATTCATTCCTAAATACATAATTTAAATAAATAATAGCTTTTAAGCAAATAAATATTGATTCCAAAATACAATTGATTATTTATTCTAAATTATTCAATTATTTCTCAAGTTCTGCACCGGTTTGCTAAGGCTTACCAAAAATAGACAAACCTGACTCCCATTTTCGTCCAAAAATTGATTACTTTAAAACCCCTATCTATAATCTATCCCGTTACCTTTCTGATTTTCTTAAACTCCTTAAATGTATTCTCAATTTAGTATACTTTCTGCTTTTTGTTTTCATGATGGTTTAAAACAAATTTGTGTACCTTCTGATAGTTTAATGATTTCACTTGACGTAGTTTCTCTTTTCACATATATTCCTATCTCTTATGATTGCAATATCTTCCGTAAAATTTACAATAATATTTCTACCAAACCTTTTTTAGATTTTTTAGTTCAGATGCTTTAATAAAAAAATATATATATATATTTTTTTTTACTTCCAACTGTTTTAACTTTAATAATTCTTCTTCTCAACAAATTAATGGCTCTGCTATGGGATCCCCCATTTCAGTTCGAATTGCGGAAATTGTCATTAAATTTATTGTAAACCAAATTACTTCTGATTAACATGACAAAATTTACTTTCGGCGTGGATATGTGGATAATATTTTCTTATTTCTGATAATCAACATATTTCTAGTATTCTTAATTCTGCTAAATCTGCTAATTTTGCTAAACCATTAATTCAATTTACTTTAGAACAAGAAAAAACAATAAAATCCTCTTCTTAGATATTTTAATAGAGCGTTAGCCTTCTGGTACTCATTTTATATTTATTACTTCTGTTTACAGGAAACCTACATTTTCAGTCCGATATTTAAATTATAATTCAGTGAATCCACTTCACGGAAGTCTGCTGTTTTCCATACTTTATTTCACTGCGCTAAGTCATGTTGCACTACTGAAGAACTTTTCCAATTGTTATTATTATTATTATTATTATTTGGACTTAAAACGTAATATTTATCCCCATCGCTGCCTTAAAAGAAAATTAAATGGATACAACTTGAACTTTGATAATCACAAACTACACCTAAATCTTGCATTAATATTCCATACTATATAAATATTTCTGGATCTATAGCAAAAGTTTTACGTATAGTTAATATATCTGTATCCTATAAATCGCAATTTCTGACTCCTATTTTTCTTTCTAATTTTATACCTATTATACCCTATACTTTTTTCCAAACAGGATATATTTATAATATTCTTTGTAAATCTTGCAATTCTGTTTATATCGCTGAAACTGGCGGTTCCCTTCACACTCGAATTCTCAAATATAAAAGAAATTCCAAAAACCGCGACATTCGTTCTAAAGTCTAGCATGCCATAAAAACCGAGCATCTCCCTTAAAAGATGGACATTAGGTAGATCAAATTTAGTATTTTAGTATTGTCAAAATCCATCCTCTGACAATACTAAAATAATTGTATCTAACTGTTCAAATTACAATTCTAGAAATTTCCTTGAAAGCTGGTATTCAAAACAGCATTTTTAAACTCTTAATGAAGCATTCACAGTCCCTGCCGAGTACACTGCACAGTCGTAGGGGATATCTATTGTTCCTCAGCGTTTACTTTTGATGTTTTTTACTCATAAGGAGTCTAAAATAAGGCTCTAAACGTTTAAATTTAGGTTGTGCGTATTTTTATATTTTAAATGTATATTTTAATGAATATTGTCTAGATTTTTAATGTAATTAAAATATAAAACTTTGACCTATAAGTAAAACTACTTCGACTTATAGACATGTTTCATTAAAGTTAAATAGTTTATTTTTACCATGTTTTTATTAACTTCGATTCTTGTTTGCATGTTTGTTTGTTTGTTTCTCCAGTACAAATCTTGCAATCGATTTTTAACTAACTTCCCGACTAGCTAGATATTTGAAACTTTCAGGACAGCTCAGAACACGGTGAAAATACATTTTTCTAATAATTTTAGTCAACTATTTCAGGTCCCGCTGAATTCGGCAGCGTTTATATGATTCGGCAGAAAATTTATTTAACTAATTTCACAACTAGCTAGACATTTGAAACTTTCAGAATAGTTCAGAGCACGATAAAAATGCAATTTTTAAATACCTTTAGCCAACTGTTTCGGTTCCTGCTGGGTACGGAAGCATTAACAGTACAAAGCTTGCAATCGATTTTTCACTAACTTTGAGACTAGCTAGACATTTGAAACTTTTAGGATAGCTGAATATACGTTGACAATGCATTTTTTAAATACTTTTAGTCAACTGTTTCAGGTCCGTACTGCCTTCGGCAGCGTTTATATGATTCAACAGAAAATTATTTAATTAACTTCCCGAATAGCTAGATATTTGAAATTTTCAGAATAGTTCAGAACACGGTGAAAATGCATTTTTCAAATATTTTTAAACAACTGCTCCGTGTTCTTCCTGCCTTCGACAGCGTTAGCAGTACAAAGCTTGCAATCGATTTTTCACTAACTTCCCGACTAGCTAGACATTTGAAACTTTCAGGATAGTTCAGAACACGGTGACAATACATTTTTTTGATACCTTAAGTCAACTGTTTCAGGTCTCTACTGCCTTCGGCAGCGTTTATATGATTGAACAGAAAGTTTATGTAACTAACTTCCCGACTAGCTAGACATTTGAATGTTTCAGAATTGTTCAGAACACGGTGGAAATGTATTTTTTAAATATTTTTAATCAACTCTGGTGCCTTCGGCGGCGTTACCAGTACAAAGCTTGCAATCGATTTTTCACTAACTTCCCGGCTACCTAGATATTTGAAACTTTCAGAATAGCTCAGAACACGGAGACAATATATTTTTTTAACACTAGATTTATGGATGTTGATTATATACCTTTTTTTACTGAAGTGAGCCAATTTAACCCATACAAGAAAATTGAAGTTTTTTGCAAAGAAAATAGTTCCAAATCAATTTAAATGAAATGTTTATTATCAAAAAATTCATGGAAAACATTTTTTACATATAAACTCTGTTTTTGAAACACCTTTTCCGCAAACATTTTTATTACATTTAGCACAATGGTTTGTACATCAGTTTATGGGCGAAAAAAGCCGGACCCCACTTCGCAGACCACACATATGAACACTTCAAATTTTTTGCCTCATATGCTCATCTAGCAAAAAAATTGCTACAAAAGCCCACAATTGTGATTTTGTAACCGTCTATTCCTTATTATTCAAAACTTGGCGAGCTTCGAGTTCGGTACATGACTTTATATACGCCATCATACCTTCGTCAATTGTCAAATTGAATGCGCTACTTGCCGAACCAAGCATAATATGCCTTTTAGCATAGGCATTTGGACCAGAAACGTCTTTGAATATGGTATAAATCGGTGATCTACCTACGTTTCTGCCTTCGTTCAATGTTTCCCATAAAGTCCCATCAGTTGCTTTTTCGGCTGAAATTTCTTTATCAGAAGATGTATCGATAGCATCTAAATATTTTCGGTTTCAGAATCAGAAATAACCCTGGCTCTTTTTTTGTTAGGAGCTATATAACAAAGATCTTCATCTTCACTGCTTGAAGATTCAATTTTATTGACTTCCTCCTCTAATTCAATTTCGTTATCACATTGGTCTATATCAATTGCATCCGATTCATTATCTGATTGGTCTTTCTTTATTTTGATTAGTTTTTTCAACAAAAGACATTTTTTCTGATTTTTTCCCATAATAGAAACCCTAGATAACCAGATAAAATAAATATCAATTGTAATACCTTTTACAAATAAATTACAAAATTACCTTTGTGGATAAAATTTTTCTGGCAAAAAATGAATTTTATAAAACTATAAATTATATATTACTTCACTGCACTGCTCGCACGCGATGTATAAATCGAAATGATGACAGAGGTGGGTAATAATGTAGCGGAGTAGCGAAAACAAGTGACAATGGCTCCCACATACACACAAATATTGTATGTGAGGAATGGCAAATGAGTAGAGAAACAAATCACGTGTGACTTGACTGTTGCCCAGGCCTGATAGGACCAACAAATTTCATGTTATGCGATTAATTGTCAAATTAATTAATTAGTCAAATTGGCTCACAACCGTGAAAATAGGTATACTACATTCGATAATGCGAAATGAAGGGGACTGCGGGGAAGAGGAATGAACGTTCACATATATTTCATTACGTAACTAAAAACCAACGTATGTTTTTAAAAAGTAATACTAAAGTTATATATATATATATATATATATATATAGTGTTCATATTTTTAATGAGTCAAATTGGCTCGGACCGTAAATCTAGTGTTAAATACTTTTAGTCAACTGTTTCAGGTCTCCACTGTATTCGGCAGCGTCTATATGATTCAACAGAAAAATTATTTAACTAACTTTCCGACTAGCTAGAAATTTAAAACTTTCAGAATAGTTCAGAATACGGTGAAAATGCATTTAAAAATATTTTTAATCAATTGCTTCATGACCCTGCTGCCTTCGACAGCGTTACCAATACACAGCTTGCAATCAGCTTTTAACTAATTTCCCGGTTAGATAGAAATTTAAAACATTTATAATAGCTCAAAACACCGTAGCAATGATATTTTTTAATACTTTTATCCAATTGCTCCGGATTCCGCTGCCTTCAGTAGCGTTTATATGATTCAACAGAAAATTTAAAACATGGTATATAAAAGGTTCTTATAATTATTTCTCTTGTAATTATTTATTATTTATTTATTTTATAAATATATTAACAAAATTAAATAAATAAAACGATTATTGATAAAGATAAATCCGTAAACACTTAATATATATATATATATATATCCCCGTCTTTAACATTATTAGTATTGTTATTTGTACTTTTTTTTTTTTTTTATGTATAAATAATAAGAACATTAAGAAAAAGTTTAAAATTTAAATTGCGATGTGTAGTTTTGAAAAAAAAAAAAAAAACAGTTTAAAACATGGTTTGTATTCCCTAAAACACTTTAAATCACAAAGTTGCGTAAATAAGCACATCAATGAAAAATAAACAAATAATAATAAACAAATAAATAAAGCGATTGAATTCCACGACTTGAAAAAAAAAGTTTTAAAATGCGATATATGAAAAAAAAAAAATAATAATAATGGGTAAATGTTATCCATACACAAAATATATTTTTATAATAAATTTTCCAAAGTATCATTTAAAAAAAAAAAAAAAAAAAAAAAAATGTTGTGACAACACATAAAAGGTGCCTAAAACTTTTAATTTCCTAATGTCTCTTAGCTCCAGGACCCTGACGGTGGAGATAATCCATCCGTAATAGTTGTTAGAGATAATCTATTAAACATACAGAAATGTTATGATAATGCAAATAAACGCATTAGCGTCATTGTCTGCGATTAAACCTTGTATAATTTTATACAAACTAAGATCAACATTCATGTAATATAAAAAGAAACAAAAAAAAAATTTTACTAATAAACTGTGCAATATATTATCAATCGATTTAGCATCATGGAAAGAATTACAATTAAACAAACATCGACTATAAATTATAAGTTTACTAAAAGCACAACTATGGACATGTTATTGTTGCACTTTTATGAAATTTCAAAGAACAAAATTTGGAATGAACATGCGAACATGTATTACAAAAAATAAATAAATAAATAAATAAATAAATAAATAAATAAATAAAGGTTGCACCAAGAAGATGTGCGGACAAAAAATGGTACATGTGATGAACATTTTGATAAAAACAACTGATTACAGTTTCAGAAAATTTTAATGATTTAATCAAGAGAAAGGGCCTCACAAAGTAAACAAGTCAATAACGCGTTGATCCACTTTTGGCCCTTATGTACGTAGTTTCTCGGCTTGGTATTATTTGATAGATTTGGCACATGCGCTCCTGTGAAGTATTGTGCCAAATTCTGTCCCATTGTTGCGTTAGATTGGTAAAATCCCGATCTGGATGTAGGACACTTTTTATGATGCTCCAAACGTCCTCAGTGGAAGAGAGATCCGGGGGCTTAGCTCAACCCCATTTCACTGAGCCACCTATTAAGGGTATTTGAAGTCACTGAAATGACAGTCTCACATAGGATCGACGATAATGATGAATCGGTGCTTGATTCCATCAAATCATGTATGTATGTCAATTTGTGTCCAGTTTGCATTACTCCTTCTTGGTGTGTCACTTTTTTTGCTATAAATTATATTTCTTAATGTTTTCGAGTTATACATTTAACCAAATTTTCAGAATTATTATTTGGAGACACAAAACAAATTTCATAAAAAAAAAAAAAAAAAAAAAAAAACTGAAATCAAATATAATTAAAATATTATATAAAAATATTTTAAAAGTATTTGATTTGATTAGTTAATATTATTCAAATATATTAAATATATATATATATATATATATATTTAAATTACTGAAATCAAATATATATCGGCAAATATAAATGTTTTAATTAATTTGTTTCATTTTGGTTTAATATGTTGTTTTATGTATACTTCGTTATTACATATATTAGTGTACTGAATTATATAAAATAATCAGTTCATCAAATAATAAGTTTTAATATCGAAAATACTTAATGGTATAAACATTCACTTAAATGTTTTTATATATTGTTGATTTGGTATTGTAATCAAATTTAATAATGATATTTAAATAAAAAAGAACTTCCCTCTAAATTGATTTAGATTTACTCAAAAAATAAATTATTCCACGTGTAATAAAATTACTTTTATTAGCGTGAAAAATCATTGTTAAACTACTTTTCACAATTTAGCTTGATAAATTTAAAGTAAAATGGTTAGTTTCAATTAAGGTTGTCTACAAGAAAAATGTTTTGGAAAGTAGAAAGAAATTCTTTTTCAAAAATTTCGTGCAGCTTTGTTTTAATTAAATACATTCATAAGATTCTAGACTCTCATAATATATTTCATGTCAAATGTGAATCCCTTATTACTATTTCTTTATGAGTCTGCTTTTAATTAGATTCTTGAATCCAACACCCTCTTATTCCGTTAATTAATTTCAAAAAAGCTAAAATTATTAAAGTGAGAAAAATTCTACAAAGTGAAATAAATAAATGAATAAATAAACTATCATAAAATTTAAATTTATCATTAAGATTACGTCATGTCTATATATTTACTATTGTTGATATGTAAATTATTTTTCATAGTATTTGGGTAGTCTGTAAAAAGAATAAATATCTTAATTTCTGAGTATTTCTTTCTTTCTTTCATTTGATATTATTATCATTCTTTTTTACTCATTACATTGTATATTTATTATCATTCTCTAATAAAAATAAATGACTAGCGATTGATGCTCACAGATATAACGCTTCTATATATTTCGTTATTTATTTGCCGACTTTTTTTTTTTTTTTTTTTTTTAAATATCAGATTCATACCTTAGAAAGAAATAAAACTTTGTTGTGATTTTTTTAAAACATAGAATTTTCAAAACTCATTGATTTAAAGTTATTTTTAATCAAAAATATACTGCTGGTTAATGTACAAGGATATCCTCAAAAATAAATTCCACATCATATCGAAAATGTACATGGGAATTATACGACTGTATATTCTACTATAGATTCAACAATATTTTAAAATCGTGTAATTATCTTGTGTATTTCTTATACTCCAGCCACACTCAAGTTAAATATATACATACTGAAGAGCTAAAAATACTGGTACTCAGGAATAATATCGTGTAAAGCCCACGAAAGCAAGCAGAAATGCCGCAACACGACATAGTAGGGGCTCGATTATGTCTGAAAGTTTGGCGAAGGAAATTTATACCATGAATCCAGCATGATAATCCAGAAATCGACTAATGTCGAGGGGGACTAATGTCGGGGGCAAAAATCGACTAATGTCGTAGAGGCTCGACTAATGTGTGAAAGTTTGCCGAAGGTAATTTATACCATGAATCCAGCAGTATGTGTAAAATCCATAGAAATGTTTATTTCTTTAAACTAAATAATTATTATAGACATGTAATTTAATTATGTATTTAAAACCAACACCAGGAGTATTTTAAAATATGAACAGTTTTCTTTATTTTTAAAATGATTTTTCTTTTTCTTTTTTTTTTTTTTTTTTTTTTTTTGTTAAAAGTAATTTTCAAATTAGAATTAATAAGAATTTGCACTTTTTTTTTTAAATTAAATAACGCTAATTTAATATGAATTTTTGTTTACAACTTCATAGTATTTTCTGGATATTTATGAAATTAGACTGGGGAATCCAGTGATCATTTAAATATAATTATTTAATATGCGTACAGCATATCATGAAAAATGAATTAATATTTATGAAATAAACTAATGGATTTTATAGTCATAGAAACATTAAATGATGATGATAATAATAATAATAATAATAATACGTCAACATGAATTACAGAAATTTATATATCAGTTTTAATTACCTATTTCATATTTAAACCTACCTTTTAAAATCCCCTGTACTTATTTCAATAAAAAAGTTTCGAACAGATTAAAAAAAAAAAAAAAAAAAAAAAAAACCTATGTAATTAAATAACGATATAAAACCTGTTTGTTCCCTCCATTCAGTCCTCTGAAATGAAGTGTAAATATAGAAAATATATTGTGTTTCTGAAGACAAATTTCTAAAGCTGAGAAAAAAGTTATACTTACTACAATAAAAGAATTTTTATCTTCTTAAGACATTTCGTGTTCAAATATATCACAGAAGAAAAGAATTAACAATTATTTTTAAAATTTTTAAGAGGATCTACTTTTATAAACTCAAATGGTTTCTTTGAGATAAGATTAATCAATAGTTTTTTAATAATTCCTTGAATCGGAAAGATTAAAGTTTTATATTATATTTCTTTAAAAGGATATTTTGTATTAAATTTTCCATTAATCTTTCTTTCTATTCTGGCTTTTTTTTTCCCGTTCATATAGTACTTAACAAACATATCACAATCATATAAAAAAATAAATAAATAAATAAATAAACTATGAGATTATGCTGCATGTTTATGTTGTTTGGTCTTAAAAATTTATTTTTAATTATTTTGCGCTTTTATATGTATTTGTGTACGTGTGTGTGCGTGTGCGTGTGCGTGTATACATATATTTCTGTGTCGTATATTAAAGAATACGATACTGTTTAAACACTTTATTCAATTAAATGAAGTTTTTTTTTTTTTTTTTTTTTAAATATGGTGTAGTGTAATGTGGTATGAACTGTATAAATTTTATTTGGGATGATTTTAAATCCTTAGACGAGAGACAAGGAAAAATTTATTTGGTCATTACGCCCTTCAACTCAAACCATTTGAAATACGCTAGTGTCTTAACTATACACCTTATTAAGGATGTATATACATATTATATATGTGGGCTATGACATTATCAATGTTCTACACATATCATAGTCGCAAGCCCTACCGCTCCCGCTGTTCGATGTCTTTTTCTAGTCAATTTTGTCCTTTCATTACTTCCGGTGTGAGTCTTTTTTTTTTTTTTTAACACACTTGACATTGTGAGTTTTTTGGGGTTTCGTCCCATGCTATTTCGATGGGTTTTCAGCTTTTTTCCCCCTCTTTTCCTACATTCTAAAGTGCGGTGGTTTTTACAGCCTACATTACAGTTTAAATAAGCATATACCTTAATTTCATTTTAAATGGATACTATGCAGTATTATTATATGTTCCAGTCTCTAAATTCAGTTTTTGAAGATCATTTTATTATTAAATTGATTTATTTACACACACACACACAATATATATATATATATATATATATATATAAGTGTTAAATTTCATTGCGAAATTACATTCGTAATAGTAGACGATATGCATTTTATCCATAGTTATTTTACATGAAATAGTGTACCAGTATCCAGTATCATTTTTGATTAAGGCTAATTATCAATATTTAATAACTTATTTACGAGATGTACTTATATGTTTGTTACAGAAGGAAAATAACTGTAATTTGTGTTTCAACCCATAATAGTGATTTTATTTTTTTTCTGATTATTTATTTATTTTATTATACAATGACATATAAAAGTTCTACCATTCATATAAATAATTAAAACTAAATCATCGACAAATATTCAAACCAGACGAAATATTAATATACGCTACTACTTTTTTTTTCTTTACATTTATCTATTAATTGTTTTACTGATTGATTAAAATTTATTCAAACACGCCATAATTTTTTCATATTCAAAATGTGGACATCCCATTTTTTATTTTTAAATTTATTATAATTATTTATTCCTATCATACATCTCTCTCATTAACATGTAAATGTAAACTATTCTAAATACTTTTTGAAGATAAAATTAAAACTTATTTTTAAAGGTGGAATTAGCTTTAATTTTAACGTATCTTGGATAAATTATTAGGTAGTCTTCCTGCAACCTTTGTAGTGTAATAGTGTTGCTTAGTTGTAAAATCAAACGTGTGGAATTTGCTAATAGTTCATAGTTCAAATCAAGTAATAGCTTTTAATTTTTGCCTGACTGTTTATTAGGTGTTTTTACACAACATTTAAAAAATGGATATTTGATTCCCATGACTTTACTGATTTGTGAAGATAGATAATTTCAAAATCCAATTTATTGTCCAACTACTAAAATACGTAATTTTCTATAAACCATTCAATAGCCACGTTTAATTATCAAATTAAAACTTACATAAGCTTTAAAATGAATACATTTATAATACATTTCAAGAATAAATTCTGGATTATTTAATTTTTATGAAATGAATTATAAAATTAAACAATTTTTAAATTAAATCTACAGGAATATATATATATATATATATATATATATATATATATATATATATATATATATATATATATATATATATATATGGTGTCCCATAAGTCTATGGACAATTTAAAAATCCATAACTATTGTATGAATTGATAGAATTGAACGTGGTTTGTAAAAAAAAAATCATTCTCGTGAAGGGGATATTTTTACTTATTTTTTTTTGTAAATGAAAAATAATATAGTTAAATTTGTTGTCGGCGATAGATAGACATATAATTAAATTATTCACACGGATGTGAAAGAAAAATATGCAAAAGAAAATCCTATAAATTGCACATTTTTGCGATGAGAACAGTTTTGTCTCCTAGTGGCTTGGACGCAGCGCATCTCATTTCAGATGAGAACAGTTTCTATCTTATTTTGCCTCCTACGTGTGCATTCATGAAGTTGTAAATGCAATGTTGACTTGGTGGATAAAGCGTTATTGGCGAAGATATTTTCTCTCAGGTAACAGCCGACTGAAACTACAGTTAACAGTGTTATAAATCGTTTGCAAACTGTAATTTTTGGTGACGACGGACACATAGAATAGAAGTTATATGCCTGTAAACAACTGCATGCGAATAAGAAGAGTTTTTCATTCAAAATTGTGATCTGGTCACACACAGCACCCTCTATCGGCAAATAGATTAATTATTATGTTTTCTTTACCCCCCCCCCTCCCCCCCCCCAAAAAAAAAAAAAAAAAAAAAAAAAAAAGTAAAAAATTCCCCCTTCACGAGAATGATTTTTTCGAAAACCGCAAAGAAAATAATCACGTTAAAATGATATAAAATAGTCGTATATTAAATTTAAAAAAGTCAAAATACACCAAAATAACTTAAGACATTCTCATTTTTTATGATAACCTATCAGAAGGTTTGATAATGTAAAATATTTCGAAATAGAGCAAATATTTAAAAGACATATATTGCTGTCGGTCTATTCTACGGATATAATAGAATGAAAAAATAAATAAATAAATAAGACTACAAAAATAGCAGCAAATTAAAATACAGATGTTCTTTGTTTCTGCAAAGTATAATATAAATCATTAATATTTGAAGAGTTGGCCTAAAATTTTCCTTCATCTTATGGAGCATTCTTTAATCTAGAGAAACACATGGATTAGTGTTGAATATATATGTTAAATAAAATACTTTGATATTAATTTTGTATACATAATTAAATTAATATAGTAATAAATCTAGCTATTGTAGTATATCATAGTCTTATAATATAGTAAAATAAAAGCCAGATCAAGCAGAAGTATAAAAAACGCAAAACAACCTATTTCCATACAGAAAAGCAAATATTCGAAAAGATATCATAACTTACATTATATAATGAATGTATCATATAATAAAATATTAAAATGAGATTAAATATTGTACTATGTTATATATTATTTATATTTTATCACACCTGTTTTATCTATATTTTCAAAAAAGTTTAACAACGAATTAATTTCTATTTAACAATTAGATTCCTTTATATAAGGTAACAAAGAAAGTTCTTGTTGTTTTGGACAGTCAGAAAGAAATATCATAAAACAAATAATAATCGCCGCTAATCCTCAAAGTAATCACCATCGGCACCGAGTTTCTTTTGCCAACGAGTGGCTAGCTGTGCGATGCCATCTTGGCGACACCACTCAGAAGTGTTGGGCTCAAAGACGTCAGTGAGGGCCTTTTCCAGGCTGGTGTGTGAAGGATTTTCCACGAAGATGGTTATCCAGGGAATGGAAAAGGTGGTAGTCTGTCGACGCGAGATCTTGAGAGTATGATGGATGTGGTAGTGTCTGTCAGCCCAGTTGTTGAATGGTGTCCCTTGTATCCCGAGCGGCATGCGGCATCGCATTGTCATGGAAAAGGAGTACGCCCTTACGACTGACAAATGCTGGTTCTTTACGCAACGGCGCTTGATGCAAACGTTCCAACTGCTGCGATTATAGGCCTGCCGTAATGGATTGGCACACCGACAGGAGCTCATAGTGCATCAATTGAAGACTAGTCCACCAGATACAGAGCATGATCTTGCGTAGGTGGACAGGCCTCACAGTTTTAGGCACAGGGTCCCGTGGTGACAAGCAATGTCTGGAACGCTTGGGTTTGTCATACTGGACCCAATTTTCATCGCTGGTGAGTACTCCATCAAATATCGATGCATTGAGATGCCGAGTAAGCAATCACAAACAGACAGCGACACGCTGTTGCTTGTTTGCATCGGACAGTAAGTGGGTTACCCACTTGCTCAGCAGGTACGCCTTTCCTATGCGGTGAAAATGGAGTCTGATCGTTTCCTCAGATACCTGAAAGTGTGTAAAGGGCTCACCACATGTTTGGCTACTGTCACTCTCTATAGCTCCTCTCAGGGTCTCATCGCCCAGTGCTTGTGTCCGACCAATGCGTGGTGCATCACTAAGAGACATATCCTCTGACCTGAACTTCTGGAACCAGTGCCTAGGGGTTCGTTCGTTAACGGCGTCATCCCCAAAGGCCTGGCAAATTCGATGACTTGATTCTGTTGCTGACACGCTCACTTTAATATCATACAGAAAACAACTCCGAACGAGCGCCTTTTAAACATCTATTTCAATTAGTCGCTGTGTGAGTTATGTTTGAAGTACCGATGCAACGCACTTTTATACTCTGGGTCAAAGTCCGGACTCGAATCCTAACCACTTCATCGCCAGGTTTGGCGACTACTTTAACGTTAGGATTCACTCTTTAATTGTCATATTAGAAACGGCAAGAACTTTTTTGGTCACCTTATATATATATAAGGTAATAATAAATGTATATATATATATTTACTTAACTATTTTTTTTTTTTTTAATACATGCATTTTTATTACTTTCCCTCACTATACTACACGGAATATACAGAATTGTGAATTAAAAAAATGTAATAATAATTAAAAATGTCATTTTAATATTCATAAGAAAATATTCAGTTGTTATAAATGTTAGAAACATTTCTGACGACATGTAGAGAATTTACAACATTTTAAATGTAATAAATATTGTAGATTTAACGTGTATTTCTGAAAATATGCTACAAGTATTGTTTAAAAATGTAATTCTGTACCACTTATTGAAAATACTTCCAATTTTGTTACATTATTTATCAGTAAATGTATCTCTTTTTGTAATATATATATATATATATTAGACTTTCATTTTTACGAAAGGGGAGGTTAAAAATGTATATTTATGCTTTTCTTGAAATAAGTCTTAAATTGTATGCATTGCAATTTACCTTAATAAATCCATAAACAACCTATAGAAAAGTCGAAAATGTAATTTTCTAACTGAAATCAAAATTGGAATAACGGTTCAGAAATATTTTAAATCAACTAATATACGCTTTCTTTTTATTTATATGAACAAAAAATGTAACGTAAAGTTAATATTTAATGCATAAACTAAAGGATGAGATGAATTTTTCCAGTACTATTTCATTTTTTTTCGTTAAATCAAGAAATAATACATATCTATTATGCACTATTAAACTAATGGGAAATTTGAACTAATATGGCTTTTATGAAAATGATATCGTTTTTATGGAGAAGTTTATATATATATATATATAGAATGCGAATATTTCGAATGTGGAATATGGAATTTATATGTTCATATTTGGAAAAAAACGTTCTAATAACAAGAAAATATATTAAAAGCTGAATTTTAAACTGAAAAATTAAACTAATTGTAGAGTCCAGCAAAAAATAAATAAATAAAAATAAAAATAATATAATATATAAATATATAAATAATATATATATATATGTATATATGCTTACGATTCTATTTACTTCAAAAACAATTGTATGTGTAAATGTTTTTAAATCATTATTTTCCTTATGAAAAATTTCATTAAATCTCTGAAAAGACAAATATGTATATATCGAGATGATAATTATGCATATATATCGTCTCGATATAGATAAATAGAAAAAATAATATAATTCCAAAAACAATTTATTTTAGTTTTATCCGGAAATTGAATACTATGTAAAAACCCCCTAGATGCCTTAAAATTATAAAAGTTTATTAATTATTGACACTATTTTTTTCTAATATTTTAATTTTTTTATACATGTATATATATATATATATATATATATATATATACAATATTGAAATTTAAATAAAAATCTTTTTTTTTATATTTCTTTAAAGAATACACTAATCGAGAGAAATTTTCTGATTTAAAAATGATATATTAATGAAATTTACTTACCGCCCCCTTTTTCATAGTTTTTTTTTCTTCACTTAAACACTAAAAAGAAATAGGAATATTCGTTATTTTTTCCACAACAGAGTAATATATTTTTAAGGTATGTGGCATGTTAAATAATACCCTTCAAAGATGCGTAATGAAACTTTATAATTTATTCTGTTTTAACAAAGTCCTTTCCATATTTATGTATCTTAAAGTTCATTTTACTAGAAGAAGAAATTTAAAGTGAGGTAATTAATTCTAAAACATACATAAAGTTAATGACCTCGTGGTTGCACGCAAGTTTGGAATCTCTGAAATTTTCTCTTAAAACAGGCTTAACTTCTTATGTATAACATTGTTGAAAATGTGTGATGGGAGAGAGACAGCATAAAGTTATAATAAAAATAAAATTTAAGTAAAAAATCATTTTTTAAAATTAGAAGCTTTTTAACGTGAAGCCCTAAAAAGCATAAAATAAAATTTATTCTGGCAAAGACATGCTACAAAGAAATGAAAGTTTCAACACTAAGAAAATTTTAGAGAAAAGTATAAGTACTTACCTTTTCAAGAGATGAAAATTTTTGAAAGTTCAAAATATTTTAAAAATCTTTCGAGACCAATATTCTTAGTTATTAGTTTTTATATAATCGTTCGTTTGGCCAAAAATTTCAAATGTCTCGAAAGCTTTTTAAAATATTTTGAACATTAAAAAATTTTCATCTCTTGAAAAGGAAAGTACTTATACTTTTCTCTAAAATTTTCTTAGTGTTGAAACTTTCATTTCTTTGTAGCATGTCTTTGCCAGAATAAATTTTATTTTATGCTTTTTAGGGCTTCACGTTAAAAAGCTTCTAATTTTAAAAAATGATTTTTTACTTAAATTTTATTTTGTGCTTTTTAGTTACAAAAAGAAAAAAGCTTCTTAAAAAAACTAATTAAAATTTCTTAGGATATTTTGTAGACAACGGAAGATTGTCTTTTATCAATTGACATTTTTTTTTTTTTCGATTATTTATCTGGAAAAAAAGTACTATATCGTCTTTCGAGGACCGAATCCAACGATCATTGCATTATCAGCATGATGTTCTAACCAAAAGTCTAACTGTCAAGAAAAACCATAGAACATTCTAGAAAAATCTCACAAATACTTATACAAAAGGAATATTGTTCTCGAATGCTTTTTAAAATATTTAGAATATTTAAAAATTTTCACCTTTTGCAAAAGTGAAATATCTATATTTTTCTTTAAAATTTTCTTGTTGTTGACACTTTTATGATTTTATAGCATGTCTCTGCAAGAATAAATTTTTATTTTGGGCTTTTTAGGGCTACACAATAATAATAAAAAAAACTTTCAGTGTTATTTTTATTTATATTTCTACTAAAATTTTTATTTTGTGCGTTTTCGTAACTCAAAAAACAGCTTCTTTAAATATTCCTTATGATAATGTGTAGACAATGAAAGATTTTCTTTTATCAGTTGACATAGTTTCTATTAATGATCTGCAAAAAAGCAACACATCGGCTTGCAAGGGTCGAACCCACGAGCATCGCGTTATCACCATGACGCTCTAACCAAATGCGCTAACGAAGACGAAAAAGGTTGTTTAATTTTATATTAAAGTGGAGGCGCCTTCTTCTTCAGAATGACACAAAGGCAAGATGATAAAAATCCAGTTTCAATAAAATGCTTCTAAAAGAATATGTTCATATATATAAAACTTTTTTTTTTTTGTGCTTTTTAATATAAAAAAAAAGCTTCTTAAAAAAACTTTTAAAAAATTCTTAGAATACTGCGTAGACAATGAAAAATTTCCTTTTATCATTTGGCACATTTTCTATTAATTATCTACAAAATTTAACACATCGATCCTTCGGGGATGGAACTCGCCACCATCGCATTAACGACGCTCTGACCAACTGAGCCAACGAGCGACTGTAAGAACTGCTGACATTTACTTTAAAGTTGCGGTGCCATATTTATTAGCGTGACATGAAGACGCGATAACGAAATTCAGTTTCAATAAAAAGCTTATAAAAACTTTATTTATTTATTTATTTTTATTTAAATTTTTATTTTTGCTTTTTAGTAACTAGATAAAAAGCTATTTAAAAAAAACTCTTCAAAAATTATTAGGATACTGTGTACACAACGATATATTTCCCTTTATCAACTAACACCGTTTCTATTAATTATTTGCAAAAATTAACATGACGCTCTAACCAACTGAGCCATTAAGAAATACAATGAATTGCTTACATTTTTTTTTCGTCTTGTTTTTTATCGTGACAGAAAACGCGATGACAAATTCAACTTCATATAATAATATATAATATATATATATATATATGTATAAAGCTTCTAAAACTATTTATTTATGTATTTTGTACTTGAAACTTTTAATTTTGAGCTTTTTTAACATCTAAGAATGTTTTGTGTTTTCTAATATATAAAAAAAAAAAAAAAAAAAAAAACTTCTTAAAAATTGTTTTCGCAAAATTCTTAAGATATTGTGTAGTCAACGAAAAATTTTCTTTTAGCAATTGACATCTTTTCTAGTAATTATCCTCAAAAATTAACACTCCGTACCTCCCGGGGACCGAACTCGCGACCACGGCGTTATTAAACTGACGCTCTGACCAACTGAGCCACGTAGCCACAAACGGAACGGCTTATATTTACTTTAATTGTTTACTAGCGTGATAGGAAGACACGATGACCAAGTCAATTTCATATAAAAAGCTTCTAACTAATAAAAAGCTTCTAAAAAATTTTATTTATTTATTTATTTTTACTTACATTTTAATTTTGTGCTTTTTGTAACTAGATAAAAAGCCGTTTAAAAACTTTTGAAAAATTATTAGGATACTGTGTACACAACGAAATATTTTCTTTTATTAATTGACACTTTTTCTATTAATTATTTGCAAAAAACACCTCGGCCTGGAGAAGATCGAACACACGACTCTCGCATTATCAACATGACGCTGTAACCAGCTGATTCATTAAGAAATACAATGAGTTGCTTACATTTTTTTTTTTTTTTTTTTTTTTTAATATATATAATGGAAGCGTCTTGGTTTTTTAACGTGACAAAAAGCCGATGACAAATCCAATTTCATATAATAGTAATATATAATGTTTATATATACATATATATAAAGCTTCTAAAAATATTTTTTAATGTATTTTTTACTTAAAACATTTTATTTTGTGCTTTTTTAATATCTAAAATGTTTTGTGTTTTCCACTATCTAAATAAAACAAATGCTTCTTAAAAAAACTCCTCAAAAAATTCTTAGTGCAAGCAACGAAAAGTTTTCTTGTTTCAATTAACACCTTTTCTACAAATTATCTGCAAAAACTAACACGCTGGTCCTTCCAGGGACCGAACTCACAACCACCGCGTTATAAACAGGACGCTCTTACCAACCGAGCCACAGAGCGACAAACGAAATTGCTTATATTTACTTTAAAATGAAGGCGCATTGTTTACTAGCGTGACACGAAGACACGATGACAAAGTCAATTTCAATTAAAAACCTTCTAATTAATTTATCTTAAATCAAATTAAAATATTTCATAAAAATTGTAAAACAAAGGAACAACGTCATTTAATAAGTTGTTTTTACGTGAACTTTATAGTAAACTTATGCTGTGATGTCAAATTCGCTTTATTTATATATATATATATATATATAATCTAAAATATAGTTCATACAAAATTAATGGAAAATATTCAGTGGATTGCTGACGGGAAATATTTTACCTAAATGTTATTCATTTGCATTGATTAAAATTTCCCTATTTTGTTACATCTGTAATTAATATAAAACCTCCTTTTTGACAGTTGTTTAAAATAATATATTTTATTTCATTATTTGGTAATGGAAATAATCAGAAAAATATTATGATTTTTTTTCAAGCCCCCTGTACAATATTTGAACATGCAGATCTAAATTTAGATTTTGACGTATAGCGAACACATCGTAATGCACCGGAATTCTTTTGGCATACTAAACACTATTAGTTCAAACATTTATGCTTGGAAACCATTGAAGAATAAAGGAAATGTCTTTTTAATTCATCCCAGTGTTAGTTTTAAATATCTTCGGGTGGGCTGATGAATAATTTTGTATAAATTTTGACATGAATGCTCGGTCCTAAATAACCATGATATTTGTATGTTTAGAAAAGAAAAAAAGAAAAAAACTCTCGGTGCAGAAAATTGTAATTATTGACTAATATATAAAGTTATTTTACAGTTTGAATTTATCACGTTTATGCCTAGTGTCATATAATAGTTTCAATGCTATGACCATTTGATTTAATGAAGATTACACTGCTCTGCATGAAAATTTCCCCCCAAACACCATTTTTGCAAATTCTTATGTAAATAGACCTTATGAACCCGAATATTACTTCCATTTTGCTCTATTACTCACCGTTTTTTCACCCGCATTTTTATCACTTTTCGGTAATTGTATGGCTATAAATATGTTTTTTAGGGGGGGGGGGGGTTGAGTAAATTCACACATATCTTTTATGAAGGTTAATTTAATTTTACAAATATGTAATAATATAGGAAAAAGATAATAATCTAATTAAAGTTTTTTTTTTTTTTTTTTTTATGTCATTTTGAATTTAAATAATTCACTTAATTAAATAGAATTTTCCAGTTTCTAAACAACTCAAAACTGATTCAAAAAGTATTTCATATTCTTTTATTAAAAGCTTTCTGTTCTACTTTTAAAATATAGCAAGTTTTATTTAGGGGTTTTGAAAAGTAATGTTAATTCATAATATTTCCCTTAACGGCCCTCTTCACTCACCGCCGCCAGAAGCCGAAGCTAATGCTATTCTATGGGAAATTTTTCTTTACAAATAACTTATTAACTAATACATATTTTTAAATTCTGTTTTCACATTCTGAAAATTCCCAGCTGTTAAATTGACGCACTTTTTCTAAAAAATTATTTTTTTATTTTTTTATATTTTATTTTGAAGCTGCAAAATACGAATTTTCAATATGTGAATTTTTTTCATTTTGCATTTTTTAAATAAAATGTTAAAAATTAAAAAAATACATTTTTAAAAAAAGTGCGTCAATTTAACAGCTGGGAACTTTCAGAATGTGAAAACAGAATTTAAAAATATGTATTAGTTAATAAGTTATTTGTAAAGAAAAATTTCCCATAGAATAACATTAGGTTCGGCTTCCGACGGCAGTGAGTAAAGAGGGCCCTTAAAGAATTAAACCATTACCACTATAATTCATTTATTAAAGAATGCGTTCTTTCAGTATTATTACCGACAGATTTCTAGCATAGTCCAGTAAAAAGAAAACAAAAAATAGGAATATCCGTAATATATTTTTAATGAATTAATTACGACTGACTGTCGCGTGTGTATGAGTTCAGTTTTTATCGTCTGCGTCCGTTTGTTTGACTGGTAGTTGGAGTGTATGTTTTATGCCAAGTTAGTTTGAAAATTTAAAACGAAAAATTATCTTGAAATATTTTGTACTAAACTATACGGGAATAAAGAAACTGCTTGGCATTTTAATTACACCAGATTGTTCGGTTGGCGGTATTTGATTTGAGACTGGTAGAATTCATTTCACTTCTCTGCTTGCTTCACTTGTGAAAAGAAGTTGACTTTCGATACTGTCCTCTCCCTCAGCGCCATTTACTGTAAGGAACTTTTTATTCATTTTTCTGAATAAATAAAAACATGTAGCTGTTGTATTGAAATGACATTTACTCTTCATGCTATAAATAAAGAAGTGATTTTTATTTTGCTTTGCGAATTTTATCCGAATGCTTTTTTACATTGTCTCTAAATACATTAAAGACGAGAAATAATTCGAAACAAGAAAGAATAATCGTGCAATACGCATTGATTATTAACACATTCCAATTGTAAGTATTTGTATCACACAATTTTCAATATTATTTGCCTATGTTATCACACAACAGACAATCAGAAGAACTGCAAAGTATACATATAGACTATCGGAATTTAAAATCACTCTTACACATTGTTAGAGAGTGTTAGAAAGGCTTAACGCAAAAGAAAATGCTGATATAGCTGATAATGCCGTATAGATACAGCCCTTAATGTATCTGAGTAATTTAGTGCAGCCCTGTAAATATGAAGGTTAATCATATCATATTCTATACAAAACATTATATTAGAATATTATCAAAACATGCAAATTTCTTTTACACTAGAAAATTATCTAAATGTGATATTTAAGAATGTCTGTCCTTTAACGCAATGTATTGGCATTTCCTTTGATTGTCTCTGTACAGAAAAGTGTTGTACAGAACCTATTAATGTCATTTTAAATAGTGAAAATTAATCTATGTGTAAATTGAAGTTATTAAAATTTGTTTTATAGAAATACCTCTGATAAAACGCAATCCTTTGAATACTGTCATGTGTCTATGTATGCAAACCAGTGCTGGTATAGACTCCATTTTACGTAAGAAACATACGATACTGAACTTGAATAACATATTTAAATTTCATTAAAATATGTGCAGAGTAATGGTATTAAAATATGGTTTATAGAATTGTCTCCCGTAGAACACAATGCTTTGGAATGCTTTCGGGTGTCCCTGTACACAAACCAGTTCAGGTACTCACTCCATTTTCAATAGGGAACATCCGATGGTGAACTTAAATAACATATATCAGATTCAAGAAATTCTGTAAATGTTTACCGGAGTTAGAGCGCAGACAGACAGACAGGCAAACAAACCGAAGTCATTAGCACTTTTAAACCTTGTTGGAAAGTGTTAAAAATAAGTATAAATGTCCTATAACCCCAATTTTTATGCTGATGTAAATATTACTGTAACATCCAAACATTATAAATAAATATTTCTTTTCTACTAATTTTACATTAAAATTATAGTTATTATAAAATAACTGTATTCGATTGTCATACGTTAACTGCATTTTGAGAAGAAATATTTATTTTTTCAGTGAATTTTATTAGGGCACAAATGCTTAAAAGAAGTAAAATTTAATGAATTAATTATATTCTTAATATCAATATATTTATTCAAAAGTATATATTCAATTGTATAAAGAATGCAGCAACAAAAATTTATACGAAGGGCTTCAAAAAGATTCTACTGCAATCAAACATTAATTATTTAAATAAAATTACATAATATAGTCAATAGTTAAAAATTTATTTATAACATCTGTATGCAAATAATACCTAAACTCTTCATTCACGATTAAGATATATTGTCGGAGAATATTGGAATATCGGACACACTTTTCTAGATAAAATGAAAATTAATCAGAATTTTGCACATTTTTTTCAAAAACAGAGGTATATCTCTTTCTCTCTCTCTCCCTCTCTCTCTCTCTATATATATATATCTATATATATATATATATATATATATATATATATATATATTTGATTTTCAAGAATCGAATTTTCAATAAAAGTGGTTAAATATAGCTGAAGATTTTTCCGCAGTACTGGATATTTAAATGAAGGATAAATAAAAAAAGGAAATAATTTTTATTCCAAAAACAATATGAACGTATTATTTATATAAATCTCGTTAAATTGTGAAATTATTTTATATTATAATTATAATTTTATAAATGTGTTTTAATCTCTAAATTAATAACCGTAGGAAAATGATTTACACATTATTCGATAAATGCATTTATTCAAGGATGTGTTTATACTTCTTCGTAGATTTGTTAACTAATATTTATATTAAAATAATCAAAGGGCCCCTGTAATACTATCCGTAATTTTATATCATAGCTTAAAGAACATTTAAAAAATGCATATTTCATAACATAATTATTTTTAAATTACCTAATTTAAATTATATTTATTAATTATACATTAAAATAAGTATTATTTAATTAAAAATTATATTAAAACTATAGCATAATTTGTTTCATAGAAAATGCGAGTTACTTTAAATATAAATATTCATTTCAATATTAATATTTATACTAAATTAAAATTTATTCTCGCTAAGACAATTATTGCAAACTTTACTCTCAGAATTTCCATATTTGCTCACAAAGTGTAAAATTTATATTTCTAAATAAATATTACATTTTCCTAAAAATATATATTCTGTTCTTCATTTTCATTAGAAAAATAGTATTTTTTAGAATATTTATTTTTCATTTTTTAGTGATTTATACTTGAAAATCTAATAATTCAAAATGTGAAATATAACGGCATATTATAATATCAGACGTTATGTTTCCGTATAAAATTAGGAAAGTACATGGTGAATTATGCGTGTTGATATAGGGGATAATAAATACAAATACAAAATAAAAAAATGCATTTCAATCAATATCGCTGGATACTTTGATCGATATAAAATTTAACAGAGAGTTTTGGACTTTACAAATGTAAATTCAAGGTAAGTCATTTTAATATATATGTACAAAATACAAAATAACAATTCGGAAAATAAGTTTCTATGAAAAATATTTAAGCTTAACTCGAAAATAAAAACTTAATAAAAACGAAATGTGGACGTGGATTTCCTATTTCCGCTGAGACAGGATATTAATCTATGTCAATCTCAACTTTTTTTTTCAAAATTTTTCATGCTATTGCCATTATTTTTCCGAAAAACTATTATGATGCATCAAACAAAATAATATATATATGTATATATATATATATATATCAATGACGTGTCCTCAACTAGAAACCTCTTCTTCTTCTTTCATTTTTAATACATTCTAAACAGAAATTATTTGAAAGGAGACTCTATTTTTATTCAATAAAATCCTTTATATACTAGTTAAACATTATACATATATTTTCACACAAAACGGTTATATTTATGGAATTTACAAATAAAATACATAATTTAAGTATAAATATCTGTTTTTATTTTAGCGTTTTTGAGTGTATTAAATTTTATCACAAGATACAAAAATGTATTATCTGTATTTTATTTTATTTTTTTTACACTTATCTTAAGATCACTTTATTTTTTCCGTATGTAATTATGTAAAAAAAAAAAAAAAAAATTAAAAACTTTTAAATACTGTTCAATAATTTGCTATTCAAGAGAAAAATATCGGATAATAACTTGTTATAATGAAATAAGTCCCATTTCATAAAAGGTTATTAGGTTTTAAATTCTGTATTCAATCTGAAAACATTTTGTCTTTATAAATATCACATAAATGTATTGAAATTTACATTAATCTATGAGTTGATTTTTAAAGACATTTCCCTGAAAAGTTTTACCTAATAGTTATTTTATTGAAAACTCGTATCTCTGTTGCACTTTTTTTAGTCACTTTTTTTCCACACAAAGTATTTAAATTTTGGAATAAAATGCATGCGAGTCTTTGTTTGAAAGACATGTTTACAATTATTTGTCACTTCAGAAAACGATTTACTACTTCGTAATAACTAAGATTGCAGAAATTGTTAATAACGTCTGTGAAAGAATTATGTCGACATAAAATCGCTGAAAAACTCTTCGTAGACTTACATTTTAAATCAAACATAAAAATGAAGTTTAATTTTTATGCTGCTTATAAATGAGCTAAAACAAAAGTTTATTCCTGCAAACATAACGAATGTACTTGAAGATGCTATGTTGAACGGTAATTTGACTGGCATTTGGCGCTGTTATATTATATTATATTGAAGAAAAAAAATAAAGCTTCATCGTGCCGTAAGAATATCGGCATTTTTTTTAGTTCAAAATAATTATCTGAAGGTGAGTTATGTAAACAAAAATAAATTACCACTCTCATAAATCAAACGGAAACTTACAAAATTGGCAAAACAGATAAATAAATAAATAAAACTTTTACAAGAATTTTATCACAAATATATATTTCTCATATTTGAAATACACATATTTGAATTAGACTGTCATATTTTACGTTTTTTATCAACCGGAA
Organism: Salticus scenicus; assembly: GCA_963930645.1. Classification (NCBI taxonomy): domain Eukaryota; kingdom Metazoa; phylum Arthropoda; class Arachnida; order Araneae; family Salticidae; genus Salticus; species Salticus scenicus. The sequence continues at coordinate 98,606,326 of OZ005649.1, forward strand.
AATTTAAATGGAAACTTGTTTTTATATTTCTTATTATTATAGTTTCACTGGTGAAGTAAAATACAAATTTCTGTTAAAGTTTTCCGATACACATAAACCATAAAATATGTCAACTATACAACACTTTCTTAATATTTTTCAACAGCTGTCATTTTCAGCATTTTAAATAATGTCATATAACTCTGTCATACGAATGAGAAATAATATGTATAGCTCGAAGGTCACATCAAGATGTTTTAAGGTTGTAAAATACATTTAAAACTATTTCGTTGAACACCAGCTTCCTCTTAAATAAAATCAAAACACACCGTGAACTCGCCTTATTCTCAAGAAACTAAATATCTCGAAAAAATTCTATATTCGATAATTTAAAATAGATGATCAGAAATTCGCAGGTAGTTTTTAATTATTTGATATTATTATTTTTTTTATTTATATGTCGTTAATAATGAGTTTTAATTAGATATTCGGCTTTTTGATACAATTGGGTATTTTAGTTATATCATGAAATATCGTGAAAATTATCGTGATAGAATTCTATAATACGCAATTAATGTTTAGTATATTTAAAATAAAAATAAAATAAAAATAAATAAAAATATAAGTATATATGATATTTTAAAATGTGGAAATATTTTGTAATTTTAACACATTTTTACTTAATAAAGAGAACAATATATGTATATACGCCTTTCATTTATTCTCTTTCTCTCTCTCTCTCTCTCTCTCTCTCTCTCTCTCTCTCTCTCTCTCTATATATATATATATATATATATATATATATATATATATATATATATATATATATATATATATATATATATATATATATATACATACATATATATATATATAGAGAGAGAGAGAGATGACTTCAAGAATAATTTTTCTATGATTTTATATAATTATAGAAATTTCTTTTTAGTTATATGAGACTTTTAATCGAAGTATTTTGAATAGAAGAGGTGATACCAGTTAAAGTTTATGTTATTAAATATAAGTCTGCGTATATATATATATATATATATATATATATATATATATATATATATATATATATATTATTTTCATTACTATTAAATGAATTCTACTTATTTTTTACATGACATCTATTTATTTTTTCCAATATCTACTTTATATTTATAAAATTTAAATGAATAATAATAATAATAATAATAATAATAAAAACCCTTCATTTTTTATTTAGTATTGAAAATCTTTGTGATGTTTAATTTATAAAATGTTACAATCTAAAAATAATTAAAAATCTGCTTTTCTAACATTTTTAACTGTACACGCACACGCAATCATCTTCAGGGTCGTTAATTAATAAGATCTGTCATTGATGCTTTCTTTTATTCCTGCATATCGCGCAACTTTTCGTCTATTTCTGTAGGTTCCATTTCTGTTATACCCATCAACTTCGCTAAAAATCTCAATCTGTTATTTTTTTACTGCATAAGGTTAACTGTTGGAATCGCCTTATTTTAAAAATTTATGGTAATCAATTTTAAAGTTTTCTTTTTGATTTCTTTTGGTTAATTAACTGAAAGAGACTGTGTAATAAAGTTAAAAACATTAATCAAGTTGAATTTAAAAAGTTTGCTTTTGAAAAGTTATTTAAATAATTTTCTTAACTTTTTCATTTTGATTTATTTTCGTTAGCTATTTGATGATTACTGTGTGCTCCAGAGAAAAAAGTTACTAAAGTGAAAACGTTACATTTTTTAAAATTTTTTTGAATTGCATCATTTTAACTTTTTTTTAATCTAAATTTTAAATCGTTTTTTTAATTAGATACACAATTACTTAAACTGGATATCTAGACTTGAATATTATATTGTGTTTGATGCAGTTTGGTAAAATTTGCTAATTTTAAAAATTTAAGGAACATATTTTAATACTTTCCCTTTGATTAATTTTAGTTAGTTGTTTGACAATGATTATAATGTAGGATTTATTATTTTTTCTTCAAACTGTAACATTTAAATGTTTTTATTTGTGAAGAGTTTTTTTTTTTTTTTTTTTTTTTTTTAATTAGATGAAAAATTGTTTGCATTAAATGTGTAAAATCCAACATCTGTATTGAGTTCGTTGCAGTTAAAAATCTGTGACATTGGCTGTCATCACGGTAACAAATAAATTTACATTCGTACTTCAGGGAAAAACTCTTAGTGAAACACAAAAATAGATACTAAAATTCACATTATTATTTTTTTTCACTTTTTGAAGCATAAAATATTTATGTGAGGAAATATTTATATAATTACATTTCATATTATTAAATTATAATTGTTATGGTATACGTTATAAATAGCAAAAACGACGTCATTATTTTCCTATATTGTTGTCGAAAAAGAAATTTTTAATCATAAACATTGAAAATTAATGATTATTAACAGTGTAATAAATAGGACACTAGGCGTTAGTGTATAACTGAAAGAAAACAAAATGCATGTTTAGTTAAGATAAATAAGTAAAGGAATTAATTAATTAAATAAATAAAATAAGATAAACATTCTGACAACAAATTTCGTTATCTAGCCCACGGAAATTTATTGCATAATTTCTGTGTGTGTGTCTGTGTCTGGGTTTTCAATTTTAGAAAATCGTGAAAATATTGCTATTATGAAATCGAAAACCACAATTTTAATAATTTCTCAATTTGTGGTATATTTCTTGTTTGTCAAATAAAAAGAAAAAATAATAATTAATTTGATAGTTAAAAAATGTAATTACTTTCTATGAAAAATATTTGGTATTTATTAAAGAAATATAGAGGAAAAAATTTCAACACATAAAATGTCAAAAAATAAAATTTAATTAATTAGACGTTTAACTTTGTTCGACGATCTATGAAAACAAACATTTTCCTTCTGTTTTATTTGTAAAAGCATTTTCTTCTTAAATATATATATATATATATATATATATATATATATATATTACTTTTAACACGAAATGTATTTTTTAGTTTACAAAGTGGATTTTTTAACCTGTTAGTAAGCGTACTGTAAGCTTTTATCCATTAGCAAAACATTTTTTTTTACATTTTCACGTTTAATCCCTTAAATCCCACGAAGAGAAAAAAAGTCGTCAGGTCTATTGTAATTGCCATAATGATATTAAAAAAATAATGACGAAATATTTCTTCATATACATTTAATATATATTGATAATTAAATAGAAATGTTCCTTCTGCATTTTACAGTTTACATTGCATGACTTTGACCTTGACTGGATGATGAATCTTTCTTCTGATAACTTAAAATTCAGTTTTTATCACAGAAATTTTTGTAAATAAACATTAAGTAGATTGTATATTTAATGCATGGCTCAATGTTGAATTAAAATTAAACCATATACATTCGTGCATACACACACACACACACACACAGAGACACACACGTATATATCTATCTATCTATCTATCTATCTATCTATATATATATATATATATATATATATATATATTAAATGGATATATGGATAGAAAAATCAAAATGTTTTCGATCACCCTTTTTAAAGTAATGCCTTTAATGCGTTTTGGCTGTAGCATGTGTTTAAGAGGTTTTTTTTTTTTTTCTTTTTTTTTCAGTATCTGTAACAAAAATTTATGTGGTTACCGCATATATTAATGGAGCTACAATTTTTTTTCCTTAAAAAAAATAATAAATAAAAATAAAAATGAATAAATAAATAAAAAAATCCACTTTTTAAATTTTAACAAGTAGAGTGTTAGATCAGTGCAAATACATTTTTAGAAAATTTGGCATGCTCTATTAGACACATCATACTGCATTTTTACTAAATAAATTTTAACTACGAATGCACTAGCTTTTAAATAATTTCATTTGCAGAATTTAATGTCATTTGCATAATCATATACATCATAATATTTTCTTTACGTTACTAAATTTTCAAGAGGATTTGAAAAGATCCTTTCTATATATTTGACAAAGCGTCTAAATACGAAAGTGTCCAATTACTCATTTGTAGACAGTGTATATATTTAAAAAAAATCATTTTGCTCAATTCACAATTTGTTCATAAACAGCCTATCTCAATAATATCTAAAATGATATTTTTTCTGAAAAGTACAAATAATACACTAATATATACATATATATATTGTTATAATAAATTTTGACTAATTAACTTTATTTATATCACTTAAAATCATTTACATGAAAAACTTCTGTATGTAATGCATTGTTTACAAAATGTGAATTTGACGGAAATCGACTGAACACATTATCTTTCTGCAATGCATGGCTTACATTGTATGATAAAAGATCTTCAAATTAATAATTTAATGTATTTTAGATATGTCGTGTGATTAATTATGAATTTAGAACAATAACTTTATTCTCTAAAACTTACAAAATGATATTATAACTGTTGAATTACATTGTAACTATAATATCATAACTGTACAACTGTAATTGCATTAGGACTGCAACTGCACATTGCATTATATTATATTTCCAAAAACCTTAATTATACGATAAGATTTTTTTAACTTTTTTTTTTTTTTTTTTGTTACGATTTTACTTGTAAATAAGATTTTGACCACAATTTATTGCTTAAAATTTCTCCTTTTTTTTTTTTTCAACAATTTTATTTACTACTAACTAGATTTGTTTGTTTTGTTGATCACTATATCTAAAGGAAATTGTTTATAATATTTTAATTTTTTTTTTAAGTTTGTATATTCGTTAATAAGTCTAAAAATATGAAGAGTTTGCTATTGGTACAAGTAGTAAATTTCTAAATTGATAGTTTATAAAAAAATTACCCTGGAATTGCAACATACTTTAAAAACGGAAAAACGCTGCTTTAAGGAAATAGCTTATTTTTGTTATGCTGATAAGAAATCATTTTCCTGTAACATGCAGAAACCTTCTAATATTATGTTATAATTTTGAATTAAGATTACTATTTCTTACTACTTATTCTATCACTAGTGAATTAAATCCCAATACAACCATAGTAAATTGTAGCAAATTTGTCTATGAAAATGTATGATTACCATGGTATGACTTCTAAGAAATGATGTCATTACCAAATTCAATATTTCACATTTCGTATAGGATATTTTGGGAAAGTCTCATCATTTTACCATGTTATGAAAATTATTTTCATTTGTATTACATTTTTTTATATTAATAGACATGATAATAAATAAAACAGAGGTTGCCATGGCAAATAATTTAAGATTTAAATGTATGTGATCTAAATGTATACTATACAAATATATGAGCTGCATATGCAAATTCAACTATATATATATATATATATATATGTTTAGGGATAAAAATAAATTAGCTAATTTATTGAATAGCAATGAGGTTTTTAAAAAAAAGTTTTTCATTTCAATAGTAAATTAAGCAGATAACAATTTAGTTATGTATAAAAAGTTTTACAAAAAAAAAAAAAAAAAAAAAAAAAAAAAATGATGGACGTATAAGTAACGATACTTTTAAGAAAATAAATATTTCTCCTTCGGTAATTAAAAATCGTTTACAGTATTTTAGGAAAGAAATTTAATTTTAAAATATATAATTCATTTTATTATATAGTACCACAAAATAAATAAATAAATAAGTAAATAAAATAAATAAATAAGTAAATAAAATAAATAATTAAATAAATAAATAAAAGGTTATGTATATTACATGTGAATCGTTTAGTTATTGGCATTATGAACGAATATAAAGTGAATATTTCATGACTTGACACAATTTTCCTTTCTAGCGGTAGCACTTTTGCATACTATTAATCCTGAATTTGTGGGACCTGAATTTGTGAATAGTAACTCATAAATCGAATAAACAATAGAAAATGCAGGAGACGGTAAACACAAATTAGGAACTAAAAGGAGGAGAAATGAGTCAACTCACCAAATAATTCATTAAAATTCGTTCATTTTATCTGTTTTTGCATTATGAAAGTCTCTTTCAGTGAAACACACTTAAATTATTTAAATAATAATAATAATAATAATAATAATAATAATAATAATAAAAGATTAATTTATGTATTTCACTTGCGGAACGTTTTGTTATTGGTATTTTGAACGAATTTTAACGCAATATTTCATGACTTCGCTTAATTTTCCTTCCTTGCGGTAACACTTTTGTATACTATTACTATCTGAATCTGTGGGACCCGTGTGAATCGTCACTCATAAATTGAATAACCTATAGAAAATGCAGAACTAACGGATAGGACCTTAAAATAGGAGAAATGCGTCAAGTCACCAGATAATTTGTTAAAATTCATTCATTTTATATGTTTTTCTCTTCCAGTGAAACACACTTAATACTCGTACGCAAACACACGCACACAGACACACACACAGAGACACACACACATACACACACACACACACACACACACATATATATATATATATATATATATATATATATATATATATATATATAATTTTTTTTTTTCAAAAATATTTTTAGTTGAAACTTTTCATATCGATTTAATTCATTTATCCTAGAATATTATTTTAAAATAATAAAATAATAATTTGAAAACTTAATTTTTTCTAATAATTAAAAAAAAGAAAAATTAAAGTGTTTGCTTAGGATCGTGGCAAACCTATAATTGTTTAATTGTTTCTTTATTATATACATGCAAGAAAGATGTCTGTTAAAACTACGTGAAATTAACCATTTATGTTAAGACTATATATATATATATATATATATATATATATAAAAGAATATACCGAAGTAAATATTTGACATGCACAAAGTATGTAAGCTATTTATCTATCTTTTTTTTTTTGTAACTAATTATCTTTAAATATTTTTCAAGAAAAATAAGTTTAATTTTGTATATAGTTCTAATTTCCTAGAGAAATTAATATTAACGTCCTAGATATGTTATTTGTATACGTATTTTAATTTTTTCGAATTTACGTTTAAATACACAGGCCGTGTTGGGTGTATGGAATGTGTTTTGATACGCTGAATTCAGAAATGTTTTTCATTTTTTTTCCATCACGTAAGAATTTTTCACAAAGTAAGAATGAAGATAGGAAAATGTCACACAGAGACTGTAATAAATTGGAAATAATTTATGTATAAAATACATTAAAATAGGCTACCATTATCTTTTAAATGTCATTGTTTGCGTAGAAAGTCCCATTAGAGATTTTTCTGTTGTGCACGGTATGTATATTACTTGGGTATACCGCAGGTAAAGGAAAACACCATAATGGTGTTTTTCTTTACCTGCGGCTTATTTTTGTCGAGCTATCTATATGATAGACCAGATGTTTCTGCCTAAAGGTTGTCTGAGTGAGTAATGTCCACCGGTTGTCGGTCTGGATAGCTCATTTGGCTTACGAACTTGTAAGTCAAAGATCTGGGGTTCGACTCCCGGTCTAGGCATTATTTTCACTCAGTCGGAAAAAAAATTCAATAAATATGATTTTCTTCCCAATCAGTTGATTGTGTGATTTCTGTCGAGCTATCTACATGATAGACCAGATGTTTCTGCCTAAAGTTTGTGTGAGTGAGTAATGTCTACCGGTTGTCAGCCTGGATAGCTCAATTGGTAGAGCCTTGACCTTGTAAGTCAAAGATCTGGGGTTCGACTCCCGGTCCAAGCATTATTTTCACTTAGTCGAAAAATAAATTTCAATAAATATCATTTACTTTTTGTCTTAAAATCACGCTCTATTTATAAGGATACATTTTTGCTATATAAAATGTATAATATATCTACAAAGTTATACATTTTATATAGCAAAAATTCGATTAGAATATTTATATTCACGAAAGCGAGATTTCGTCTGTCTGTCTTTATCTCTGTCAGCTGTCTCCAGAAAATTCTACTGCACTTACAGACGTAACAATTAGCACACACATAGTCTGGATTGTCTCCGTGTGTACCTCAAATCCGAAATTTCAAATTTTTAATTACAAAACACGTTTTAAATAAAATTTCATGTATGGGAATTTCTGCATTTTCTCAACATTTTTCTTCAGTAGCTAATTCAAGCTCTTGTTAATAAAATTAAATGTTCAAAAGTTTTAAATTAATTTATTGCTTTTAACATAAAAAGAACTATTTCTTTACGCGACATTAATAATTACATAAAACATATAAATGAACGTGAATAAACCTGTATTGTAATTTTTATTTCTGATAAAACTATATACTACTATCATATTATAATTAAAACTTTTAGTTTTATTTATTTATTTTTAAAGTATTAATTATAATTAAACAAGTAGTCTTACACGTATTTTCCTCGATTTTAACGTCTATAAAATAAAATAAGGTGGTACAGCATTTATTTAGGACCCTTTTGGCAACTTATACATATATATATATATATATATATATATATATATATATTATAAGATAGATTCTGATTAACTTGAGCTATAGGATAAGGGTCGCAATAAAACTCCAGGAACAATAAACTGTAGGCCGTGATGAAGAAAAACTATTAATTTTGCAGCAATCATCTTTATTCAATCAGCATGAAAATCAAGAAAGTCCTTAATAAAAAGTATTTCAAAATGTCTATTATAAAGTTTAACAGACATACAGAGGGTTAGATGAGAGAGAGAGAGGGCTTCGCGATTACGTGTTCTTACGTCAAGATTTTGAGAGCGAATTCTAAAGTTGACTCTATTGCAATTAAGATCAGACTGCTGAATTACGCCAAGAATTTTGAAAAAGTGCCAAATTTTATAGCCAAAGATATTCCTTTGTTTGTAGAATAATTTAATGTAAATATTTTGAATTTAGCACGACCGTTAAAGAACTAACGCCAATCATCAATGCCAAACTTTATCGCCAGAAGGCCCGTTGAGTAGTGGAGACATTCAGACTACAAATTATTGCACATCTTGTCATAAAAAATATAAATTACTCTATAATGATATTAGAACGGAAATGTATTGCTTAATTTAGCTTCGAATAAATAAACTTACGCAATTTAAAAGAATGAAAATATAATTATGTATCCAACGGCTTATAACTGGAAATAATATTATTTTTATATTTTATTTATTAAATGATTTAGGAAAGATTATAATTTTGAGAGATGTCATTTAAAAGTAATATGTTTTTGTTCTCAGACGATTTATTAATAGCACAACGGATAAAGTATTATTAGAATTAAGATATTTATTATAGACAACAGCGAATAAATAAAAGTAATTTAGAATTTCGTTATCTATTTTTATTAGCCATTTAATTTATTGAAAATATAATAATTACTTATTGCCTTTATTTAAAGTTATAATTAAAACTCATATATGTGAAGAAACGACTTCACACACATATATATATATATATATATATATATATATATATATATATATATATATATATATATGTATATCCGAGCACGAGCAAAAAATCCTATATAAAAAAAGTACTCTTAATGCAATTTTTTTAAATAAATAATTGTCGAATCATATTCTTAGACTGACTAAAAAGAGAATTCGACGAGGATTTATTTAACAAAATTGCATTAAGAGTACTTTTTTTTTATATAGGAATTTTTGGAAGTGCTCGGATACTTTTGCTTCCGACTGTATACACGAGTTGTATTGCATTTCATTATAAGGCGCAGCATGTCCTTCTTAGGACCTTGCGCCATAAAAAGACACCAACCAACCAATCATTGTACTGTTGCATTACATTTGCATTACATACCCGACTGTATTACATTTCCATTTTTGCGATGAATTGTATAGGTTAGATCAACTGAGTAAATCAACACTTTAGCGAGAAGCTACTTCGGCCACAGATATTTAATTTCGCCAAGGGTGCCCTGTACTAAACCTACCTTATGTGAATACATATTTAGTTTACGTTAAATTAATAGTGTACTTATCAACATAAGGAAAACCAAATAATTAAATGACATTTATATTTCATTATCGGCTGTATATCACGGTGTTTGGCAATGGTTTTGATTAGCTGAAAATAGTCGAAAATCGAAATATTTTTATTTAAATGTTGCAATTATTCATTTTTTATTAGTCATTTAAGTAATGTGACAAAAAATGATTAACTTTGGATGGGGAGGGAGGAGGGGTGTTAAATATTTCACCGCGAGACGTTCATTTTCTCTCTAAGGTGTAAAACGTCGTATTTTCTGCTGTTCGTATATTTTGTGACGTTTTCCGATGCGAGAGGTTCCCTCTCAACTTTCGAAGGAAAAAAAAAAAAAAAAAAAAAAAAAAAACAGAAATTCTGAACTGCATGACTTTATAAAATGCATTAAAAAATATGCTTTTGCTAATGAATCTTTTTTTTTTTTTTTCATCTTCATATAAAATCAAACTTCATGACGAATTGTAGCGCAATATTTGGAATGAAATTGGGAATATTTTTTAGTCGACTGGGTAAATAAAATATTTGGGGGAGGGGGGGGGAGGATAGTAATTAAAGTCTGTATAGCGTAGTTCAGTGTAATCCGATTTCTAAATTGAAATCCAAGGGTCAATGAGAGCGTTCATTGTCTCGTGTAATAGGCCGAGGGCCAGAGATATTGCAGGTAACAAAAACGCTGCTTGAGGTAGACGGAACCCGATGAGTGTTTAGATTTTACTATTTATGAAGTGGAAATAGTTATTTTCTTACTGCATTCAATATCGTGACCAGTGACATTGGGAAAGCCAGCTAGAGTATTATATAAAACTATGAGAGTTTGCGCACAATTAAAATGAAAAATATTAAAAATCCAAAATTTTAACTTCTTATTAAATTATTGTTGCATATTTTTTTTCATTCGTTTTCTATGCATTTTCATTACTATTTTGTTGCTATGGTATAATTTAAAGCAACAGCTGTAATAAAATCAAATGAGTTATTTTGTGCAATCTCTCCTTTTAAGGGATGATATGATTGTGCATGTAGGTTATGGGAGATTACGCCTAATTATAACTACACTTAAATTCCTAACAATAACATGTAGATGACATTGTTGTATGATTTTTGTAAACAGATATTTGTGTATTTGGAGCAGACATTTCAATTTAATAATTAAAAAAATAGAAAAATAAATAAATAAATAAATAAAGTTATATATATATACTAGCTGACCCGACAAACGTTGTTTTGTCATATAAATTATTTCTAGAGAATATTTTGCTAGAAAAAAATAACTAACTTATTGTAAGTGTGTAAGGATGTGGTATATAAGTGAAACAGGTATGGAGCGCTGTGAACGGTGACTGTGAATTCCGATTATAACGTAAAAGACATAAATACCGACATTTTTGCTACTTGCTTCTTGCTACTTGGTACTTTCTACTTGTTATTTAAAACCTCCGCTGAATGTCGAACAGCACAAAATTTTATTTCATATGGCAAATATTTCAATTTATGAGAGCATCTCTGATCGCAACGAATTTCGCATACAAATTCCGTCTTTTTTGAATAAGCTGTAACAATCTGGACCGATTTGATGAAATTTTTTATTAAAAAGTTATTGCAATATCTAACATCATTACATGTACATTTATCACACTTCAATCAATCGATGCATGTGAGTATGTGTATTGTATGAGCGAAGTGAACTGTAGAGTTCGCATTAATTAAAAACTTAAACTCGTTTTAATTAAAGGTGAAAAAGTTCAAAATTTATTTTATAACAGGTATACTTTTTAATCTACAAAAACTTAATTTATCGTAATGCCATTGGATGTACAATATTTTTGGTTAATCCTTGAGGAGTATACACAAACAAATTCGAAGGTTTTCCAACCCTGGAACACGCAACATATAATTGGCCGTGAGAAAATCACGGATTTTCTAAATCTAAGCCACAAATTGGAACCCCTTTGGTGAATTTAAATATTTTAAGACATTTTTACGATGATTTGAAATGGCTATCTCAATTGTGGAACTAAAGATCTTGGCGAGAAGCGTCCGAGCTACTTCGGTGCCAAATTTCAAATTTTGCCAAAGGGATCCGATACTAAAGGTGTTCCATACAAAAAAAAATAAAATAAAATATCAGTGACATACACACGCACAAAAGTATGGGACCCCTTAGGTGACTTTAAATATTTTAAGCCATTTTTGCGATGAATTGAAATGGCTATCTCAATTGTGGAACTAAAGATCTTGGCGAGAAGCGTCCGAGCTACTTCGTTGCCTAATTTCAAATTTTGCCAAAGCGATCCGATACTAAAAGTGTTTCATACAAAAAATAAATAAATAAAATATAATAATTTAGCTACACAAATAAATTTGTAGGTTAGGGTGGTTGTTAATCAACGCGCGTGTAAATTTGATAGAAAATTATATAAAATACTCACTCCAATTCCGCACTAAATTTGCAAAATGTATAGTTTTTTATGCACACTTCAAAACTCTTCAAACACAAATTACATCTTGATGTAATATTTCAATTAGGACACAATTTTTTGTATAACAATAATAACACGAAGTTACAAAATATTTTCCTGAATTTGATCGCAGCACCAACTGTCGGGACAAACTGGAATTACAATAGAATATACGCAAGCGAAGTGTGACGTCACTGACCGTCAGTGGATGCAAGAAAAAGATTTCCTATGTTAATCTCCCATTGGATTTTTTATAAAAAATTATTAGAAATCGAGGAAAATTATTTCTCGATTTTAATTCCCGTATTTGGGTATAGATATGTATTAGTTATCGCATGTATATGTTACATTGAGTTATTATGCTCTCCAATTGACAAAATTTTAATTTTAAATTTCAAAACTCTGTCTTTCTTGGCGTTTTTTGTATTTGGCGATCAAAAACGTAATACGAAAATATACATGCCAGATGTACATTTTCGTAATATGTATTGTACGAAATTGTTTCATATTATTCATTAATCTCTTAATATAAGTTGTTGAATTAACCATTATTTTTGAAACAAATTAAATATGTTCGCCAGATGATATCGCGATATTTTTTTTTCCGCCAAGGATGAAAGAGTTTTGAGATTAAAAATTCAAATTTTATCAATTTTACAGCAAAAACAACTCAATCTAACGCATGCACATGATAACTAATACATATCTATACCCAAATATGGGGATTAAAATCGGGAAATAATTTTCCTTGATATTTAGTAATTTTTTACAAAAAATCCAATGAGCGATTAACATAGGAAATATTTTTCTTGCATCCACGGACGTCCAGTGACGTCATAACTTCGCTTGCGTTTTATTGAATCGATACTACGATCGTAGCGCAGTCTGCCAGATCCAATGTGAAACATTCCAAAATCAACAACAATTTATAAGTGATAAATTAATTAAATAAACAATTTAAATTGGACTGAATTGTAAATCTAAACCATTCTCGAATCCACCTGAAGACACACAAAAAATTTCCTTAAACTCGGTCCAGCCGTTTAGGAGGAGTTCAGTGACATACACACGCACAAACGAAATGTATAGTATAAATACAAAGGCACAGCTTTAGTATAGACCTCCCCCCCCCTTCTCGACTTTAAATATTTTTGGCCATTTTTGCGATGAATTAACATGGCTATCTCAATTGCGTAACTGACGATCTTGGTGAGAAACATCCGTACTATTTCGGGGCCAAATTTCAAATTTTTCCAAACTAAAGCTGTTCCATACAAAAAAAGAAAGAAAAACTGTTTTATGATTTATACAAAATAAAAATAAAAAATTCTAATAAATTCGAAATTATTACTATTTACAATTAAGGTGAAAGCATAAAAGAACCTTTATAAGTTACATATAAAGTATCAATTAAAACGAAAAATTTTGTTTTACTGTAGAAAAGAAAAGTACTACTAAATTAAATAAAAATTTTAAGCTAATACCAAGTATTGTTTGTTTTCGTTAGCTGTGACCCTGCTCACCTATGCGCATGCGTGAGGTCTGCATTGATTTTGTTAAAATAGGGTAGAAGCGTAGAAGATGAGAGAATGTTTACATTTTACGAGTGAGAGATAAGTTGCGGTTTCTTGGCTAAGTGCCCATCTCATTCAACGCATCACCCCTTTTCCGAGTAGGATCGTTCCACGAGAGGTAGACATGGTTTACGAAAACGGACAGTATCTCTATGAAAATATTTATTTACACGCGAATATTTTCATAGTATATTAAATTTTTTTCTAATGGACCATATTCCTCCTTTGGGTTCGAGACTATAAAAAACAGCTGTTTTCGGAAAACAATTCTCAACTCTACCATAACAAAGCATTGTGGCCTACAAATTTTTATCTTGCAATATTATTTATAAGAGTTACAGATTATATGAAATTGAAGTAAGAGTGATATAGTGATACCTTTGTTTTGTTTTTAATCCAGTTTTAGTTTTATACTTTAATATTAATCAACATATGTATTATTAAAAGTTGCCATGTGAACTGTGGCGATGTTCACAAATTTAAATGGATGTTCCATTTAATAAATTCCTTTATTAAAGTGATTGAAATTCTAATTATTTAAGCTTTGTTGCCTATATATATGTGTGTGTGTATAAAATGTTCTTATTAATCTTTTATTCATTATATACATATGTGTGTGTATACATAAAATTTTCTGCAATTTTACGATACGGAATAGTCTTAACTTTATCATTCGATTCAGTTGTTTACATTTCTCTTTTGTTCTTGTTTGAACAGATATCTGATCATTAAGTTTCACTGGAGAAATATTTAGGAAAATGGTATGCGTAACAATAAAATGGAATCTTGAATCTAATTTGTTTACAAAATATCGGCCACGTGTTCGGCGATTTTACCCACTGTGACGTCACAGGAATATTGTCCATTTTTATTGTTTATCACGCGAAATTAAAAATATTTTATTTCCGGAAAAAAATAAATAAACGTGAATTTTGTTTATTTTGGCATCAAATATACTTTTCTTTTTAATCATTTTAAAGTTAAAATGGAGTTTTTATTTAATATCTTTTGATCCAATTATCCGATTGAACTGAATTGTAAATCTAAACCATTCTCGAATCCACCTGAAGACACACAAAAAATTTCATTAAACTCGGTCCAGCCGTTTAGGAGGAGTTCAGTGACATACACACGCACAAAAGAAATATATATATAAAGATATATATATATATATATATATATATATATATATTTAAAGTAAAAACAGAAGAATCAGGAAGGAAAAGACTTAGATAAGATTACAAAAATAAATGAATGAATAAATAAATAAATAAGAAATGAATAAAACCTTTAAGTTAAAGCAAAACACGTTTAGTTTAAAATCAGTACATTTCCGTTTCAGTTCGAATCATTTCTTGTTTTCTAACCTAGTCTGTCGTTGTCCACAATTGGTGTATTTATTTTTGTAAATGCGCAGCTTTCGTGCAACAAAGTTAACTAATTCAAGACAGTTTTCAGAAGGTATCTTCTGAAATCTATTAGGATTATATAGTTTCTTTAATTGGTTGTGTTACCACCTGCTGAAGAATATGCCACAGATTTTATTGAATTTTTTGACTTGAATAATTTTGAAATTAAACTTTTCCTGTATATTAACACTATTATAATAATTTATCATTTTTGTTGTTTATACATCCCACTTCAATTTTCACTTATTTTAAATCAAATGAAATAATTTATACATATATATATATATGTGTGTGTGTGTGTGTGTGTGTGTGTGTGTGTGTGTGTGTGTGTGTGTATTTAGGCCAAATGTGCCATAAATTGGTTGACATTAGACATTTTAAAAATTCATAAAAATTGAAGGGGTTCGTAGAATTGAATGCGGTTTGCTATAAATTTATTCTCCTGAAGGAGGATTTTATTTGTTAAAGAAAAATATAGTAGTTAGATTTTTCTTTGATAGAGGTCACTGTACGGAGCAAATTATACATTCAATGAAAAAATATATTATTTGCAAGTAACATTTTACAAGCATATAACTCTTATTCTATGTATTCACCATCATCACAAATCACTGTTTACAAACCATTTATACCACAACCGTACTCAAGCTCCATTCCGTAATTTTTAGTTGAGGTTAAACACGTTCAGAACCAATAAAGCTTTTTCCACCAAGGCAGCATCGCAATAAAATCTTCATGTAACACAAGTATTAGAGAAAAGAATAAGCTAGTTGTTAATCGTAAAACCGTGTAATTTCTAGGGCTCTGATTTACATATTTCTTGTTGCGTGGTTATGCAGCGCCCTCTATCGAAAAAAAAAACTATTTTTTTTTCTTTACTAAAGAAAAAAAAAATCTTTTTTCATAAGGATAATTTTTACGAAAACTGTATTCAATTTTACTAATTTCTTGAATTCTTATGAATTTTTAAAATGTCTACAGATGGGACACCCGGTATATATTTTTCCAAAAGTAATTTCGGCAACGGTAGCCCAGTCGGTAGAGCGCCGGCCTCGTAATTGAAAGATTGCGGGTTCGGTTCTCGAGCAGGTCAAAGACCGTCGTGTACAGTAATGGTGGCTGGTGCACGTAGAATATGTCGTGGCAGCAATGTCCTCCTTGTTCCCATCAAAAATTATACCTCTGGGGGTCACCAAAGCGGGAGAGCCATCCCTTCCGTTGAGGATCAAAATTGTGATGGCATGTCTCCGGAACACCTCTAGGGGTGTGTCCCAGACCGTCGACACTTGCCCATCTGTGCAGCACTAGTGCGGCGTAAATCCCAACCATCCATCCAACCGTCCATCCAAAAGTATATATATATTAAGATTAAAGTTCCCTTAACGAGAAATTTTCGTACGTGAAGGTGAGCCTGAAACAATAAAATATTGCAAAATAATACTGTAATTTTTATTTTAAATCTGTCTTTTTTAAATATTTTGTTACTCATGTCAAAAATACATAAATTGCAATCATAATTACTAATTTTTACTCATAATTACTAATTTTGTTCCTCAAAAGTATTACATCTAAGTACATATAACACAGTAAACATTGTTTGTTGATTACTTTTAACATTTTTTAGTATTTCATTTTATTGCTCGTAAAAAAAAAAATGTGACCGATAACACATATCTAATGGTCCTAATAAACCCTAAAGTCCTGTTAAAATGTGAAGCAATAAACGAAACTCGTGAAAACTTTCTGTATTTAGCTATATATATATATATATATTATCTTTTAAACGTGATATTGCGTTGTTATTTAAAATACAACTTTTTTTTTTTTTTTTTTTTTTTTTTTTTTTTTTTTTTATAAATATGAAGGTGCATAACTTGACGAGTTTATTTTAAACCATATTTGTGTAGGAGAGTGTTATATACATATCAATATATATTTATATATATTAGGGTGACCTTTATTTTTCGACTTATTTTTATTTTATTTTATTTTATTTATTTATTTATTTTTTTTTTAAGGCATACCCTCTAAATGTTTCGTCTTAACTTAGCTACATATATATTTTATCTTTTAAACGTGAAATTGCGTTGTTATTTAATTTTTTTTTTTTTTTTGTTAAATAAATATGAAGGTGCATAACTTGAAGAGTTTATTTTAAACCATATGAGTGTTTTATATATATATCAAGATATATATATATATATATATATATATATATATATATATATATATATATATATATATTAGGGTGACCTTTATTTTTCGACTTATTTTTATTTTATTTTATTTATTTATTTATTTTTTTTTTAAGCATACCATGTAATTTTTTCGACTTAAGTTAAAACACTCAAAAACAAAGATTAAAATTATTCGAACTTCATTAACCCGTGCCAGACAGAATCGAAAGTTTTTCTATTATAGAATAGATGGTAAATTTCTTCTATGAGAAAGTGAAAATATTATTTGCGATAAATTTCCAAATTAGAAAACAGTAAAATTACCTTCTTCCTTTTCTCTCGCTACAAGACTTACTGCAGATGCTGTCTTATGCGCCGTTTGCTTGTTGCCATGTGTAAAACGTGTTAACCAAGTTCATAATTTGCTTGTTGTATATTAACAATCGGATTATACTTTAGTATAACGTATCTTTCTTTTTTACTTTCTCTTACCCATAAGGTAGAGAAAGTATTGTTTTTGGGTCAAATTTTCGAACACGACATTTTGTTATATTTACACGTTTTGGGGTCCCCTGAATACGAAAATCATGTTTTTAGCAAATGGTCTGTGTGTGTGTCTGTGTGTCTCTCTGTTATCAGCATATCTCAAAAACAAATTATGGCAGAAAGTTCAAACTTGGTATTCTAAATGTGTATCATATAGGCATGCTACAGTAAGCTTTTCGTTAAGATCAAGCAAATGGTTCGT
This sequence comes from Salticus scenicus, assembly GCA_963930645.1. Lineage (NCBI taxonomy): Eukaryota > Metazoa > Arthropoda > Arachnida > Araneae > Salticidae > Salticus > Salticus scenicus. The sequence continues at coordinate 98,624,578 of OZ005649.1, forward strand.
GTACAGGGACAATCAAGAGAATTCTAATACATTACATCTATGGGGGAAATTGCAGGTAAGTAGAGTTTAACGTCTATAGACTGCACTAAACCAAATTAAACGAATATATATATTTTGTAATAGAGATAGTCAACTGGGAAAAAAGTTTTGTGTATGTAGGAGCCTAGCCTCCCCCCTGGGGGGAAGTCCCCCCTCGAGGGGAGTAAATTTTCATGATCGGTATCTTTCAAAAGAGCTCGCCAATACCTTTAAAACGAATGGTTGAACCATCGATCTGTGATAATTTAAAACAAAATTATCGATTTTTTTCACTTTTAACAAAAAAAAAACTTAGAATTTTTTTTTTTTTTTTTTTTTTTAATATTGAGAATAAAATGGACTTTTTTTGGATATTTAGTGTCATACTACTTTTCTAATATGGAAATCGTCTGCATTATTATAAAAGATATTTTTTTTAAATAATAGTTTTAATAAATTATTTTTTAAAAACAGAATTATTTTTTAATAACTGAATTAAATTCTACATAAATGTAGGTATGTTAATGAAACGGGGGTTTGAGGGGGGCGGTAGCCCCCCTCACACAGAATTAATTATCATATAAAACTCTTCCGAAGCCTAATTTGAATTGTTTAACATAGGTTTACATAACATCGTTATCTTACCTCTTAATCTCCAACCTGTATTTATAGTATTAAATTTCAGTGTAAGAGAAAGTCGTGTGAGTGACACACCAGATTATTCATGTTGTTTCTTGTTGCATCAGTCAAATACTGTAGTTCGTAACGAGTATCATGACTGGTGAATTACGGAGTAAGAGAGGTATTTTTAGTATGGGACACGAGACGTCAAATATCCAAACTTCCGTCAAATCGTCAAGTTTAGGCAATACTACTTAATAATATACGTGAAGTAAAATTGGTTTAATATGAATACTGAAATCTCGCCATTCGTGGATGAATTATGTTTTGGAAAAAGTGAGATACCAAGGCAGAAGCCTTTTTAGGCAGATTCCTTATAGGAGATCTCCCTATTGCAATGGTTCTCATAACTTCTGGAAAAATTCTTCATATCTCCACCTATCATGACCCCTAGACCCCAAAACGACCCTACGTTCAAAAGTTTATATATATATATATATATATATATATATATATATATATATATATATATACAAAGGCTGTTCGCACATTTTTTAGACGATTTTGATGGAGTGTACTGAAGCAATTTCACTCATATTTCGTGTTTTAATTGTTCAGATTGATAGCCTTTGTTCTTAACTATCATTCTACATCGTAATTTCTATGATAATAATGCTTTTTTCAATATCGGAAGAGGTATATTTTTCTACTCCTCTTGAACGTCTTTCCGAAGTCCACAAAGCGTTGTAGTCGATGTTTGGATAATGTTGATTTTAAGAGTCAAAAAACACAAAAATCCAACAGTGATACATCAGGAGATTTAGCAGGAATATCAGTGAAGGGTATGGTTTTAATTCCCGTTTTTTGTTCCATTTTTTTCTAGAAAAGCAATTGCGGATTGCGATGTGTGGCGATGTGTGGCTGCTTGTTTTGTCTTGATACAGTTCAACGGATTGATAGCACTGTGGATAAAGATCTGGATTTTCAGTTTTAAAAATTGGAATTAAAATATGTTCTTGATAGTATTTAGAGCTTATTTTGACATTTTTGTCATATTTTTTTTTTTCTTTTACCTTGCGCTTGTATGAAAATCCAGTGGCAATCATAAATCCTTTAGAAAAACTTTCTTTTGATGCTTTGAACCATGTAACAAAAAAAAAAAATTCTCCACTTTTGTGATAATAAATTGATCTTTTTTTATTGCAACCACTTGAACAGACCCAAGATTCATCTATTGCTGCCACATTTTTCCATTTTTCTCCTGATAAATACTTTTCATAAAGATTTCACTAAAAACTTTCTTTGGAAAGAGCGGAAACCTATCCTTCCGTCCACTGCCTTTTTAAAAGCGCATTTTTGCATCTAAACAAAAATTCTAAATATCAGAAGATAAATAAAACTTCCAAAAATATAACTGTTGTAAAAATAAAATTCTGCATGCACACGATTTTTTCTTACTGCGAAATAAAATCGTCTAAAAAATGTGCGAACAGCCTCTGTATATATATATATATATGTATAACACTTTTTCCCATGTTAAGTTGTGAACACGATAACTGGAGTAATTTTTATTTAAATTTAACCAACTCGGGATATGTTGTCAGGATAGTAAAAATCTCGGTCGAGTTCATAGATAAGGTGTCCAGCTCAAGGGGGGTGGAAACGGTGGGGTGTGGAAATTTTCATTTGCCCATAATTTCTTTAATATTGAAAAAAGGAAAATACTTCAAATCAGGCGTATTGCCGACTTACCCTAAAGAATAATTTTTGTATTTAAACTTTTTCAATAACTTCAATTGCTTAAAAGTTACAAGTTAAACAATGATTTTTCGTCAACTGTGATGTAGCTGACATTTTCTATAGCTTTAATTGCTTAAATTTATATTTTGATACTTCCGTCACGTTCAAACGATAATAAAAAAGATCGCTGACAATACAAAAACCATGGTAACAACTTTAATTAATCATTTAAATATATAAAATTAAAATAATACGTTATCTTGGTAAAAATATCATTTGTGGTGAATAGTTTAAAATGCCGGCTTACGCAAGAATTTAAAATTTACGATTGAAATTGAGAGTAATACGTTACAGCTTCCTTTGACTTTTTATCTTGTGGAAACAAGATATATCTCTATGAAGAGATATGAGGTTTTTTCATGAGAAGAAAATGTAATGACGCCAAAGCTGCCATTTTATATCGCCAAGCTCGCCACATTTTGTCATCAAATAACGAATTTCGTTCCCAAGTCAAACATTTTATCGTCAAATATCAAATTTTGTCACCGAAACACAAATTTCATTGCTAAGTCGCAAGTTTTGTCGCCAAATTGGGGCCAATTTATGGCTTTATTTTTTTTTTTTTTTATTTATATTTTTTGTCACCAATTTACGGCTTCTATTTGTTGAATGACTATGAGCTTGGATTTAAAAAATGGAAACTTTTACTGACCAATAAATCTAGCCTAAAATTTTAAATAGAATGAAGGGTAATAGTTGATAATTAAATTTCTTAAAAACAGGACAACGATTTTAAATAATGTAATGTGGGGTAGCAAAGCCATTGGCTAAGTATGTGTTATGTTAATGCATACGTAATATTTCTTTACTTTTGTAACATTAACGTAAAGGAATCTGCCTTTGCCTTTAAGCTTGCCGAAAAGGGATTTTTTATTATTATTATTATTTGTTAATTTGTTACCAGATCTTAGCGTTTGAAGTATGGAATAAAAATATCTTCCTACAGTGATTTTTTTTTTTTTTTTTTTTTTAGTACTGGGGACTATTACTCTCAATCTACGGATTTTTACGATACAAGTTTTACGATAGTTGGACATTTATCGAATTCAATAATTTAAGAAAGTATAATTTGAATAATTAGAAAGCGATGTTATAATCTGAAAAAAAAAAGTTATCCATACTAAACTAATTCTGCTTTTTCCAGAATTGCATCAAAATCTTTTTATCTCTTTCTTTTTTTATTAAAAAGAAAAAGAAAAGAAAATTAATAATAATCTGTATCGAAACGGAGAGTATCGATTTTTTTTCCCCGAAATCTTTAACATGGCATTATAAAACAAAATTTCCACACATGCTTGGAATGACATGAGGTTTTATTGCAACCACAAAAAAGTGTTCAAAAAATGGCAGAAAGATGACACTTCATATGATATGAAAAGTAATAATTAGCATAGCAAATTATGACAAATCAAAGATGATGTTCTTCAGAACAAATTGTCAACATTTGGAGAGTCATTCCTCTACAATAGTGTTTGTCGAGGGACAATGTTTTGAACTGTACTGTACAACATATCTGTAGTTATGGTAAGGCATTCGCATCGGATCATAGCTTCCTAAAGTAGATGCCTGTCGCGTGGCTCGGAAACTTGAAAACAGTTCAAGCGTCAGACAGTGCCACCTGGTAGAGACACCGCGACTTTTTTCTTCAACAGACGAAGAAAATAAAAAACAAAACGTCGATTGTATATATGATATATTACTTTTAAAAATTTTTGGTGGCTGTTGAATAAAAAGGTCGTGAAATTTGTACTAGATGGCGCTGTCTACCGTTTGAACTGTTGCTAAGATTCCGAGCCACGCTACAGGCAACTAGTTTAGGATGCTATGATCGGATGTTGTCTTTTAGCATCCCTATTGATGTCGGTAGATCGCTGCATACTGCAACTTCAGGTAACCTCGGAACCAATAATCACTTGGAATGATATCTGGGAACCTAGGAGGCCAAGCATGACGAAAGTGGCGATCATCACTAAATGGCGTGCGTAAGAGATCTTTCACATGTCTAGCAATATGGAGTGGAGCGCCATCCTGCATAAAACTCGTTCGTTCAAGCAGGTGTTTATCAGCAAGGCTAGGTATGATGCGATTCTGTAACATATCGGCGCACCTCTCACCCGTCACGATAACAGTTACAAAACCAGATCATGAAATTCTCAGAAGAAAAAGGAACCGATAACGGTAGATGTGGTAAATTCACAGCACGACAGTTCTAGGATTTTTTGTAGCCCGAATTCTTGAGTTGTGAGAATTGAAAAACCCTCAGAGTGTGAAATGGACTTCGTCGATCCAAAATACGTTAGATAATCAATCGTCATATTCCGCCATCTTTTGAAACGCCTACACCGCAAATGCTTTCCGCTTCACAAAATCGCCAAGTAACAGTTTATGATGACGCTGGGTTTTGTACGGATAACATCGGAGGGTACGCCTTAGTGCTACTCAAACAGTAGTGTATAAAATGCCATTGCAACGTGAGACTTCAGGAGCGCTCACTTCCCCATGCGTAGACGAATCCGCTACAAACTCCATTTCATCCTGAACAGTTTGAGCAGCATTAGCACATGTGCTAGGTCGGCCACTGCGGGGCCCATCGTCTAAAAAATCCGAACTTCGAAATCATTCTCTTCAAAGCTGAACTTGTAATAGGACCTTTAACTGTTCGAATACCTTTCCTATGGCGATATGATTGTAAAGCTGCAGAAGCAGATTCGCCATTCTGATAGTACAGCTTCAGTAACATCGCCTTCTCTGGTAACATCAACATGCTGTGATTACTGGTTCATCAGATTCCCTCTCTCCCTACAGTTCCTTTTATACAGGATTCTCATGCAGCGTCATTGACGTTTTGCTGTCCAGCGCCATCTGTTGGCCATTTTTTTATATATTTTTCTTTTTTTAGTTTGCAATAAAACCCGCATTTCATTCCAAGCATGTATGTCAATTTTTACCTTTCTACCTATATTATTCAGTGAATTATTATTATTATTTTTTTTTTTTTATCCATACTCATTTTCATTTTCTTATCACCCTGTATAATAATATTCGGATTTTAACGTAATGAGCTCAAAACTGAAACAACAACAATAAATAAATCAATAAAATAAAAATCGCAATTATCTAGATTTTGCTATTTGTAATTTTATAATACAAATATAATAAAGTAATAATAATAAAAAATAAATAAATAAATAAAACGAAGTAAATTATACACCCTAATCAATATTTTATACTTTGAAAAATTCTGAAAACACCTAAAACGTAGAAGTAAAAATGCTAACTGTTTAAACATAAAAATCGAGTAAATTAAAAACATACTTATATAGTATATCGATGCGGAAAAATACACACAGTTTAAAATAGACTGAATATACATGAAAAAATATCAAGGTATTAAATTCATGATAAAATTTTTTGACTCAAATGCGTGTAAACATCACAGAAATTGATAATACAATAGAACTGATAATAAAAACTAAAGGTTTCTGAAGCATTTTAATTTGTCATGTACTTTTGGATACATTTTGAAAAATGCTGACTTTAAACTTTTCATTATATAATGCTGAAATTGTTTAAATTTCAAATAGTTTAATACTCGTGTAAATAGAATTTTTATAGTAAAGTTAGAAGTTATATGCAGATTTTCCAAAAAATGTTTAATGTATATATGTATATATATATATATATATATATATATAATAGGGTGGTTCGAAAAAATCGATTTTTATTTTATTTGGAATCGCGTTACTCTCAAAAGTTGTAGTTTGGTATCCTCAATTGGGGAAAAATAAAAAATAAAATCCTAAGTTGACATCTTCAGTTCGCGCATGAGACTGAAAGTTTGAAAAAATATGTTAAAAATTGAAAATTTCAAAAAATAACAAAATTAGGTTTTTTGTAATTTTTTAAAATGCAACAGCCATAAATTGTCAGTATATAGCGTAGTTTGAACCTAAAAAAATATTTTATAACTTTTACATAATATCTTTAGTTCGCGCATACGCATTAAATTGGGCTAAAATCGCCTAAAATTTGAAATTTACGTGTTTAATATACAATAATACATACGTGACATATTTACGTTTCAAAAATATTTTAAAAATTCTAAATTAGTTGAATATAACCTTTTATTACAGTATTATGCGTATAAGTATAGTTACACACACATTTATATGTATATAATAACATTGCATGCCATAGCTAATTACAGAATGATTTATAGATTTTACCTATTTTTTGTGTCTTTAAGCTTCCTCAGATGTGTTGGGCATTGTTTTAAAATGAGATTTATAGTCAAATGATGGTATAGTTACCTTGAGAGCAAAGTTGTTCTTATGAAACCATCCCTGTTTTCTTCTCCAGATACTTTAGTACAAGATTCTGTTACGAGCGTTACAATTCTTTCGATACTTTGCGTGTGGCAAAGAAATTTAATTAGCTCGAACTCTGAGAAAACATTAGCATGAATAAGTTCTTCTAGGCTGTGCGTTGACACATTGCTCATTATTGGAGGAGGTGTAAGTTTGCACTTGGAACAATCAATAAGTTCAATGTAATTTGAAGCTGTAAAATTGATGGGCGGTGGTTGAAAAGTTTGCAACGATTTCCCTTTTGGTTCTTGTTTTCTTGCTTTAAGCAGTCTTCGAAAAGCTATCTGTTTTACGTGCACTCTCTCATCTAGTACCATTGAAATTAAAAGATTTTCAGGATGACAAAAATACGCATTCCTCTGAATGACAGGACCAATTATTTTACGTACCCTATCGGGCGTCCTGTCTTCTGTACTAATTTAAACACGTGAACTGCTCCAAACTTTACAGAGGGATGCATTTTAATTCTAAACCATACTGGAGCGTATACCTTCATAATATAGCTGACCAGACGTTTAATTTAGTCAGAAGGTTTTACTTCAGAAATATATAGTCTTAAGATCCTATTTGCACAAGTTAACTACCTAGAGATACTAAGAGGACCAGGATCATTCTCAGCGAGATCTGGCGCACACAGTTCCTGTCTTGACTGCTCGATAAATATTAATTAAATACTGTTGGTCCTTGCTTAAGTCATTTTTGGTTACATTTACCTCCTCACTATTAATCGTTTCAAAATTAGCAACGTTTTTCACAGTCAGTCAACTTCTTGCCAATTTGTCCCGAGAAACTTGTGGATCCTGTAGTATCACCATCTACACTTTCAAACAAACATCTGAACGTAAATTCGTTGAAATGTAATAAACAAATAAACCATTCTAAGAGACGACCAAGTTTAAGCTCAAGTTTACGAATAACACCGTTTTTTTTATCCTGTGTTAGTCGCTGTTCCGTCACATCCAATTGCAAGAAGCTTAACATAATCAAATTTATTGTTTTCCAAATAGCAAAAGATGATATTAGCTATTTCACTTCCAGTGGCCCTTAGATGTGTCAAATGTCCCAGATACTTTCCTGTAGGCTCTAAATTACTTTCTTAATTGTAGTACTTATTATGGTAATCCTTTATCAATTTAACAATACGTTGATGACTGACCGTTGGTATAGAAGCTTTGCAGTACAGTTCTTCTATCTGAGCAGCAATTATATCTGAAATCTTTGAAAAATATTAGTTTTTTACAGATTTTTTTGTTTCTTCAAAACAAGCATAGAAAACAACTGCACATGTGAGTAAAACACTTTGACTTAACGCTTCTGGTGCACAAAAAAACGGACAAACTCTTAACCGTTTAGAAGTTTTCGGGGGTCCCATTATTTATTATTTGGAGAACGGAGAACAATATAACAGAACTTGAGCATAAAACACTTTATAAAATAATACACTCAATGCAAAACACTCTGCACTTCTTGATTCACTTACAGTTACAAATTAAAGATGCTGCGTGCTTAGCGGCTACTGACTGACAAATTGAGAGCAGAGCCTTTAAACTGTCTACTAGAATGTGTCTACTGTCTAGACAAGTCGGCGGTGGAATAAGAATGCGACTGCGCGGCGTCAACTTAGTGCTTACCGTCATGCGCGAACAGAATATTATCTAAAAGTTATATATATATATATATATATATATACATATTAGGTTGAAATTACGCTATATACTAACAATTTATGGCTGTTGCATTGCAAAAATTACAAAAAAACTAAATTTATTATATTTTGAAAATTTCAATTTTTAACTTATTTTTTCAAACTTTCAGCCTCATGCGCGAACTGAATGTAAACTTAGACCCCCCCCCCCCCAGTTGAGGATACCAAACTACAACTTTTGGGAGGTAACGCGATTCCGAAATAAAAAAAATCGATTTTTTCGAACCACCCTAATATATATATATATGTATATTTAGGGTTTTCAACACAATTGTAAATGACTTCATGGGATGATTGTTTTCCATTCTAAATTTTAATACTGAAATTCGTAGAAAACATTCTTTAGTAATATTGCATTGCTAATATCATACAATAACACCAGTGTGCAAATTTTTATAACTGTTTTCAAATATATATGATATCTTAATTTTCTTTCGATTTAAGGTTAAAATAATTTATTCTAGGCGATACACCATTTAAAAAGCTGCATAAATTATATGCACATTTACTGGGAAAGTGTTTTGTTTCGTTAAATAATATTTCTGTGGTTATGTTACCATAAACTAATTTCAAAATTTGTTATAGAAAAATTTATTTAGCATAAAATTTTTAAAGCGACTAATATATATTTAATATAATATCAATCTAGTATTTTCTATGCAAAAAGTAATAAATGTCTGTAAAATTTCGTATTATCTAAGGAAAGAAAGAAATGTTCCTGAACACATTTATTAAGAAAGTTAAATTTTCTCAAATATAGATATAGATATAGATTTTCTCAAATATTAGATATCACAGGTGTAGTAAGATATGTTCTGTATGATCCCATCTAACACAATTGCTCTTTTATAAAATGGGAAATCTATTTTCATTTACAATATCGTGATGATCGAAAATAAACTGTTTTAAAATATTGATCCTTTTTATATTTTTACATGAAATGCTTCTATTTTTAAGCAGGGACATCATTTTTGTGCAAAGGTCTAGAAGCATAGAAATAAATAAAAAGCTAAGGAATTTCATTAATCCCATTAATTTTGAAAATTTCGTAATTTTATATAGTCTCTCATGTGAACCATCATACAAAAGCCATTGAAATCAGGAGACCTGTGTGACACCCCACCCACTTTTTTTTTTTTTTTTTTTTTTTTACAGAAAACACATCCTTATTGGTAGAATAGAGTTAAGCACAAACTCTCAGCCATAATTTATGTCTTTAAAAGTTTAACAATGTGGAAGAATCCTAAAACAAAAAGAAAAAAAAATCTAGCACTTGTGAGTATAAATTTGTTGTTAAAACTAATGGATATGCTAACACGCATGGGGCACTTGTATCCTCCTGGAGCTTTTGCAATAAACGGAATTTTTTTTAATGAAAATATATCTTCCGTGGAATATCTAGAGCACAACGTATAAGGATATATATATATATATATATATATATATATATATATATATATATATATATATATATATATATATATATATATACATATTTCAATAACTTAACTTGTAATTGAAATTATTCGGATTTTTTCCGAATATCTTTCGAATACATAAATACATGTGTATATATTTATATTGTTACCTATTTAAAAATTGAGTTATTTTGTGAAATGTACAATCTTATAGTCGAACACAAAAATGAAAGAGCCGGTGGTGTCACAAGGGAAAAATAAAAAGATACTTAAGAGAAATTTTCCGCTTATGTCAATTCAATGAAAAAAATACAGTTTCTGTTTAGATTTTTTTTCTGAGGTCCATTGTGATGATGCATATGATAGACTATTTATAATCATGAAACTTTCTGAATTAACTAATTCACCAAAATGTCTTGTCATTTCGGAGTTCTGAATGTTTTTTAAAATATTGGGTAGGAAAAGCTGCGGAACGCATAGGCGAAAATGTAAAAAAAAAAACACATGATTTTAAAAAGGTTCTTTTTCCTCAATATTATTCTATGACATATATATATATATATATATATATATATATATATATTCCTAATTACGTTTGTGCCACGTGGGGCCACTGCGACGCAAGTGCGGTTCCTCATCTCAAAGACTGTTTGAAATCAACAAAATTTTGAAATGTATATGTTCAGAGGAAATAACTTCCTCTTCGAGATATTGTGATGCTTTTAGATCTTTTAAACACCCTATATATATATAAAATGTTAGACTATTTTATTACCATGTTTTTATTAACTTCGATTCTTGTTTGTTTGTTTGTGGGTTTGTTTGTTTGTGTGTTTGTCAGGGACAAATCTTGCAATCGATTTTTAACTAACTTCCCGACTAGCTAGATACTTGAAATTATCAGGACAACTCACAACACGGTGACAATACATTATTCTAATAATTTTAGTCAACTATTTCAAGTCCCGCTGCCTTCGGCAGCGCTTATATGATTCGACAGAAAATTTATTTAACTAACTTCCCGATTAGCTAGACATTTGAAACTTTCAGAATAGTTCAGAACAGGGTGAAAATGCATTTTCTTAAAACATTTAGCTAACTGTGTCGGGTTCCCGCTGCCTTCGGCAGCGTTATCAGTACACAGCTTGCAATCGATTTTTCACTAACTTTCCGACTAGCTAGACATTTGAAACTTTTAGGACCGCTCACAACACGGTGACAATACATTTTTCTAATATTAGTCAAATATTTCAGGTCCCGCTGCCTTCGGCATCGCTTATATAATTCGACAGAAAATTTATTTAACTAACTTTCCGACTAGCTAGACATTTAGAATTTTCAGAATAGTTCAGAACACGGTGAAAATGCACTTTCTTAAAACCTTTAGCCAACTGTTTCGGGTTCCCGCTGCCCTCGGCAGCGTTATCAGTACAAAGCTTGCAATCGATTTTTCACTAACTTTCCGACTAGCTAGACATTTGAAACTTTCAGGATAGCTCAAAACACGGTGGCAATATATTTTTCTAATACTTTTAGTCAACTGTTTCAGGTCCCTACTGCCTTCGGCAGCGTTCATATGATTCAACAGAAAATTCATTCAACTAACTTCCCGAGTAGCTAGACATTTGAAACTTTCGGAACAGTTCAGAATACGGTGAAAGTGCTATTTACGAATATTTTTATTCAATTGCTTCGGGACCCTGCTGCCTTCGGCAGCGTTTCCAGTACAAAGCTTTAAATCAACTTTTAACTAACTTTCCGGCTAGATAGCCATTTGAAACTTTTATAATAGCTCAAAAGACGATAGCAAGGAATTTTTTTAATACTTTTATCCAATTGCTGGGGTTCCGGCTGCCTTCAGTAGCGTTTATATGATTCAACAGAAAATTAAAAAACATGGTTTATAATTTTCTTTTTTTTTTTAATCTTATAATTATTTATTTTTATTATTTTATGCAATAGCTACTGTCTGAGAACAGATTTAATTTTAAAACATTTTAAAACGAATATTTTTGACAATTTTTATTCCTTACATTTTAATATTTTTTGGATATAGATAATAAAATTTAACCTAATGTATTAGCAGTTTCTTTTTTTTTTTTTTTTTTTTTTTTTTTTTTTTAATATTATAGTTTTTTAAAACTCTCGCTCGAAATTTTCAAGATAAATCCACTGGATTGCGTAGATAAATAAAGACATTGATCTTTAAAAAAATATTTTCCATTGGGAAGAAAAAAATGAAGAAATACTCTTTTTAATTTGATAAAAAAGAAAGTAGAAAATATCATACTTAACTTCTTCATCATGACTTAACAAAATATCTGTTTAAATATTAATGAAAGAAATCACATTATCAGATTTTAAGTACTTTTTTTATGAAAGCTTTTTTTTTTTTTTTTTTTTTTTTTTTTTTTTTTTTTTCCTTTTTTACATAAAACTTCTTCATCCATTCTATTATTTTTATATTTGTTCTATAAAATTAATTTATATAAAAATAATTATTTTGAGTCAAATTTTTTCGTTTTATGTAAAATGCTAAAAATGGAAAAACATTTTTTAGTACTAAAGACATAGCAATTAAACGAGTGATAAATTTACCATGAAAGTAAAAATGCTGATATTAAGGATGGCAATATTAATCACAACATACATTTCTAGAGTTTCTCTTAGAAATATATCTTTAAAAGAACAAACTGGAGTTTTCAACAATAATATATGGATATATGCGTATATACGTATATACATATATACAAATAAAAAATTAAATATCAAATATCAACTATCACTATTAGTTAATTCAACATTTTCAAGCACATATATTAGTCTGAATTAAACAACAGTTTTTTGAAATCCTAAACTCCAACAGTACATCAAAGATACCTTTTATTTTAAATACACTAACTTTCCAAAAATGAACGGAAATGAACATGTTTCAACTTATATATTTCAATGTATGCTTTGCTCCGAAAGAAAAAACTGGACCAGTAAAAGTTTAAAGAATAATTAAAATATTTGGGATGACACTGTAAAAATTAATGTTAGAAATGTATTCTAGTTGTACTATATGATTAAGAGGATACTTCTTAATATATGTATAAATCTGTATGAGGCTATTACATATATTTATTGAGATATTTGTTAGATATGTATAAAAGTTTCATTGAAAAATGATTTTAAAAATGCCATTTTTTTATCTATAACACGCAGGGTTTTAAATCCAGCGCAAAACCATTTATAAGAAACTTTACGGACTATATTAGACTGAACATACTGCAATCAGGACGGAAATATGTTGAATATCCAATGAAATATGAAGTTTTTACTAAGATATTTTTTTCTACGCATGCGCAAAATCTAACGAAATTTCATTTGTGTAAGATAGTAGCCAATAAAGGTGAGATACTTATATTAAAACCATAAACCGATATCGTGTAGCATCAAAATGTTTTACGCAATAGAATGAACTAAATTTCACTTCGCAAGAATAAGGAAAATAATGTGTTTTTATGAATATTTATTTACAAACAAAGATCTCTGTGTTACCGTTAATTGAATAAAAATTTAAATGTAAGCTAAAACCCTTATAATTTGGCTTTTTAGAGAGAAACTAAACATATGCTATTGAGAATTAATATTGCAACAAGATGTCATAGAATTCGCAAAACTGAGTTTTTAAATATTATTCTCAACGAAAAAAAAAAATTGTCTTTTTTAGTATTTATTAGTGAAAAAAAAAGTTGATGTAGATATTAATTAAAAGCTGTGTTAACATTTTCGTTACCATTAAACAATTTGAGGGTCCGCTACAGCGATCAGAATATAACAAAAAAGAACAAAGAAACAACTATTGTGTGCGTTTTCATTTGTATGTTTACTTGGCGAAAAGTAATGTTTTCCGAGTGGGAAAAATGACATTTTTTTTTTTAACATAAACTTTTAAATATAATTATAATAATGTTTATATAAAATTAAATTCAAATAAAAATATGAGACTGCATTTTATTTTTCAAATGTGTTTTTTGCAATCCCTTAAAAAATATATAAATAATATGATATGAAAAAAACTAGATAGAAGAAAATTTCTTAATCCCAATTTTAGTAAATCCAGTGCATTTCTGATTGTATTGCGCTCCCCATTCAAGTAAACTGTATAACAAAAAAGTGACGCACCAAGAAGGAGTATTGCAAACTGGACACAAACTGACATACATACAGGTTTTGATGGAATCAAGCACCATTTCATCATTTTCGTCGATCCTACGTGCAAATGGTACTTCAGTGACTTCAAATACTCTTAATAGTTGGCGCAGTGGGGTTCAGCTCATTCCCCGGATCTCTCTTCCAATGAGGACGTTTGGAACATTATAAAAAGGGTCCTACAATCAGCTCGTAATTTTACCAATCTAACGCAACAATTGGGCAGAATTTGGCACAATACTTCACAGGAGCACATCTGCCAACTCTGCCAAGTAATACCAAGCCGAATAACTGCGTACATAAGGTCAGAAGTAGACCAACGCGTTATTGACATGTTTACTTTGTGAGGCCATTTCTCTTGATTAAATCATTCAAATTTTCTGAAAGTGTAATCAATTGTTTTTCTCCACATGTACATCACATCTACAAATTTTTGTCCCATTCGGACCACCCATTTCACCCGATCTACCAATTTTTGTCCCCACTTCTTCTTGGTGAGTCATTGTTTTTATTATGCAGAGTATGTATATACATTGATTATAAGGTATATATATTTTTTCTTTTTTACAAAGCTAATTTATAAACATATCATTAAATTTTATACATGTTTTCCCGATTTTTTAAAAAACAATACGTTTGTCGGTCACATATATATGAATATATATATATAAGTTCTTTTAGAAAAAACGTTCTAACTTTGAAATGACATAAATGCGAACTATTTAGCGACAAAAATAGGAAAAAAAAAGTGGTATGTTGGACAGATATGTTTAAATTTTCTATATGAATAAAGCAAGAATTTTTTTTTTCTGGTATGAATCTTTTTTTAACATAAGCTTTTTTGAAAACTATTACTGTTCATCGGCAGACTCCGACCTAATCGGTAACATTTCCGTACAGTAAAATTATTTTGCTCCATGGAATTCAACGTAATGCTTTTATATTTCCCATAATAACTAATTCGGTACAACATCCTCAGACGTGTAGGAAATGAAACATATTGAAGAATGAAATTTCTGTACTTCCTTCTTCCACATAAAGCTTTATGTACTTATAGCGGCAACTATTATCTAAGCTTGGGTCAATTTTCCCAAACCAGTGTACCAAATTCCAGGCCTATTCATCCAATATATAGCTAGTTGCACAGTTTTGTATCTCACTTTTTCGCATGTCGGCGTTTTAAATTAGGGAAGTCCATTCGAAACACCCTGTGTATATATATATATATATATAGATAGATAGATAGATAGATAGGTAATCAGAACGTACAATAGAAATATAATATTATCAGCGCATATGATGATATATATATATATATATATATATATATATATACACACAGGGTGTTCCAAAAGCCCCACACTCCCCTCCTTACTCGAAATGGGTTGGAATTGTGAAAAATGGCGAAACACTTATTCAATAAATTCAAGAATGACCTCTTTTGGTGAAAAACGTTTGGGCCTAGGGGAGCTAGGGGGGCTGTTAGGGAGGGCAACTTTAAAAGTTCAAATAGGAAGATATGTCTTGCAATACATCCATGGAAACGTCTCTTCAAAACAATACATTTTATATAAATAGTTTCGGCTTACGATGATTATTAAAAGAGATACATTAGTTTTTAGACTTTTGAAATGTGTATTTTATACTTATGTATCACGTTTAATAATCATTGCAGGACGAAACTATTTATATCAAATTCATTGCCTTGAAGAGAAGTTTCCAGGAATGTATCACAATACATACTTTGCCCAAAAAAGTTTGGACCCGTGCAAGGGGGTGGTAGAGGTGCCGCTATGGAGGGCAACTTTAAAATTTCTAACAATGTCTACTACGTCTTCTATCTCTTGTGATACATCCCAGGAAACGTCTCTTCAACACAATGAAATTCATTTAGATAGTTTTATCCTGCATTGGTTATTAAACGGTATACATAAGTATAAAACCCACATTTCAGAAGTCTAAAAACTAATATATCTCCATTAATAATCATCGTATGGCGAAACTATTTATATCAAATTCATTGTTTTGAAGAGACATTTCCAGGGATGTATCACATGGTATACCTACCTATTTGTAATTTTAAAGTTGCCCACCATAGCAGCACCCCTAGTTCCACTAGGCCCAAAATATTTCACAAAAAGAGGTCCCTCTCGAATTCATTAAACACATGTTTTGCCATTTTTCACAATTCCGACTCATTTTCGAGTAAAGTGGGGGCGTGGGACTTTTGGAACACCCTATATATATATATATATACTTGTTTAAAGGCCATTTTCAAAATTTAATTACCAATAACTTGTATTACATTTACGAATATTATTTGATAAATTTATTTCCAACAATTAAAATAAAAAATAAAAAAAACTCTTTTTTTATTCGTTTTATGTTAAAATATCAACTGTATTTAAGTATCATTTCATGAAACTTAATATCACATATGAGTTATGTAGGTGAAAAATAAATAAAAAAAAATAAATAAATGAACTTCCTGTTTTTAAATCCCATTGTATATTGAAAATAACCTTAGAAGTAAATGAATTGCAAAATAGTAGTTAGGTTTCAGTCAAGCGATATGAAACCCATAAATACCCGTTACAAAGATTGGTCACAAAATACCATTAATCAAGTGTTTCTTTGACGGAAAAGTGAGATTATTATGATGAATGACTGTTAGGCATATTTCACAGTTCAGTAATTAAGTTTTCTGAGTGATGTAAATTCTTTCTTTTATAAATAAATACAAATAAAAAAAAAAGCTGCTACATCTTCTGGTTTTTGAAAAGCCCTTTTTTCCAAATAAAAAAATTAAATCCTATTTTATTCAGAAATTAAATATTTAAATAATAATAAGAGTAATAATAAAGATAGCGATATACAGAAATCTGAAAAGTTAGCAGCTATGTGAATACTATTTATTGATATTTATATCCTTCGTAAAAATAAAATTGTTTCATAAATATAATTATCATTGTAATTTTACGTTTTAATTACTTAATTACTATCGGTACTATTATACTTTTATACATAATTCTAAAATCTCCTTAAATTTTATTTTGTAGCTATTATGTGCATTAATTTTCCTTTACAGTCTTTCGCTTTTTATCAACAACAGTTACGTTTCTAAACTTGCAATTATTAAGAAATTAAAAGTAGGCAAAAAAACATATAATTATAAAATATTTCTATAAAATGTAAATAAAAGCATGCATTAATACATATGTATATATTACATTCTCTTACCCATGTATGGCAGAAAAATTATTGATTTGGGGCGAATTTTTGAAATTAAGTTTTTCTTATATTTACAATTTTTTGAGGTTCCTTGAATAATATTATTAAACGTAATAAGCATTTTATTCTAACAGAACAATATGAGCAGAAATTCCATACAGCGTACTTAAAAATAACATTATACTACAGTAAAACTATTGCTGAGATTCTGCAAATAGTTCGCGTACAGGAACGTCCAAGATAATTTCAATATATTACCTGTATGGAAGAAATTATTGGTAGGTGCAGTTTAACATCTATAGGCTGCATTAAACAAAACGCATTATTCATACGCGCATTATACATATTATACAATGCATTAGTATACATATTTATAAAATCGTGTTTCACATAGAATATGTTCGAAAATCACTCACGATTTGTTTACAAGGCTACTTAAGAGAGGTAGAATATAATGGGAATATATCTGCAAATTCGTTGAAGCGTAATTGAGGTTGTGCTGTATTTTATTAATATAAGACTAAGTTTAAGTATACAGCATGGTGCGTGTATATATACTTTATGGACACTGTATAGTGCCACCCAAAATTAACCGAAAATTTTCTTTTCTATTGAATATAATTGCATATGTGTTTGTTACATTTTACCATATCGACTAAAACTGCTCAGGGATGAAAATTAATTTCTCATACCCACACAGTAAACAATGTAATACTTGAAATTCAATATTAAATTTTATTTTTGTGTAATACCGCTTTTTACTGCTTTTTTTTTTTTTTTTTTTTTTTTTTTTTTTATATATATATATATAAAAATTATACCTCTGGGGGTACCGGAACATGGGTCTAAACTCGCTCTGATCCGGATCAAAATTTGAGTTTGGCTGGTGCTGCCATCTTTCACCAGCTTATGGAACTAGAAGTCGTACTTCCTCCCTATGAGGCGTTCCTAATAACGGAAGACGCAACTTTGCCTTAAACTTCCGGGGCTCGGAATTTCCGAGTGTCACACGACAACAACAACATCGCTTTTTATGGTCAGCTGCGTATGAATATGTTTTAGTGGTTAGCCTGTAAATATGTCTGTCATTAGCACAAATTAAAAACAAATAATTGCAGGAAATTCAAATTTGTGTTTTTAAAAGCATATGGGGTTTGATCAAGATATGCAACTTCCAACGTATGTTGCGGATGAGAGATAGATGTCTGAATAACATTAAACAATCTTTAAAAAAAAAAAAAAAAAAAAAAAAAAATGCTTTAAATTCTTAATACATATAGGTATTATATTACATTTGTAGACGCCCCTATCACACAGACTTATATGTCAAATAAAACTGCCCAAGCAGCACCGAAACCTTCTCTGAAAGTTCAAAAATTGTTCTACAAACATGTTCTAAGAACGTTCACTTTGAACGTGTTATAGGCGTCTATCTGTCTATCTTGAAGACGTACAATATTACGGTTCAGAGGACGTTCAATGAACGTGTAACTATCACCATAGGTGCTATAGAAACGTTCTGTGTATACGGTCTCAGAACGTTCTAAACGTTTTTAGAACGTTTTAAAAACGTTGTACATATTTGCAGAACGTTCTAGAAAACGTACTGTAATTTTTCTAAAATAGTGTAGAAACGTTCTGAAAACGTTCTATACACACGTTTTCACAACGTTATGTAAACAATTTTTGAACATTCTTTGAACGTGCTAAAAATGTATTTCATGTATAATAAAATGGTATAACTCGCAACAATTGTTCCGGGTCGAAAGAAGGAACTGCCCTTCGTCAGACGAACATAGTAGGCACGAGTGCTGCAAATACAAGAGCTACGTTGCAGTTTTATTTTTTTTTTCAGCATGCGTGCCTACTTTGTTCGGTTGATGAAGGATCTTTTCTGATGATGTCTTTTCTCGACCCGAAACAATTTCTTTGAGTTCTTGAATTGTATAGTGTCTATTCAATGTTTTGCACTTGTCATTTTATTTACTTATTTTCGTTTTCTTTTTTTTCCTTCCTTTCCTTATTTAGCTTAACTTATCTTTTTTTCCTTTTTGTGTAGTTTTTATTTTATCTTTTATTTTTTTTTATTCATAAATAATTGTCTTAGTATTATAAAATTTTACATACATGCATTGAAATATGGTATAACAAAAGATCAAGTATTTTTAATATTCTGGATAAATATTTGAATTAAAAAACAAATAAATAAATAAATTCAAGGTTTGGAATATTTTGAAATTTTTTCAGATATATGCCCCATGCTAACTAATTATTATCCCTCCCCCCCATAGATTTTGAATCATTATAATTTAACAATAGAATATAACCATACTTGGATATTAATTTAATAAGTTCAGCAAATATATATACATACATTCCGTTAAGAAATTATAAGACCACTTTAATTTTGTAAATTATAAGAAAAATAAAGATTCTAATCATCATTTAAATACATAAAATAACATATTGCTCTATATTTTCTTTATAATTAGTTTGCAATAACTTGGTATAATGCAATAAATTTTTAATTAAAATATATATTAGAAATAAGCGAAAAATAACCTGTTAAGAAAATATAAGACCACTTGTCAAAAAACAAAATTGTATGAAAAATTAATATGATATTGGTCCTCCATTTTTCTGATGACTTCAAACACTCTTTTTTCATTGAAATAATAAGGTGATTAAGTTCAGTTATAGAAATATTGTACCGTTCTTTTACAATGGCTACTTCCAGTTCATTGGCAGATGAAAATTGTTTATTATTAGCATAAACTTTGCGAGATAATATACTCCATAGGATTTCCGTGGGGTTCAAGTCTGGACTTCGACTTGGCCATGACAAAACATTATTTTTTTTTCTTTTTTAAACCACTCCTGTGTGATTTAGATGTATGACAAGCAGCATTGTCCTGTTGAAACATCCAGTTAGCACCACCTAAAAAAGGTCCAAAAGGTATCATATGATCATATAGCATAGACTGATATTGTGTAGAGTTCATATTACCCGAAATCCGCTGTAAATCACACAGCCCCTCATAACTAAAACCTCCCCAAATCATTACTGATCCTTCACCCATTTGTGGACTGAAGCATTCTTTTGGTTCCTTCCTCGAGTCATGCCAATAGTGTTTGTAACCATCAGGACCACCAAGGTTAAATTTCTTTTCATCAGAAAATATAATTTTTTTCCACTCATCATTCTATGACATGATATTTTTAGCCCATTTTAATCTTTCTTCTCGATGGCATTTCAATAACTTTGGTTTTTTTCTTCTGTTTCATAAATTTCGCATTAATATTTAATTTAAGACTGTTCCGACTGTTACATGTGAAGTTTTCTTGCTGAAACGTTTCAAAATGACATTCTTTTTTAGTTGACAGTCGAAAAATTTGTCTATTATCACGTGCTGTCAAAATATCTTTTCTACCAGATCGTTTATTTTGTTTGATTAATCTTTTCTTATTATGACATTATGAATGGCAGTTTTAGAACGGTTCATTAACCTCGCAATATCTCTTTCAGATTTAAGAGAACCTTTATAAAATAAAATATTTCTCATTTCGCACTCCAATAATTCTTTACCTCAAGGCATCGTCAAATTATCGTAGATAACACATTCAAAGCCTAAGACTCTGCTTCTTAGGTCACGCTTTTGCGAAATACTGACGCATGCGCTTTATATTGAGTTTGCCGTCATGTATAATATTCTAATTTTCTCAGGTGGTCTTATAAATTCTTAACAGTCCCAGTCTTTAATTTTTAGAAAAATGAATAAGTTTTAAGGAAATTTAAATTAATTTTAAAAGTTGCAATTAGTATAGGATGCGTTTTCCTATCAATTTTAAATATGCAACTGAAAATTTGCAGATTATGCTCTTTCTTCAGAAATGTACCCATACGCCTGTGGTCTTATAATTTCTTAACGCACTGTAGATATGTCTAAATTTTGAAACTTACTGCAAACTTTAAACATTCAAACACAAAAATATTTTATTAAATTTTAAATTATCAATGAAATCTCAAATTATTGCCCAGATATGTTACATACTCTATTTTTAAACTATAATAATGCACAATGAATGGAAAACAAAAAATAAAAATTAGTTAAAAGAAGTACACATGTGTACAAAATTAAAACAATAAACTGTTTTCTCGTTTTTTTTTCTTTTTTTTCCACATAATTCTTAAACAAATAAACACAAAAGTATAAAATTTGGATAACATGTTTTTTAAAATACCACGAATCGAATTTTATATAACTTTAGCATAAGTAATAATTTTTAAACTAAAAAGCAGTAAATTTTTCTCAAAAGTAAACATTCAAAAAATCAAAAATTTCAGCAATTTTAGAAAAAAAAAAAAAAAAACTTAAGGAAAAATTGCCATGAACATACATTACAGATAGGTTAAATATGTACGTGCATCCATATTTTAGATTAAAACCGTATATTTCTTCTTGTAGTCTTTTTTTTTTTTTTTTTTTTTTTTTTTTTTTTGTTGTTGTTTGTTTCTTCTTTTTTCTTCATTTTTTCGCGTGTGAAACATGAAAATCGGATAAGAATTTTATTATTAAATTATTTTTCGAAATTTTTATTATTCTGGTGATGGTCACAGTTTACACAAATTAGTAATTATTATTATTACTTTTTTTTTTCAAAAACCCCGTTATTAAAGTAAAAGAAAAGTGAACACAGAAAGAAAAATCAGGATTTTGTTTTTAACATTTGAGGGCATGTGCGTCGTCACTTGTCTATAATGCATCATTAAAACAATTTTTCATTAAGTTTTCTTTACTAAATTGTTGAAATTTTTCATTTTTTTTAAAGCTTACTTTTCAGAAGAATTAATAATTATTACTTTAAAATTATTGCTTACGCTAAAATTATGTTAAATTCGATTAATGATATGATAACGAACATGCCATCCAAATTTTATGTCCATGTGTTTATTTGTTTAAAAGTTATGCACAAAAGAAGTTCTTTTTATTTTGAACAGCTGTGTATTTTAAATACGTAAAAAAAAATAATAAAAAAATAAAAAAATAAATATATTAATATTTATTTAAATAGATTCCGCGAAATTTACTTAATATTTTCATATTTTAAATCATGCGTATGCAATTTTTTTTTTAATTATTGATTTTGAGTTTATAAATTTTACATACACCATGCAGTGAAATATAACAGTATAAAATGCGGTAAAACATTTTGAAAAATAAATAATTAATTAGAAGTTTATTCTGCAAACAAAACAAATAATAAAATAATAATAATAAAATTAAATTAAAGAAATAAATAAAT
Source organism: Salticus scenicus (assembly GCA_963930645.1). Classification (NCBI taxonomy): domain Eukaryota; kingdom Metazoa; phylum Arthropoda; class Arachnida; order Araneae; family Salticidae; genus Salticus; species Salticus scenicus. Next base: position 98,647,239 of record OZ005649.1, read on the forward strand.
AAAAATAAAATAAATAAACTTCAAATTTTAAAACATTTAGAATCACCTTAGTTGCAATTTTATTTTTTAATACTTCTCCCTGCTTTTACATTTCTATAGTGCAATGTAAAATTTAAACATATATGCTCAAATCTATATAATATTTCTCTAACGTGGATCACTTACAATTATTTTTTGTCGAAACGATACGATAGTAGTGTAATTATTGAAATACGCGAGGATAAAAAATAATATTTAAAAATGAACAATTTTTTAAGCATACCGACTCAACTCAATGAACTAATAAGAAAAAATTACGACATTTGCCTGCTTACATTATTTTATGAAAATCTGTATTTTTAAAAATTGCTTCTTCAACCTTTATATGCGTCAATTTAAACATAGAAATACTTTTTAAAGTATTGTTGAGTAAGAATATGAATGATTGTCATAAATTGACTAAAAATCATAAACATATAAATATAATCAAAATAATATTTTTTTTTTTTTTTTTTTTTACAAAAAATTATACCAAAATAAATAAAAATTCACAGCCAACATCGCTACAAAAATTTAAAAGGCATCATGGAAATCCTATACTCTAACTGTACTGTCTGCGGAAGTATGAATTTTATTTTGAAACCTTTCTTTGAATGATCTTGGTCTCACTATTGCACTATATTAATTTGGTACTAATAATAATTTGGCTTATGTTAAATTAAAATTTTAATCAGATGGAGAATTCGATATAATATTTATGAGTTTCAAATTTTAAAAGAAAATAATATAAGAGAAGTGCAAAATATTCGCATGGGTTTGCTAGTGTAGAATGCAACGTTGAATTGTAATAATAAGATATCGAACGAAATAAATTTAGGAGTTAGCGTGAAACACGTAAAAAATTTAAAATTTTCAAATTTAATTTAAAAATATTATATTTATATATTTTTTTGATAAATTTGAATAAACTAAATTTTGTAAGATTTCAATACATACGTATGCAAAATTTTACAAAAAGGAAAACTAAGTGAGCTTACCTGTATCCTGAAGCTGTAACGTATCCGAAGGTTAAATTAAAATTTGAATGTAAATGCGAAATACGATGAGTAAGCAGGCAGTAGTCAGAAGCTTTTGACTTTGGATCCCACTTCTACTAATAGTCACTTCCTGCGGAACTGCAGATGGCCATTTACATGCTTTGAAATTTTCTGTTGATTAAGCAATTTATTCAATAACACCCGTTTCTAATAAAGATTTTTCATACTGTTCAAAACTTTAACTTTTTAAAAATTGGTATATTGAGGCCATCATAAAACTCTCTTCTATATTTTCCTGCACAGGTCGATGCCGTAAATATTATTTGCTAAAATAATCTATTAAAATTATTTTCCATGGCAAAGGTATAAGATTTTCATCTCAAACACTAAATATTCAAAATAAATCAATTTTATAGTATACAAAATATATATCTTAAGAAATGTATTTTACATAATGAAAAATGTAAAAAGTCGATAACTTTGTTTTAAATTATCACAGATTTAGGGTTCACCCTTTCGTTGTAAAAGCATAGACGACCTATCTCGCAAGAATATTGAAAATTTTAATACAATAGCGAATTTTATTTTTATTAAATACTACTTATATATATATATATATATATATATATATATATATATATATATATTTACTTTTCCATGGAAAAGTTAAAAACAATGCTCACTTATGTACATTTATACGGAATTTTGTCCTATTCTGCCATATTAAAAATTTCTTAAAATAATGATATGACAGCGCCACCTATTGAACTATTTATTAACAAATATAATCTCCACCAGTTTAGGTCACAGTCCAAGTAAACGAAGTTTGGATAAATTACGTTTATTAGTGCGTGAGATACATCATTCATAAAATTTTTAAATTTATTAATTTAATCATAAAAATGTAATCAACGCAGGCTCTTATAATTAATATTTTTATATATGAAATTTTGTACATTTTTTACCAAAAGATGCTGAAATACAGATATCTGGAAAATAGCAGTAAGTAATAGCAGCACCATCCGGATATATACCGAAATTGAAGCAGCACATTTTGTCATTATATATATATATATCTCACATACGAGGTTCGATAAGTATTCGTATTACAGAAGATGAGGTATAGCCTTCCCGTAAGCTGAAAAGAAACGTAGCAGTGTCACCTGTCATTTGATATGTACCCGAAGTCAATCAGTAAAATTTACGTAATATCTATTTCACGTACCAATTTTAGACCATTTATAAATCATAGAACTTGAGCTACTGCGTTCCCTTGAATGAAATTACATTGCAGCATATCAGTGCCTCCACTTGTCAGATAAGCACGCAAACTGATTCAGCAAAGTTTTATATGATATTAATTTCACATACCAAATTTAGTCTATTTATAATTATTTATATTACAAAAACTGAATTATTGCCATTACGTTAACGGGATTAAATTGTAGGAGAGCAGCGCCACCAGTTGGTCAATATGCGCACCCGAATTAAATCAGCGTTGTTTTACATAATATCTGTTTCACATATTACGTTTAGTGCATTTGTGCACTGTAGAAGCTGAGATATAATCTCCCTATAAAAGGGGGAATTTACAGCATAGAAGCGACCCCTATCTGGTGATACATTCCAAAGGCTAATGAGCACCAAAGCTGATATTTAGGTCATTATCTAATTAAATATTCCTGATATTTAGCTAATTAGTTTAAAGTCTAATTAAACTTAAAGATTGGTTAAAATCCATCCATTGGTTTGTGAGATACAGATTTAACAAATTTTGATAACACACACACACACACACAAAACTATAGACAGACATTCATTTTCAAAGAATGATCGAACTGTGTTCTGGACATCCCAAGAGTGTGTAAACCTATGGAAAACCGGAGATCAAAAGTTCCCAGTTATCCAACACATTTTTCTTGATATATACAAAATAATTAAATAAATAAATAAATAAAATAAATTACTTTTTCTTAACTTAATTTATTAACATTTTAACAATCAAATAATAGTGAATATCTGCAAAAGTAATCTCGAGTAATGTGTTTGACAGAATTCAACAATATAAAACTTAAATAAAATTATAAATAATTATAGTGATTATAACATATAATTAAAGTTTAATTTTTTCCCAACTCATCTCTATTACATTTCAGTGATTATTCTATACTGGCATGCCATCAAAATCTGAAACTGAAAATGAGGAAACAAAACTGGAAAAAAAAGGCATATTGTTATATTTGTTATAAACACACTGTGAGAGAACGTGTTACGTCGGTGATATACTTGAACGTTTTTCATAGAACTAAAATTGTACGTTTTATAGATGGTTCAAAGCAAACCTTTTCAGAACGTTCTAAGTAATACTATTTTCGAACGTCTAATCGAACGTTCTCTTGACACGAAACACGGTGTTTGAACGACTGTAACGGTTATTATACGTTCAGAAAACGTTCCCGTGCTACTTGGGTGTTCCTAAAAACTTTTAAATTCTTTTTAAAGTAGTGTTGCATGCAGTATTTGTTATCACAACTTTTAATATTCAATCCGTTTGTATAATGTTGAAAGGCAAAATAAGAGGAAATCTTTGGAAGTGATTTACTAGATTATTATTAGTCGATTGATTTTAGTAATTTAGATATACTTTTGCTTAAAAATTGGCCGATTGTTACACAAATTAGAAAAGCTTTTTTTTTTTTTTTTTTTTTTTCCTTAAGTTTCTTTTTTTTTCTTTTACTGAAATAATGCATGTGCAACTCTTTTTTTTTTTTTTTTTTTTTTAATAAATTAGGATTGCATTTTTGAATACATTCTTTTTAGAAAAAGAAATACAACTTAAAGTTATATACATATACTTTAAGTTTCTTTTTATAAAATTCTTAAATTTTCGATAGTATTGGATATTCTTACCTAAAGACACTAAAACTTTTTTTCTTTTAATGCTTATTTGTGAGGTTATCATAAACAGGAAAGTAGTTTATCATTATACGTACTCTTTTTTCTATAAACTCTCATTATGTAAGCCGCACATATAAAATTATTAAATTCAGTATAAAAACTGTTAAATATATTTGAAGAAAACACTTAGAATTAAAAGGGGATTCATACAACTTGTATCTTTCCACTTTTTTAAGAACCTATATTTAAAAGCATTAAACTACTCTTTCACTTGTCAGATGATTTTAAATGGTAACAATTTCGTCAAAAATGAAGTTTTTAAGTACTTTTAAAGTCTGTAAATTTTAACAGATTCTATGAAATGTTTTACATATCTGTTACTATTTTTATATAATTCTGTTTTTTTTTTTTTTTTTTTTTTTTGGATATATTTTGATAAAAATGTTCTGAATAAATTTTGGAGATTTTTTTTTCCATACAGAATATTTATGCCATGGTTACCGGGAATTTGATAAGAATTAAACAGTATGAATATATTTCATAAATATATCAAATGACGAGTTTTTCATATTCTAACATTAAATTATTTGTAATTATAATCATGCTTATGAATAAAAAAACAATGAATAAACAACAACGGTTGCCGCTTTGACTGCAGAACTCGTGCCTACTTTGTTCAAATAATGAAGGGTCGTGTGCTCTTTCGACCCAAAACATTTGTAGCGAGTTTATTGCAATTTATGGTGTTTATTCAAAGTTTTGTAATTAATTATTTAAAACTTCAGTTCTGTGGTGCTTTCCTATAACAATACTCGTACAGACAGACGCAGATATACACACAAGAGTCAATCACTAAAAAGCTTAAAAAAAATATAAAAAAAAAATCACGAGATAATAAAAAATGTTAAAAGAACTAAATTCTAATTTTGGAAATATGACACTATCTATGACACTATTGACACTATTAAAGAGCACTATCGTAAGATCATCTGAAAAAGTATCAGAAGTATCTGAAAAAGTATCATCTGAAAAGTATCATCTAAAAAGTATCGTAAGATCATCATGTCTAAAATGTTAGGGGTCGGTGCAGAAAATGAACAAGACAAATTTGGTTCAGTTTTAGTGTCGATCACTGCTTATGAAAAGTATCGATTGTTTTACGCAATCACTCCGGCTGCTCGTGTGTGTATATCATATTGTGTTGGCATATTGCATTCTAGAAGAAGATGTATTTTTCATTTTTTGAAAGAATAGGATTTTCCAACCATTTTGGAATATTATATTTCATGAGTTATCAGACTCATGCATGAGGAGGTAGGTAGGGCTATTTTTTTTTCCTTCAATTTGTTAATTTCTAAGGTTAATGTTGGGTATTTATTTAGTAATTTTTGAACCAATTATCCGACATGAAAATGGTCAGAAAACCACATTCTTTCAAAAAATCAAAAAACGTCCTTTCTCCAATAATATAAAACAATCTAAGTTGATATTCACACCCGAGTGGCAGGCACCTAAACGAAGTTCCTATACAAATACGCTAACAAATAAAGCACTCATTGCTTGGAATCGCGTCACGAATCGTACTTTTCATAAGGGGTGACCTACATTAAAACTTAATTAAATGTGTATTGGTATTTTCTTGCTTCGACCCCCACAATTATTTGATTTCCTAATGTGACCATACACTCCTAATATTGCCAACAATAACTATATATATATACATATATAAACTTAAAAAAATGCGTCTAAAATGCTAGACTAAAAAAAAAAGTGTATTAGTTCTTTGCGAAATAAAGAATGTCTAACTTTATTTTGTTATTTATTCATTTTATTTTTATTTATTTTTATTTTTTTAAAAATAATTTTTTTTCAAAAATAACACGCACACACACACACACACACACACACACACACACACACACACACACACACACACACACATATATATATATATATATATATATTGTTATTTTTTAACTTTATGTTATTTTGAAAATATTTCCTTCTGTTTAAATATTGCATTTAAAATATATATTTAAATCATTTACATATTTTGTTTAATGATTTATTTTTTATTTCTAGGTAACATAATATCTTACTTTATTTTATTTCATTTGAATGCATCAATATTAAATGTTCTATATAAGTCAAAATACAAAATAAATCGTTTATACATTTTTTATATTTTAAATGTTATGCTTTTAAATAAGAATTCTAATTCTAAATTATTTAGAAAGAGAAAATTTTCAATTAGTATACTTTTTCCTTTCATTTTTACACTCACAAAATTACTACTTCAAAAGAAGTTTTTCTTTGTAACATAATCTGATGAAAAGTAAAATCATGCTAAATTATAATGTAACAGGAAATGTATAAAAAAAAAAGAAAAAAAAATCATTCTAATTAAAGAATATTCCATTTTTATGTAATATGAGTTCTTTAATTTCTAGTCTAGAAGAAGAAATGTAATCTTTTAAAATATAATTAAATATAGAAAATATAGAAATGTATCTTTCTCATTGTAAAGCTAATACTTTTCTTTCTCGTATTTTTTCTTTTGAAAAATATTTAATTTGATCACTCATAGTATTTTTATTTTTTTATGTTTTGCATTTGGAATTTGTAACACAGTAGTATTGATATATATATATATATACATTTTTTTTTCTTGATTGAAAAGGAATGATTCTCAAAACAATATCTGATAATTTAAAAGAATATGTCATAACATTAAAACATATGTTGCTAAAAAGTACTTTTTTTTTTTTTTTTTTTTTTTTTTTTAATAAACAAATGATTTAACATAATAAAATAGAATTATTCCCGTTCATAGTTCTGTTATTGCTTTTTTAAATAATTTTAGACTAACTTTTATTGTTTGTCATTGCAAGACAACTGCAAATGTCTTATTCCTGCTGCCCAATTAAATATAAAAGTTCAGAAACTGAGATAAAATAAACAAAACATTTGTTTAAAGTTATCGTATGGGGAGAGTGTGGGATACTCACTATGTGGGTAGTTCAGTTTAGTGATCTTAGTTATATGTATGATACAAAATAGTTTAATATTACCAATAAGAATCAAAGGATGGTACGACATTCAAACTGTTCAGATAGAAACAAAGTTAACTGTACAGAGCAGTAACGGACTCATTGAAACTGTACTCACATGGAACCACGAGTACAATTTTAACATGTATTTATTTATTTATTTATTTATTTATTTTATTTTATTTTTTATATTTATTTTATTTTATTTATTTAATTATTTATGTATTATTTTGCACGAGAGAATCAATTTGAATTTTTACGTTACTTACTTTCCAACAAACTTACTGAAATCTAATTATCTCATAAATCTCACAAAACTCAACTCTCAGAAAACTAAATGATAATGCAATATAATAATAATAATAATAATATATTGCATTATCATTTAGTTTTCAATAAATAAAATAAACTTTAATATATATATATATATATATATATATATATATATATATATATATATATATATGACTGAAACAAAAAAAAAAAAAAAAAAAAAAAAAGAGAGAGAGACTTTAAAGTTAATATTTAAAATTTAATAATAATAATAATAATAATAATTAAATATATTCAAATACGAAATTTGAAAAATTCTCGATGAAGTTTACACCTTCAGGGTCCCCGGTACTCATCTTCCATGTTTTGTAGCTCCGTGAATAGTAGTGTGAACACCAGAGCTCCGACAGACACACAGACATACACTTCTCTATATTGACTATAAGGCTATGCCCGCTTCGCTGGTCAGTATATTAAATAAATGTTCAAAAAACTAAATCTCTATTTATTTTCTACATCACATTGTAAAAAAAAAAAAAAAATACCCACATTGAAATTTCTCTGAACCTCGCTTCATGTACTCGCTGCCTACGGCAGCTCTTTTTCCGCCCGCAGTGCATCAAGTTCAGGCTTTTACTGCCTGCAAAAGAATCTTTCCAATTAAAGGGGAACTTCAATTTGGGTATTTATCACTAACGGGTGGATCTGCTTTTATTTAAGGACTACCATTTTAAAGATGACTGTATCTCAGCTTCTATTATTATATTATTATTATTATTTGAACCATTTGTTTTATAGCCCCTTTTTTACACCATATTTCAATTTCATTCCGACCGATATAATAAAATAAAATAAAATGCAGATGTTCTTTTAAAAGGAAATAAATACATAAAAATCAAATAGACTTTAATCAATTTAATATTTTCTACTATATATTACCATTTTCCCCCAAAAATGCTATTAAAAAATGGATTAATTAAAAAATAAAAAGTTTTTATTCTATAAAAGTTATACAAAAAACATTACTTTCATAAATTAATTCAATATACTTAATTTGTTCCACTGCATTACCATTTTAATTCCAATATATATAATAAATAAAAAAAAAAAATTGCCTTCAAATGATTGTATTAAATAAAAAAGAAATAGCTTAATAGCCGTTGCTAAGATACGCAGACGATTACAATGAAAGAATAAATTAATGAAAAATTAAACATAGAAGCCAATATTTAAAGTCGAAAAAACTTAGTTAAAAAAATTAACATTAGAAATTAGAAAAAATATCGATGAAATGCACACCTGCAGGAACTCAGGTATCCACCTGCCAAATTTTGTAGCTCTGCGATCAGTATTGTGAGCACCAGAGCACAGGCAGACACACATATACTTCTATTTGTTTATATAAATTATCAATATATTCTGATAATATTTGTAGCTTAATTGATTTTTCTTTTTCTTTTATTTGAGTGCTGAAATATTATGAAAAATTTAAACATTGAAAAAATTAACAACATTAAATTATCAATCAATTCATAAATGAAAACAGACATATGGTTAGATTACATACGTAAACGTAAATAATATAAAGTCATGAGAAAATTTTAAAGCTTATTCACATGAAATATTTTAATATTTTTCAAACATATTACATTTATGCATTTTTACTTTCTTCTATATATAATATAGAGAAAGTATTGGATTCGTGAAAATTTTAGACCTCCGTTTTTTAATGGATTTACACGTTTTGGGATGTTCTGAACACGAATTTACAGTTTTTAGAAAATGTCTGTCTGTCTGTATGACGAATTTTGTGTAAATTGTATCTCATGAACAAATGCATGAAATTTAACCAAACTTGGTATTTAGTTGCACACTGACAAACATTGGTGCTGATTATATTTGGGGATCAATCGCTCCACAGGTGGCGCTGTGATCGTATTTTTTCTATCTTTTTAACATGGCAATATAGGACAGAATTCCGTATAAATGTACATAATGAGAGTTATTCTTAACTTGTGATTTTAAAATTAATATAAATTATTGATAATAGTAATAGTTAACTAGTAAATAAATTTCGTGCATGTGGGGGTATCGCTTCAACCTCTGGGTCCCCCTGTGGGAGAGGATTAATTTTCAAGATGGGTATCTTACGAAAGGTCTCGTCAATACCTTTAAAACGAATGGTTAAACTATAAATATGTGTCAATTTAAAACAAAGTTATCGATTTTTTTTTTTTACTTTTAATAAATTTCTATATATATATATAAGTTTATTATTATTATTATTATCATTCATTGTTACTGAGTGAATTTGTATAGAAAAATATAGAAGAAAGTCTTGTGGCGGCCACAACATACTAGTTTTCTTTATTTTTGTTATTATTATTTTTTTTTAAGTTTTTCAGAAGTTTTACTATCTTTAATATCGTTACCTTTCAATCCACATGGGTGCATAATTTCATATCTCTAAGACAGTAATTCACAAAACGGATTATCAACGATTTTCAACGCGTTCACCATTCCCTTAATGACAGATAAAAATCACAAAAGGGACTCTTCTTCTTGTCCCAGTCATCTTAGCTGTTTCAATTTATTTTCTTTTAACTACAGTAATTCAACCAGTGATTACATTTACTTCTTATATTATTCTTGAAAATGCCACTAACTATATTTTGCTACAGATAAGAGTTCCACCAATTATCCTGAAAATAGTCTACTGCGTACGAATAACATATGAAAAGTTCATGATCCTCAGTCAGTTCGTTTATAATGTCATTAATACACTTCTTGGTATTGTAATTTTTTATCACAAAAATCGAATAAAAACTATGTTATTTTTATCATTTATAGTTCGTTTTAGTAAAAATTATGGTAGTGTATGTATTTAATAATTTAAATGATTTTATTTAGAAGAAATATATTCCTGATTTTAAAGCAGTACATATACAATTTACGTAAAAGAAAAAAGAAATACTTATTGAAAGCTTATAAAGATTGTTAATTTAAAAGTTGTAATGTGAGAGCATAAATACATACAAAAAATGCTCTAAAGAAAAAAAAAAACAGAATTATGTGACTATATATAATTTTAGAATATAACTTTACAATATATAACTTTATTTTATTAAACTCAAAAAGGAATCAATATATTATTTTTTTTTTCTCTGAGTTGTAAATTTTAATTAATTGCTTTACATAAACTATTGTTTTCAAGACCATTTTAGTCATAGGCTTTGAAATGAATAAAAAGAACTATTAGTCAATATATATATATCAATATATATATATATGTGTGTAACATAATCAAGGAAATACCTTAAAACAAAGATAAAAGGGTATATATATATTTTTTTTAATTTAATGTTTGAGCACACAGGTTTACTTTAAATACTACCTCTCTAGAAAACAAAATCCAATCTATTGATGCATAACAAAAACATATTCGTAAAACGGAATTATTTTCTTACAGATCTTTAAGTGATACTTCTCTTAGAGAAAATTTCAGTTTTTATACATATTATGTAGATCATACTTATTATATTTTAGAAATAATAAAATTATATAACATGAAAAATTAAACGTATAATATTTACTAATAAGACGTATATTTTAAAGTATGATTAGGCATCCAATGTATAAATTGAAGTAAAATGTTTTTTACAGAGAATTTTCTTTTACTATCTTACCCTTTTAATTTGAAAAAAAATATTCTTCTAATTTTAATAAACACTTTAAAATAATGGCAATGCAAAATATTATCACTTTGTTAAATAACAGCACTATAGATAAATGCAGTTAATACTTTATATCCGGTGCGCAAATTAAATCCTACTTTTCCCGCATAGAAAATCTAAAATCATGACGCGTAGCAAAAATACCTGCTAGTATATGTAAAATATTTTCTTACAAATCCTCAAGTAATACCTCTTCTAACAAAGATTTCTATTTTAGAAGATCTTCCTTAGAGAATATTTATAATCTTTTTAAATGATAGGATTTTTTATTATGATAAAAAAAAAATAATAATAAATGTTTCTAAAACAAAGTTTATTTGTCCCGTAAGTAATAAACTTCATATTAGATTTTTGCCGCAAGTTTAAAATTTTACACAAATCTTTTTTTTTTTTTTTTTTTTTTTTTTTTTTTCATATTCAAAAAAGAAGAAAAAAAGAAAATAAATTAGATAAGAAAAAAAAAATAAAATTCTCATAAATAAAATCCCTTTTTAACTTGCATACATTTTCAACAGCATAAACTTTCGATCTGCCACTCATTCACTAAAATTTCTACCACACTACTGGCTGTTTTCTCTTAGAATAAAAAAAAAAAAAAATCTGTAGTTGAGAGTATAGTGATGCTATATTTATACAACTTACTGTGTATTTTATGGTTATATATGAGTTTTAAGAAATTGCCAGATTTAACAACTTTCTAATTTAGGTACTTTTTAATATAAACGAATATGTATATAAAATGGAAAAAATGCGTAAAATATAAAAGTATTTTTAAATACCTTCTTTACATCGTAAGAAAATTATTTATGCAAATCTGGCTAATCATACCTTTCGAAAACTAGCAAAGCCCCGGTTGGGTAACGAACCGAAGTCCGAATGCGGGAAAAATTTCAAAATCAAACTTGAAATGTACAAAACTCGACCTAATGCTGCCTGCGTGCCAACAGATCAAAGTCTGTTAACGAAATATTCTTTTAATTCATGAAATCAATGAATGTAGTAAATCATCGAAGGCTTTTCTCGCTTTGATGGTCACTACATTTAAAAGAAAACTCTTCTTTTCTATATCGCTTTACAGGCAAAATTACAATTTAAAGAAATCATGAAATTGCTTTAAAACACACTTTGGTTCCCCAATGCCTTCGGCAGCAAGCCACTCATTCACAGGCTCTCGTGTGTCTGTCCATATTGCCTGTGACAATAGCTTACCAGTGGGCTTCCATTTGGGTGCTTATCAGGTGACAGTTTCGAAATGGATTGTATCGAAAAAATTCAAGTAGTCATTTTATATATGAATCCCAGTTACATATGAACAACACTATACGTGGTGTACATAATATTTTCTTTCACGTATCTTCTATATTTATTTCATTTATTCGACCAACCATAAAATGACAACAATTTCACACCAAATATAATATTACAATGTACTAAGATCAGCTACGCCTATCGCATGCGACAATTAATTTTTGTGATTATAATTGTAGTTCATTTAGTTAATAGTAGTTGGTATATAGAAAAATAAGTAGTGAAATAGTGAAATATGTAAACCTAATCATCGTACAACCTTAATATAGCCCCCCGTTTGAATATTTATCGTCACTTTACACAAAAATACATAATTTATACTAATATTTTTTTCTTTTTTTTCTTTCCGTTTTCCTTTCCTTTCCTTGTCTTTCTTTCCTGCTTTTCAATATTTTATAATTTATTTATATTTTTATGCGCTACTTGGATTAAAGTGGCTTTTACGAAAGTTTAGTCCTTGTCGAAAAATGTCCGATCTATTTGAGCATCAAAAATTTTTTAATTACCCAGGATTATCAATAAGTAAAGGACCCTTCAGAGACTGGTAACATACAGAGCGTCAAAACTCATAAATTATCTATTGTCCGAAAGTTACACTTGAAAATTTGCACACAATTACAATAAAGGACATTACTTTTTATTGCTCTTTTACAAAAGAGACCGCCTTCTCATGCAATTATCGCACTAGGAGGTTTGTGAGCTTCGATTGCATCCAGCGTCGATCTCCTAAACCACATCAAAGAAATATCAATAGAGCCGACATGCAGGTTTCTAAATTGCCACTCTCTGAAGTGTCCTTAAAGCTTATTAATGTAATGCTGAATTAGCTTTTATGCCAAGCGCGATTCATCCGTGCCAAAAACATACTATTTTAACAAAAGCGGGAAAAAAAATCTAAATTTGATGTATATTATTATTTTGTTTATTTATTTATTTTTATTAGTATTACTCCACTAAAAATAATCCGAAGATATTCTTAAGAAAATAGTATTTTCTTAAGATTTTCTTCAAATATTTAAAAATATTTTGAAGATTTACCTTTTTCTATAAAATATCTTTAGTAATTTGAAGGACATTATGAAGAAATTTTGTAAATTTTCTTAAAAATGTGCCGAAGAACTTAAGATGTTCTGTAGATTTTCTCTAAAATTATCTGCAGAATATCTTGAGATTATTTTTAGCGAGGTATTATTATTATTTATTTTCGTATATTCATTTTTTCATGTGAAGGAGCAAATTTAATATATATATATATATATATATTCGCGTAAAAGCATATTTCATCTTATGCTTAATATATATATATATATATATATGTCAACAATTAAAAAGTTAAGTGTCTATTTTTAGACATTTTACCAGGTTATTATTTTCTCATTTTAATTTATTTTTAAAAAATCTAATCAAAATTTAGTTACAAAGAAGGTACCAAATGAAAGGGGATTTTCTTTTAATTTGTCGGTTTAATTAACCTATTGATGGGACAATAAGAATTTTTAAAATTAAATAAAGTATGCAAAGCTGATGGCAACTTGCGTCAACACACATACAAACAGACTCGAAATCTAATAATCTAGCTATCTAATATGTAATAATCTAATCTAATCTAGCCATTTATCTATACAAAGATGATACCATTTTCAACTTTTTTTTTCACCATATTTAATTAGTTAAAAGTGTACCACAAATTTTACGCTTGCCCATTAAAATATAGGTTGTAAATTTATGCTCCACTAACTGTTCCTTTAAAACATCACATCTTAACAAAGGCAAACGTAATGAAACAATACAGTTATCATATTTATAGTAATATTTTACTTTAAAATATATTCACAATAATTGCTGTGGAAAAAAAGATATTTTAAATGTACTTAAGTTAAAAATTACCCAAGTTAAACACGAACAAAAACGTAAAGTGGAATAAAGTTCATATAAATTTCAACAAAATAAAGTAAATCCACTTTAAGAAATTGCAGTTTAATTTTCCTTTTCAATGCACTGTTCCTATCTCAATCTGGCTTTTTCAGAATACGCAATCTAATCTCTTGATGCGTAACAAAAACTTACTTCTGTCAGCAAAAAAAAAAAAAAAAAAAAAATATTCTCGTATTCATCTTAAAGTAACGCACCTTTTCTTACGTGACTTTCAAAATTTTAGAAGCTTCTTACGGATATGTTCACAATCTTTTTAAAACTTTAGAATAATGAGATTTTGTGATCTGGGAGATAGAACAAGAAAAAAGGCAAAACATAAGTAAAAGATTTTTTGAAAAAAAAATCCCGTATTAAGTGTTTCGGTTGAGTAAGAAGCATTGTTTAAAAAAAAAAAAAATGTATTTGGCTTGAAATATTTTTTTTTATAATGTGAGATTACTTTATGAAATGGATATATAAATTTAATTAGATGTACAATTTATATATATATATATATATATATATATATAAATAATAGATATCGTAATAAGATTAAATCATAAAATTCAGCTATTAATAGAACTAAGACAATAACAGCACACTAAAATATAGAACTGAATTTAACATAGAGGAAAGAATTACACAAAAAGTTGCAATGTAGATTAAGAACCAATGAGTTAGGATAGTAACTTAAAATACTTACGCCGACCCGAATGATAATAAAAATGACCATTAAGCTTATGAGAGTGAAAACGAATAATAAATAATAAATCACAGAAATATTTGGATGTAAATGCTTAAACATAGAAACATAGAAATCAAGGGGTGCATGCTTCATAAAGCTTAAAGAGCCGCAACGATTTCGTACAACGATATTGCTAATCATAGCAATTAATATCGTTTCACACCCCGATCGATGCAGCAAAACCATAAAGAATTAGAAATAATTGAAATATTAAATTAAAACAAAGATTAAAAAAAGATTAAATGTAATCTTATTGGATACCAAAGTGAACACTTGAATGAAGCAAAGCAACCACATGTATAACAATTAACTCTAACAGGAAAAAAGGATGATGCCAAAACTTAAATTGAAGTAAAATAAAATCTCGACAGATATCGATTAATCGAAAATACTTCAGAGCATTTTCATTAAAGATAAATTACACAGAGTTAATATTAAATGATAATGTTAAAATAGATTTTTTATTTATTTATTTATTTATTTATTTTTTTAATTACACAGAGTTAATATTAATATATATATATATATATATATATATTTTTTTTTTTTTCTGGGCGGTGGAAAATGAAAATCTTTTTATGGAATTTCTGAGATTCGTGTTGTGAAAATTAGAATACACAAGCACTGAAATGCATGAATATTACACATATTAAAGTTCTTTGAAAACTAAAAGTTCTTTGAAAATAAAAATTTAAAAAAAGTTCAAAATTATAATATTTTTTATTTCTTTAAAAAGCTCCATTCGACAAGGCTTTTAAAATTTTTACACAAATTTACATTATTATACTTTATTGAAAAATCCAAAATATTTTTTGTCCATCAATTAGTGGAATCATTAATAAGAAAAGATAAAAACATATAAGTTTTGAATGCTGCCATTTCATTAAAATTTTTAACATTCAAATATAAAAATAATAATAAAAACTTATGAATCATTCCACTAATTAATGACCAATTATGCTTAAAATGTAGTGATAAACTATACAAATGTAAGACTAAGGACAAAATTTAACATTTAATTTGAATGAAGCATGCTTAAAAATTAAAAAAAAAAAAGATAAACAATTGTGTTTTAATTTTTTTTAATAGCTTTCGAGATAATATAAAGAGCTTTATACATATACGTTTCAAGGCATATATATGCAAAATTTCATATCTCTACGATAGTAAGAAAAGATTTTCAACTC
Source organism: Salticus scenicus (assembly GCA_963930645.1). Lineage (NCBI taxonomy): Eukaryota > Metazoa > Arthropoda > Arachnida > Araneae > Salticidae > Salticus > Salticus scenicus. Next base: position 98,663,364 of record OZ005649.1, read on the forward strand.
CTTATGTAAAACTAATTTTTACTTTCTTTTACCCACAGAGTCTAGAAAGTATTGTCTTAGGATCAAATTTTCGAACGCGAGGTTTTTTTATATTTAAATGTTCTGAGGTCCCATGAATACGAAAATCATGTTTTTAGCAAATGGTCTGTGTGTCTGTTATCAGCATATCTCAAGAACAAATACTATCAGAAATTCCAAACTCGGTATTCAAAATGTGTATCATATAGGGGTGCTACAGTAAGCTTTTCGTGGAGATGAAGCAAATGGTTCGTGTACAGTGACACTCCAAAGTATTCAAATACATTACGTCTGTGGGGAAAATTGCAGGTAAGTAGAGTTTAACATCTAGAGACTATACTAAACTAAATGAAACGAATATATATTTTTTGTAATAGAGATAGTTAACTGGGAAAAAAAAATTGTATATGTAGGAACCTCGCCTTCCCCTTCGGGGAAAGCTCCCCCTCGAGGGGAGTAAATTTTCATGATGGACATTTTTCAAAAGAGCTCGCCAATATCTTTAAAATAAATGGTTGAACCATTAATCTGCGATAATTTAAAACAAAGTTATCGATTTTTTTTATTAAATAATCTGGTGTGTCACTCACACGACTTTCTCTTACCCTGAAATTTACTACTGTAAATACAGGTTGCAGATTAATAGGTAAGATAACGAGTACTGTTATGTAAACCTATGTTAAACAATTCATATTAGGCTTCTGAAGAGTTTTATATGATAATTAGTTCTGTGTGAGGGGGGGCTACCGCCCACCTCAACCCCCGTTTCATTAATGCACCTACATTTATATAGAATTTAATTTGGTTATTACAAAAATATTTCTCTTTTTAAAAAATAATTTATTAAAATTATTATTTAAAAAAATTATCTTTTATAAAAAGGCAGACGATTTCCATATTAGAGAAGTAGTATAACACCAAATATCCAAAAAAAAGTCCATTTTATTCTCAATATTAAAAAAAAAAAAAAAAAAAAAAGTACGATTTTTTTTCAGTTTTTTTTTTTTTTTTTTTTTGTTAAAAGAAAAAAAAATCGATAACTTTGTTTTAAATTATCGCAGATCGATGGTTCAACCATTCGTTTTAAAGGTATTGGTGAGCTCTTTTTTGTATTTGGTCCAAACATTCGATATCGAGATTTCACCTGATTTACACGTTTTAAGGTCCCCTAAGCTCAAAGAATTGGTTTTTGGCACTTGTTCAATGTGTGTGTTTATGTATGTGTGAAATCTTCTGGCTCGGAAACTAATAAAGATAGAACTACAAAATTTCAGAATTAAAACAGGTCTGGTATACAGATAAATTTTCCAAATTTTGGTGAAAACTGAAAAAACAGAAGTGGGACATCGGAGACCGGAAGTGGGACCGTATTTCGTATCTCAAATATGACTCTAACGATTTTCTTCAAATTTGCTATATAAACACTCCATTAGAAATCCTTTCGAATGACTTAGTTGATTAGTTCAGGAAAATTGATAGGCGTCCTGTATAAATAGATCAATTTCAGAACTTGCAAGTGCGTTCCTTTAAAAACGGCTGTAAGGATTTTTTTCAAACTCGCCGTATTAACTCACTTTTATATATACTTTTTGTATGTAATTATTGTTTCCCGGTCAATAACTGATTTTTTGTAGAATTTCGTATCTCAAAAACGACTCTAGCGATTTTCTTGAAAATTGTTATATAATACAATTCTTTCTCGTGTATTATGTGGTTTTTAGAGGAAAATTAACAAACTTCCTACTTAGGTAGATCATCTTCAAATCTCGGAAATTTGTGTTTCAAAAAATAACTCTACCATTTTGTTCTCTTATTTCTTACCACGATATAGGTAAGACTCGTTTTATATGTCCTTATAAGTTTTTTTTTTTTTTTTTTTTACCGGAAACAAATTTAGGTTTCTACTTATTTAGGTCACTTTTATGTTTTCTGATCACATTATCTCTCACAAATGGATATAATACGTGTGATAGTGTGTAATAGAAGTCGCGTTGTATCTTCACACAAGATTTTTTTTTCTAATTAGTTTCAAATTTTATTATTAACAGTGTTTAGCTATGCATAACTTGACACCGCTATTAAATTCATTTCATTTTAATAAAACAAATATACTTTCGACATAATTCCTGTCATTGCTGACAACTAAAAATTTCAACAATGAATTAAAAGGCATTTATTAAGTGAATATATATATATATATTTTTTTTTTCTATTTCATTTTATACTTTCTTGTTTACCTTCAGTAATTCTTTATTGTATTGTATATTTTTTAAATGAATTGATGTAATTTTGTAACTTTTACAATTTGATAATTTTATAAAAATTTTTAGTAGTTTTATACATTATATGTATGTTTTATTTCTCTTCAGTTATTGGTGGTTTTCTGTTTGGTGAGAAGTTGGGAGCTAAGGATAGTTATTAGCTTATAGCTACTGTCCTTTCAGAAACTTCTCGTTCACCCCTACACTGAGGGGCCTCCCTGATGAAGATCTCAGTGTTTTTTGGGGTTTAATTTCATTCATTTGTTTATATATTTCTACATTTATATATTCCTACATCTAAGTTTGCATTTCCTTTTGCTGCAATTTTGCGCATTGGTTTGTAATTCTCCTTTTGGTTTTTCTAATCTGTAAAACTTATATATTTATAAATTCATGTCAATAGTTTTCTATATATATATGATAGATATCATAATAAATTTTAATATTAATATAATATATATATATATATATATATATATATATGTATAAATTTCTCACTGATTGCATCGGTTTTGTTTTCTATAAATTTAAACACACACATCCACACGCATAGGAATATATATATATAATAAACAGATTTTTATATAAAAATAAATATATATGCATGAAAACGTAAAATATACATAAATAAATATATACATTTATTTACTGATTTATATACATAATGATAATGCGAATATATTGATATTAAAAATACTTTGTACTTCGTTTTTTTTTTTAATTGATCATAAGTTTTTAAATAAAACGTTACAAAAAATCTTATTGAATTGCAAAAAATACTTTTATTCAAGGTGATACGTATATAAAATTAATATATATTTTTAGAAAACGTACTTAAGTGTTCATATGAAAAAAAAAAAAAAAAAAAAAAAAAAAAAATGTGTAAGATATCCGAAAAGTATTCTATAAAATTTCAGAATTTACTGGTATATGTTCTCAACCTGAAACACATCATCTTCATCATCCTGTTACTCCGGTTGAATACGTTATTTGAGATTGAGGCATTAAGCTTATTTTTCTTTTTGAATATTTATTTAAAATTCTGGATACAGGTTTTCTACTAAAAAGAGCTTTAATGTTTATAGATATTTTATGATATACGAAAATCAAAGCTACTTATTCTATTTTATTCCAAATTTGAGATAGAAAGAGATAAGAAATAAACTTTTGCTTAGGATTCTATCATAAAAAAACCTCGGAGAACATAAATTCAGCAAAAAAAAAAAAAAAAAAATATGCAAGATTTTTATTCCAGAAAATACTATTCCGGCGAGGTTTCTTAAATTATATTCCAGCAAATACGTCTTGATTGTATCATGTATTATTTGATTGTATCATGTACAAGAGCAAAATTATTTTGTATATTTTGTATCGATTGATTTTATTTTCAGCTATTTTTATATAGTATTATTCAAGTACATTGATATTAAAATTTTAATTTGAAATGTTCTATAAAATACCTGAAGAGGCATGTGACAATATTTTGTAATATAGGAATTTTAATGAGAATAGCATTTAACAGATAAAATAAATTTGAAATAAAAATTTGAGTTTGAAATAAAAATTATGCCTCATTATTTAACTGTGCTATTTAAAAGAATTTCAAAATTATTTTTACAAATTGCAAGAAGTACATTAATATGTGGTTTTTAATTAGGTTTAAAATTAGAGACACAGCGGTGTGTACAGATAATTATTAAGAAAATTTATAGATTTCACGTAAATCGAAATAAAGCATTTCTATCGAATGTAATACACGGAAGTGCTTTGCTAGATTTCACCTAGTCGACGAACAATAATTTCAAATGTACACATATTAGACGTATATTTTGAAGTTTAATTTTCGTTGAACATTTAATAAATGCATGCACTGTATGTAAAGGAAGAGCAGGGCAGTAGACCTTCTTATTACTATGTTAAAATGAGGAACATTAAAAGTAACTATAGAGCATTTTAAAATTTATTGCCAATGGTAAAATTTATTTAATCTAAACATCTCATTAAAAGTGATTTCGTAGCAAAATGTTTAATGTTTTAGATAAACTGCATTGCTTTGGTACTAAAACACGCAAACAATCCTTCATTTGCTTTGTTACAAATCATTTAAACTTACTTGACATTACTTTAAAAGGCCATTAATTTAAAAAATCATATGAAATCAAATTTAAGGGAAAAAAAAATGAAAAATATTTATAAGAATAGAGCGCATATACCCCACTTTAGTTTCCCTCTATGGCTCTAGACGCTAGATGTAGACATTTTTATACAAAAAATGATTTTATAAAGTGCTACCACTGTTTCTGCGTAACATTTTTCCCAATCTTCACGTACGCTATATTTAACTCGAATATTACATCAAGAATGTACCACCAAACTTAGAAAAAATTAAAAATAGCATAAAACTTAAATACGCTTTTGTTCTTTTTACTTTCCGAACATGTGTATATAAGGAAAGTATTGCAATCATGCAAAAAATCCTAATTTGAGATTTTAGTGTTTGTATAAGTTTTAGTTCTAAAGAATTCATTTTTCCCATTTTTCCGATAATGTATGTATGAGTTTTGAGTGTGGGAGTGAATTCGATATCGTATAAACATTTTTTTTTTTTTTTTTTTTTTTTATGAGCTGAAAGTTAGTAAGCACGATATAGGTCACAATAGCACGGACCCTATTAATTTTGGTGAATATAGGATGTATAGATTTTTTTACAGAGACGCGAAAAATAAATCTTTATCATTATGGCCTACGAGCTCAAATTAATGAACATGCGAAAGCCTGTAAACGCCTCATTCTACTTGCCGAAATTTTATACACATGTTATGAATCACTGTCGCACGAACTGAATAGATTTCGGTAAGTACAGCACTCGTAGTTTTTTTTTTTTTTTTTTTTTTTTAACAGAGACACAAAGAAATATTCTTCATTATTATGGTCTATGGGCCCGTATTTTTTTTTAAGTGCGATAGCGTCTAAACGCGTTATTAGAGTGAGCTGAAAACACACACTGTAGGTCACAGTCGAGCAAGCAAAATAGATTTTAATAAATATAGGACATATAATTTTTTAGGGTCACAAAGAAATATATATATATTATTATTATTATTATGGACTATAGACTCAAATTTTTTAATGTGCAATAGCGTCTAAACGCCTTATTTAATTGAGTTGATAATTTATACACATGTTACACACCTAATTGTATAGATTTCGGCGAATTTTAACCTTACATATTTTTACAGGGAAATAGCGACTTTTTTTTTTTTTTTTTTTTTTTTTTTTTCTATCATTATGACCTATGGGCTGAAATTATGTGAAGCGCAATATCATAAAATTAAACTATGAAGAAAAATACTTAAATAATCTATTATAACTTTCAATTTTGTTTATTTAACAACTTGACTTACTTTAATTCATTTATACAGCTTTATTTATTTTTTGTTTGGAAAGTTGAGTAGAGTCACTCCAGATTTTGTAAACATATGATATCTTTTTTGACCTCTACGAGCCAATAGTGCACTGAAGTAACGCCTCAAAAATTCTTCATTAACTACTGTGACGAGGGTATATGCATAGTTTTTATTGCATATAACTTTAAACAGTCAGCTTAATAACTAATAAAAAATATGTATCAAACGTATTTTTTGTCTTTTTTATAATTTTGCAGATAAAGGTTAAAGGGTTATTCATGTCTCTACTTTTTTCATGCAACAGAGGCACTCTAGTTGATTCAACACCTCAGCGCTCGGAGATATTTTGGATTGTATAAAACTTACACATTGCTTTGCTCCAGCCTTGAATTAACAAGTAACTTATTTCCTTTTGAATTTTCTATCTGCTCTTACAATGTCACCTATATTTCATATTAGCAAGTATGCTTTTACTGGTATCAGCGTTTACCACGGTACACTTTTATAGTGTTATTCCTGAAAAGACAAATGTATGCTTTACTACCGAAAGAGAGTGACATGTTTTTCATGATCCGGTGATTTACGACTATAAAATACTCATAAATGTTTAATATATGCATATTTTTACTGCTCCTAAATTAACTATTAAGAGAGCAGATTACTTAATTATCACAAACAATTTTTCATATTTTATGTATTTTCCAAGCCAAATTCAGATGATCACAAACCCCAAATGTTTCTAAAGGTCAGTAATTTATAACTGAAATTTTAAAATATAATATGTATTTTGATATACTGGTGTTTGTGAAAATTGCAACACCATGAAAGAATGACGAGATTGAGCTGACATTATCAAAATATTCAAATTATAATGTGAAAAGCAAATTATTAAAATTTCAAAGCCAGCATGCGTGCGTGTGCTTAGTAGCGATCCTCTGGACTGCTGCTGAAACCGTACAAATAAAGGGCTGTACGGCATGTTTAAAATAGTCTATGTTTATGACTTTGTGAAAAACGTGAGGTGAGACTTAATTATGCCTCGTCGACGACAGAGGGCGAAATATGAATAACTTCTGAAGTTTGAACGGGGGAGAATTTTTGGCTTTCGTGAAGAAAGTTTTCCTATCGCGTAAAAGCAACTCGTGCGTAGGGTAACAACAGCACAGTGATACGAGTTTGGAAAAAGTGGACAGACGGGAACTGGACAATTCAAAAATCCGGTAGTGGACGCCGAAAAGTGACGTCAATGCGCCATGACAGACACTTGGTCTGCATGGCACTGATGGAGCGTACAGCTTCATTTAGACAGTTGGAAGCACATTGATCCAGTGCTACAGATATATTACTGTCTGCTTCGTCAATTTGTTGACGTCTGCTATGCCGTGGACGGCGTGTACGAACTCCTTTATACATGATTTTCCCTCATGCCAATCCATCGCCGCTTGCAGCTGCAATGGGTCATGCGCATAGATACCGGAGTGCAGATAGTCAACAAGTGGTATTTTATGACGAATCGTGCAATTATTTGAGGCATCATGATGGCCGCATTCATGTTAGACGCTATTCTGGCGATTGCTACCTTCCGGAGTACATTATCGAACGTCATAGTGGACCCGGAATTATGGTCTGGAAGATTTCTGCGGCTGCGAATTGTGGGTAATGTTAAAAGCAACATGTACATCAGAGAATTGATGGAGCCCGAAGTCATTCTTTTCCTTCAAGACATTTCTGGAGCTATTTTTCAGCGGTATAATGCGTGATCACATGTGGCAAGGAATTTGCAAGACTTCTTTTCAGCAGAAAACGTACAGCTTCTTTCATGGTTTGTTTATTCACCGGATATGCCACTGATTGGACATGTGTAGGATTTCATTGGTTGGTGTCTCGTTCGTGATCCTCGTCCTACAGCTTCGAAAGACGAACTTCGGATACGCCTACAAGAAATATTGATAGTTCTTCCCCAAGCATACATTCAAAATCTGTTTGACTCAATACCACACTTATTGTAGCGTATGGTGGCCACACCAAATACTGATTTCGGACACTTACTTTTTTTTTTTTTTGCTTTGAAAATTTAATTATTTTTTCGTAATAATACAGGTCGCTTGTGCATTAAATTTCATTTGATTCTCTGAATTCCTTCATGGTGTTGCATTTTTTGTTACAAACATGAGTGTATGTGCATTTTAATTTTTGAAAAACTTGAAAAGAGGAAAAATAGCATATACGTTGTGTATTAATTGTATAAATAAATCTTATCCAATATATTGAATTTGACCCTATTTTCCGTATTTTTATGAGCTTTTATTAATATATATATGGAGTTATAATAAAATATTTGATAATCGGAGGATGATTTATATAAACTAAAAGTATAAATGGTGACTTTGAAATGCATAAATATTAACTTAAATTATAGATGTATTTTTTTATACCACCATTGCTTTTAAATTCAGTGTTTCGATATGCTTTATTCGTTTTCTATCCTGAGATTTCTATGTAACATTCAAATAAATTACCCAGAATTCAAACCATAAATTCGATTGTTTCAAAGTGATGATAATGATGGGTTTTTGTTCAAGATGACTGTTTCCAAAGTTTAAAATTTTACATATAATAAATGCTGCACTTTATTGGAAAGCGTTGTTTCATGGTCTTTGCGATAGAGAATATAACTCTTTAATCATTCACATGCAATAAATTTATTTTTTATTTCAAATTATTACTGTTTTTTCATGTGATAAAAAATACAATCAATATATTTAAAACATCGACTATTTGATTTAATTTAATTTATTTTTATTATTATTATCAAACTCCTGCGAAATTTTCGTGCTTCATTTCTTTTGTTTCATTTACCTTTAATATTTGAAGATCATAAATACTACACAAATTTTCCCACCTAATTAATATTTTAATTTACCAGAAGCCAAAGTATTATTAAATCCAAATTAATAGTTAAAACAAAACCATTCAATGAAAGGTTTTAAAATAAAATTAGTGGCTTACGACCCAGATTTCATACTCCCGCAGACAGTACGGTTTTAGTATAAGAACCCCTCATGATGCCTTTTAAATTTTTGTCGCCCTGTTGGCAATTAATTTTCATTTATTTATATAATATAATACTTTTTTTAATTCATTTTTTCAGTCAATTTCTGATAATAATTCATATTTTTTAAAGTATTGCATATATATCTTCAAAATATTGCTATGTCTAAAATGACGCTTGTAAAGGTTTTTAAAAAACAACAGTTAAAATTGCGTTTTTCCATTAAAATATATATATATCAGACAAATGTTGTCATTTTTTCTTATTATATCATTGAGCTGAGACCGCGTACTTAAATAATGTCCATTTATAAATATAATTGTTGATCCTCGCGTATTAATTACATAATTATCGTATCGTTTCGACAAAATATAGTTGTAACTGGTCCACGTTAGAGAAATACTATATAGACTTTCATTATACTGATTTTTTTTTTTTTTTTTTTTTTTTTTTATTGAGTGTATTTTATAATACGAAATTGTAATAGTTCAGTACACCGAAATAATTTTTAACATACACATTTAAAAATACACGAAATTCAACTGTTTCCGAAAAAGTGTAATAATTTACAAAAAATAAAAACAACAACTAATTTTTTCTACGATGTACAATTTTTGGCATGCAGTGCATAAAATTTTATTCAAAAATTACTGATTTAAAAAAGAGACAAAGACTGAAATTTAATTCATTTCATTTAAGTTATAAACTATCATTTTAAGGTTAATTTCGTGTTAATAAAATTGTCCCTCATTATTTGTATATGACTCTACACGATTGCCTCTTTACTATAAAATAGATAAGGGCCTTTAAACCTTTTCAAAAATTTTCTCTTTAGCATTAAACATTATTTTTTGGAGAGAAAATTATATCGTTAAATATAAAAATCCACAGTACTTTCATTCGACTTTCCAAGCATTTTAAAAGTTTTAGGCTGAAAAAGAAATCTAATTCATCAAAGCATTTAGAAACACAAAGAGAAAAGTGTATTAAGATGTTTTTATATTTAACCTCAATTTCGAATCTTTGTATAACAGAAGTAATTAGAATGTATTATCAAATTATAAATTCATGGCTGCTCTACATGACTTTTTGAACATTTATAGTTAATAGGTACTTATAGTCAGTAGCATTTTATCTTTTAGACTGCAAAAAAAATTGCCTATATTAAATAATTTAGCAAATAATGAAAAGTGAAAAGTGTGATAGCATGTTTTGTCGTTCTCAATTTCAAATGTTTATGTAATAAAACTTAATGCATCAAAATTATTTTGTTTTCAGTGAGAATTTTCAACAAGCACTTCGTTGTAACGAATGTTCTGCTGAAATTTTTTAAATTATATCTGTTTATGATTTATATACCATACTCTACGTGAAAGATTTTTTTTACGCAAATAAAATATATGTATTTGTTTCATTTAGCTTGATGCAATTTGTAGTTGTTAAACTCTACTTACCTGCAATTTCCCCCATTGACGTAATGTATTTGAATTCTCTTGGTTGTCCCTGTACACGAACTTTTTGCTTAAGCTCAACGGTATCATTCATATATGATAAAATTTAGAATACTAAGTTTGGACTTTCTGCTATAGTTTGTTTTTGAAATATGCTGATAACGAACAGACAAACACACACACACCCAGATCAAACGCTAAAAGCATGATTTTGGAATTCAGGAACCTCAAAATCTACAAATTTAACTAAAACACAATTTCCAAATTTCGATCCAAAACAATACTTTCTACCTTATGTGTAAGAGAAAGTAAAATGTATTATTATATAGTTATCTTCGGTAATAAATTAAATTAGAAATTTTTGTATACATTCATTATGATCAATTTTCACCTAATTAATATTATTTTGAGTTACAACAAAACACTACAGCAAAATTTCGACAAATAGTCCGAATTATCTGACAGTTTAATGTTTTACATAAAAAGTTAATACATTTATATATATAAAACATAATACTAATTAAAAAAGAAGATTAATTAAGCTGGTATACTCAAAAATTTTAAAACAGTTAATAGGAAAAAAAAAAAAAAAAAAAAAAAAAAAAAAGAAAGAAAGAAAGAAAAAGAAAAACCCTAGTAAAAGATTTTTGAACAATATTGCTATTGAAGTGCATAAAAGAAAAATATCAAGTAAAGTATATGTATTTTCTTCCATTGGGGGCATTACAACTACGAAAGAACAGGAAGTAATCTAAAGACAAAGAAAACACCGAAGTAAAAATATTTTCCTCAAAACAATCGTTATATTCTTAAAGTGGATACATTTTTCTGTAATGCATCTTTAAAGAGGTAATTTTGAACTTTTGATTGTTTGAGGAAAAATAAATAAATAAATATTTTTTGAGTGATATTTCCTTTTAAAACTATTTTTCTTTGATAACAAAATATGTATAAAAAATAAAATTTTAAACATAAATATTGTAATGTGCTTTAAGTTTTATACAGTACTTAACATGGATGTAAACATATGCTTTTTTTATTATTAAGTTTATACAAAAAGGGAAATTTGAAATATTGAACTTGCTTTAATTTTGGTCTTTTAATTGTATATTTTAACTTGGATTTACAATTTCGCTAAAGAATTCGTATACATATTTCATTTATTATCAATCTCTTAATTGTATACGACAAATCATTTTGATAAGATTTTATACATCTTGTTTCTCTAAACATATTATTTTATTATTATAAGTTTAAATTTCCTTTCATTTTTTAATAGTAATTATATTATAACTTTTCAAATAAACATATATAAACTCTTTCATGTGTTTAAAACATATCCACTTAATAAATGAGATTTGTAATATGATATCGTTTGACTACAGATGTTTTTCTGAATTTTTGTTTTTGATATTGGACTCATAAGAATAATTTATATTTGGGTTTTTACCTGCTGAACTGAGGTGAAAGTTTCTCCTTGTTAAACGAACCTTTCAGAAATTCTATGACGAAATTAATTAAAGTGACATGTTTCATAAAGACTGATAACATTGCCCTTTTGTAAGATATAGCAAGGCATATAGTTAATTTATTAGATAAAAATAACAATTGAATTGTATTAAGAAACGCAAAGCAACTTGCACAGATTACTGAATAAATGGAGCTTTCCAAATATATATCGTTAAATCAAAACAAAATAAAGAAAATGTTCTGATACATACAGTGAAATACGATGCTTCATGTTTTAAATAAAGCTACAGAGTGAGAAATAAACAGCATAAGCAAACCTATTTAGAATAAAAAATAAACAACAAATGAACAACAATATTTAACACTGTAGCGATTCTTACTGTTTACTGCTTTATGTCGTATTCGTTATTTTTATCTAAAAACATTTTTGTGTGATTATAAAGTAATTAAAAAGATAAAAACACTGGATTAATTCTTCTTATATTTTTAATGTCCTACTTTACATTTACACATACTTTAGCCGAAGTTTAACACACCGGCTTTAGTTTATTTTTAGTGCTAAAATTAAAACATTACTACTGAAAAATAATTATTTTAGGAAAGTAGCAAAACATGATATTCTAATTATTTCTTCAACATCTTAATTACATTTCTCTATTAATTAAATAGGAGTTAAATTTTGTATAATTTTTTGGATTTTAAAATTGTTTGAAATTTCAAAGAAATGTATCACTGTCTGTGTCAGAGCGATATATGAACAGTTTGGAAAAATAAAAAAAAAGTACTTACTTCTGTTTTCAGACAAATAGAATTAATGTAGTATGTATAAAGTATGTATAATGTATGTATAAAGTATGTGTACTACATATATACGAATACAGTCGGTATCAAAAGTGTTCGAATACTAGCAAAAATTTCTATGTAAAAAAAGTACACTTCATACGGTTTTGTAAAATAAATCCTTGTCGAAATCTGTTCTTAGTCAATGTAAGAACATGATTCGACAAGGATTTATTTAACAAAACCGTATGAAGTGTACTTTTTTTATATAGGAATTGTTGCTAGTGTGCGGACACTATTGTTACCGACTGTACACTAAGGTGGTTCGAAAAAATCGATTTTTTTCTTTCGGAATCGCGTTACCTCTCAAAAGTGGTAGTTTAGTATCCTCAATTGGGGAAAAATAAAAAATAAATTCTAAGTTGACATCTTCAGTTCGCGCACGAGGCTTAAAGTTTGAAAAAATATGTTAAAAATTGAAATTTTCAAAAATAACAAAATTATTTTTTTTTTTAAATTTATATGCAACAGCCATAAATTGTCAGTATATAGCATAGTTTGAACCTAAAAAAATATTTTATAGCTTTTACATAATATCTTTAGTTCGCGCATACGCCTTAAATTGGGCTAAAATCGCCCAAAATTTGAAATTTACGTGTTTAATATACAATAATACATACGTGACATATTTACGTTTCAAAAGTATTTTAAAAATTCTAAATTTGTTGAATATAGCCTTTTATCACAGTATTATACGTACAGGTATAGTTACACGCACATTTATATGTATAGTATAATAACATTGCATGTCATAGCTAATTACAAAATGATTTATAGATTTTACCTATTTTTTGTGTCTTTTAGATTCCTCAGATATGTTGGCAATGTTTTAAATTGAGATTTATAGTCAAATGATGGCATACTTGACCTTGAGAGCAAAACTGTCTTTATGAAACTATCCCTGTTCTCTTCTCCATATACTTTAGTACAAGATTCTGTTACGAGCTTTACAATTCTTTCGACACTTTGCGTGTGGCAAGGAAATTTAATTACCTCGAACTCTGGGAGAACATTAGTATTAATAAGTTCTTTTACGCTGTGCGCTGACACATTGCTCATTATTGGAGGAGGTGTTAGTTTGCATTTGGACCAATCAATAAGTTCAATGTAATTTGAAGCTGCAAAATTTATGGTGGTGGTTGAAAAGTTCGCACCGATTTCCCTTTTGGTTCTTGTTTTCTTGCTTTTAGCAATCTTCGAAAAGCTAGCTGTCTTACGTGCACTCTCTCATCTAGTACCATTGTAATTAAAAGATTTTCGGGATGACAAAAATACACATTCCTCTAAATGACAGGATGAATTATTTTACGTACCCTGTCAGGCAGCTATCTTGTCTTCTGTACTAATTTAAACACGTGAACTGCTCCAAACTTTACAGAGGGATGCATTTTAGTTCCAAACCATACTGGAGCGTATAACTTCATAATATAGCTGACCAGAAGTTTAATATCGTCAGAAGGTTTTACTTCAGAAATATATAGTCTTAAGATCCTATTTGCACAAGTTAACCACCTAGAGTTACTAAGAGAACCAGGATCTTTCACAGCGAGATCTGGCGCACACTTCCTGTCTTGACTGCTCGATAAATATTAAGTAAATACTGTTGGTCCTTGCTTAAGTCAGTTTTGGTCACATTTATCTCCTCACTATTAATCGCTTCAAAGTTAGCAACAGGGAGTTTTTCACAGTCAGTCAACTTCTTGACAACGTGTGGGTCCTGTAGTATCACCCTCTACACTTTCAAAATGTCTCAACGGAAATTATTTGAAATATAATAAACATATAAGCCATTGTAAAGGACGACCAAGTTTAAGCTCAAGGTTGCGAATAACACCGTTTTTCCATCCTGTGTTGGTCGCTGTTCCGTCACATCCAACTGCAACAAGCTTAACATAACCAAAGTTATTGTTTTCTAAATAGCAAAAGATACTATTAGCTATTTCACTTCCAGTGGCCCTTGGAGGTGTCAAATGTCCCAGATACTTTCCTCCAGGCTCTAAATAACTTTCTTAATGTGTAGTACTTATTATGGTAATCCTTTATCAATTTAACAATACGTTCATGACTGACCGTTGGTATAGAAGCTTAACAGTACAGTTCTTCTATTTGAGCAGCAATGCAATCTGAAATCTTTGAAAAAGATTCGTATTGTACAGATTTTGTTTTTTCTTCAAAACAAGCTAAAAAAACATCTGCACATGTGGGTAAAACACTTCCACACGCTTTTGATGCACTGAAAAACGGACAAACACTTAAGCGTTTGACTTAACGCTTTTGATGCACCGAAAAACGGACAAACACTTAAGCGTTTAGAAGTTGTCGGGGGTCTCATTATTTATTATTTGGAGAAAGGAGAACAATATAACAAAACTTGGGCATAAAAATCTCCAATAACTTTACAAATTAATCGTCTCAAAGCAAAACACGCTGCACTTTGTGATTCACTTACAGTTACAAATTAAAGATGCTACTTGCTTAGCGGCTACTAACTGACCGACAAAGTGAGAGCAAAGCCTTTAAACTATCTACTAGAATGTGTGTACTGTCTAGACAAGTCGGCGGTGGAATAAAAATGCGACTGCGTGGCGCCAGCTTAGCGCTTGTCGGTGAATTCCTGTTCGTGTTCAGTTTTTGACAGTTTTTTTCAAATTTTAAGCCTCATGAGCGATTAGAATATATCATCTAAAAGTTATAATTTTTTTAAAGTTGAAATTACGCTATATACTAACATTTTATGGCTGTTGAATTAGAATTTTTTTTTTCATACTTTCAGCCTCATGCGCGAACTGAAGATGTCAACTTAGAATTTTTTTTTTTATTTTTCCCCAATTGAGGATACCAAACTACAACTTTTGAGAGGTAACGCGATTCTGAAATAAAAAAATCGATTTTTTCGAACCACCCTACTGCACACACACACACACAGACACACACACACACACACACACATGCTAAATACACAATCATGCACAATATGCTAAATCAACAGCCATTGTATTAAATAAATAATTAAAAAGAAATGCGCGTGGAGGTATAACAATTCCCTTATATCGGAATTTAAAATGCAAATATTACATGTAAAAGATGAAAATTGTATAAAATAAAATTTAGTTTCTTAAGCCTTCTTGGCATCTTTTGGAAATTGTTTTTCCTGAAATTCACATTAAACATACATTTCGATATACATTACCTTTATGTCCAGTCTCTTGATAAAATTATGTTAAAAATGTACGATAAATTTCAGATTTGTGTATCAATACATAGTATAATCCATACATAAATACTGATTTTTTTTCAAGTAAATGTATCTAGGAATATCCGAAAAATAAACTTTGTAATATTTTTAAAAGATACTTTTTTTTTTTTTTTTTTTTTTTTTTTTTTACATAATTTTTTTTCCATTCCTCGAAATTCCATTTCGTTATCACTATTTCACAGTTTAAAGTTTACAGTTATAAGTTCACTACAAGCAATTAACAATTACATGATCCAGTAGAAAGGAAAAAAAAAATCCTGTCCATTATTCATTATGTTGATATTTCACGGTTGTAAAAATAAACAGTTAAAATAATTTTACAATCCTATAAAAAATTAACTGGTTTTAACCGCTTTTCATTTCACTATATTTAGTAGAAACATTTTTATATTATTAAATCTCAGTTGATTAATTTCTATGTTTAGTAATCAGCTACAAAAATGTAACTTTTAATAAAATGTCCGTGAAAATCTCGGTTTGAGTTCAAATTTGCTTAAGTAGCGTCTGCTGTCTCGACATTATACATATTACGTCCGGTTTTCCACTGTTTGCGGACACGCGTTACAGCGTGCACTGTGTGTGCCGAAAACAAAATGAACTCGCATACGAACTTTGAATAAAGCCTCTTCTGAATTTAGCAGTGCTTTCTTTTCTCTGCTCTCTCTCTACGAAGCTTGTTCATTTATGCCTGAGCTGCTCCTTACGCAGACGCGCTCTACGGTCGCAAAAAGCTATCACAACCTTGATAGAAGTTTTCAGTGCTTATGAAAATGTCTCCTTCGCTGACACAATGTCAAATGTGGATCCTTGCGTTAATGCCTTACCCGGGTTTTAATCTTTAAAAAATGCACAAAATTATTATGCATTTATTTTAAACTATAGCAGAAATCATTTCTAAAACGAATTTAATTTAATACTCCAGTCTTCTTTTTGACTAACAAAGAAACATTCAAAAGGTGTCGTCTTAAAAAACTATTGAAAAAAAAAATATATACATATATATGTGTGATTCTACTCTTCTTAAAACACCAGAAAGTGAAAAAAATACCGGCTGAAATGAATTACAGGGACTAAAAAACATTATCAAAATTAAGTCTATTTGGCGATTTCATATTGTTAGGCGATTGATTTTGAGAGTAAGCGGAGAAACAAAACACGGTTCTGTTCATACACGGTAATCTCGTTGCTAGCGATGTGAAATAATAAATGTGTTTAATAAATGCATGCACTACACTCCTTCTCATAATTATAAGGACACCCGTTTTTCTATATTAACTAAACACTGAACACTATTATTTAAACAATTTTTCTTCTTTTTTGCGCTGATAACGGTACGCTTTAGGCTACCGAAACAGCTGTATGCACCTCAATAATTTTTCTTTGGCGTTTCTGACGTAGTAGTTTATTCCTGTTTTAATATTTTTAATTAATTTGAATTTCATTAATAGACTATATTTAAAAAGTTTTATCGTTTTTCTATCTTACAAAACTTTAAATATGGTAAAAAGTTGATTTTTCAGGTGTTCACAATTATAAGGACAGCTCGAATTTTAGTAATTTTTTTCAGTTATTCTTTAAATTAATATTTTATGGGGTCTCTTTTTAGGGTTAAACAGTCAGACATTCTCTCTGGTATATATATATATATATCTACATTTTTTTTTTTATATTCAGTTTCAATACCATTCCATATAGCATAAATGATATTCTTAATACATTTAAACTATTTAAAATTGCTTTCCACTTGCGTGCACATTTCTAATATCACAAATTAAGTTTTTTTCAACTTTTAGACCATGGGAAAGGCAATAATACAAAAGTTTCTTTTTTCAAAAGTGTAAGCAAAAATGTAAGTCTTGTTGAAAAAAATATTATTACCCCCCAAAATCTAACAAAAATCTGATAATTCTACGTTTAAAATTTGCGGTTATTCTCTTTATGTTCATAATAATATAAAAAAATTACTAAATTCCTTCTGCCTTCAGTAGAAACAGCTCCCCAGAGCACCATAGATCCACCTTCAAAATGCCTGATTCATATCTACCTTTAAAAAATCTGCTCTGTCTTTCGCTATCTTCAGATCGTGCCAGTAACTGTTAAAATCATTTGGTTAATCAAGAATAAAATGTTTTTCATCCGAAAAAGCAACATTTTACCATTTAATACTGTCTTTATTCAATTTTAACACAGACGTGCTTTCCCCCATTAAATGCTTATTGATTATTACAGGTTTTTTAATCATTTTAACATATTATTAATTATTTTAAGCATGCATAAATGTGGACCCCAACCTTTCGTTAAAAATTACGAGCAAATTCAGCAGCAGTCATTATGAGTAGAAGAGTAAGAGGAATTATGAATCTTCGATCTCTGTAAAACAACTCTGATTTTGCATCAGATCTCTATCCTATCGAATCAACAGTTCAAAGTTTGATCACATTTCCTTCAGCAATTTTAGATCTTCGAATTTCATTAGAAATTCGGCGGATTGAAATTATCCTTCCACTTAAAAAACACATTTATCATACTTCACTACATGAACGTTCTTTTTTTCGAGGAATTATCAAAAATGTCCGTCCAAGAAAAATTGACGGCTTATATATGAATTAATCTAGCCCAGTAGTTAACAAATTCGCATGACAACTGTAATTTATCCGCCAGTAATTTAAATAAAACGAAAAAATCTGGATTGTCCCTATAATTATGAACATCTAAAAACGTGGAGAAAAACACATTTTGCATTATATTTTATTAATTTTGTTTCATATTAAAAAAATTATAGCAATTTTGGTTTTTAGAATACTAGATATATTAAGTGCACTTAGTTAATCTTGTTCACAATTACTTTTACATTAGTTATTTCAAAATATAAAGCAACTTTAGAATGTAGAAAAAGAGGGGAAAAAAGGCTAAAAACCCCATAGGAATAGCATGGGAAGAAAAGCAAAAAAACTCACAATGTCAAGTGTGTTAAAAAAAAAAAAATTCACACCGGAAGTAATAAGGGGACAAAGTTGACTAGAAAAATACATTGAACAGCGGGAACCGGGCGGGCTGGGGCATGGGTCCTATCGTCCAGGATTAATACGACTCGCCTAGTATAACCACCGCCATTTTAGAATGTAGAAAAAGAGGGGTAAAAAGGCTAAAAACCCCATAGGAATAGCATGGGAAGAAAAGCAAAAAAACTCACAATGTCAAGTGTGTTAAAAAAAAAAAAATTCACACCGGAAGTAATAAGGGGACAAAGTTGACTAGAAAAATACATTGAACAGCGGGAACCGAGCGGGCTGGGGCATGGGTCCTATCGTCCAGGATTAATACGACTCGCCTAGTATAACCACCGCCACTTTAGAATGTAGAAAAAGAGGGGAAAAAAGGCTAAAAACCCCATAGGAATAGCATGGGAAGAAAAGCAAAAATACTCACAATGTCAAGTGTGTTAAAAAAAAAAAAATTCACACCGGAAGTAATAAGGGGACAAAGTTGACTAGAAAAATACATTGAACAGCGGGAACCGGGCGGGCTGGGGCATGGGTCCTATCGTCCAGGATTAATACGACTCGCCTAGTATAACCACCGCCACTTTAGAATGTAGAAAAAGAGGGGAAAAAAGGCTAAAAACCCCATAGGAATAGCATGGGAAGAAAAGCAAAAAAACTCACAATGTCAAGTGTGTTAAAAAAAAAAAAAATTCACACCGGAAGTAATAAGGGGACAAAGTTGACTAGAAAAATACATTGAACAGCGGGAACCGGGCGGGCTGGGGCATGGGTCCTATCGTCCAGGATTAATACGACTCGCCTAGTATAACCACCGCCACTTTAGAATGTAGAAAAAGAGGGGGAAAAAGGCTAAAAACCCCATAGGAATAGCATGGGAAGAAAAGCAAAAAAACTCACAATGTCAAGTGTGTTAAAAAAAAAAAATTCACACCGGAAGTAATAAGGGGACAAAGTTGACTAGAAAAATACATTGAACAGCGGGAACCGGGCGGGCTGGGGCATGGGTCCTATCGTCCAGGATTAATACGACTCGCCTAGTATAACCACCGCCACTTTAGAATGTAGAAAAAGAGGGGAAAAAAGGCTAAAAACCCCATAGGAATAGCATGGGAAGAAAAGCAAAAAAACTCACAATGTCAAGTGTGTTAAAAAAAAAAAATTCACACCGGAAGTAATAAGGGGACAAAGTTGACTAGAAAAATACATTGAACAGCGGGAACCGGGCGGGCTGGGGCATGGGTCCTATCGTCCAGGATTAATACGACTCGCCTAGTATAACCACCGCCACTTTAGAATGTAGAAAAAGAGGGGAAAAAAGGCTAAAAACCCCATAGGAATAGCATGGGAAGAAAAGCAAAAAAACTCACAATGTCAAGTGTGTTAAAAAAAAAAAAAATTCACACCGGAAGTAATAAGGGGACAAAGTTGACTAGAAAAATACATTGAACAGCGGGAACCGGGCGGGCTGGGGCATGGGTCCTATCGTCCAGGATTAATACGACTCGCCTAGTATAACCACCGCCACTTTAGAATGTAGAAAAAGAGGGGAAAAAAGGCTAAAAACCCCATAGGAATAGCATGGGAAGAAAAGCAAAAAAACTCACAATGTCAAGTGTGTTAAAAAAAAAAAAATTTCACACCGGAAGTAATAAGGGGACAAAGTTGACTAGAAAAATACATTGAACAGCGGGAACCGGGCGGGCTGGGGCATGGGTCCTATCGTCCAGGATTAATACGACTCGCCTAGTATAACCACCGCCACTTTAGAATGTAGAAAAAGAGGGGAAAAAAGGCTAAAAACCCCATAGGAATAGCATGGGAAGAAAAGCAAAAAAACTCACAATGTCAAGTGTGTTAAAAAAAAAAAATTCACACCGGAAGTAATAAGGGGACAAAGTTGACTAGAAAAATACATTGAACAGCGGGAACCGGGCGGGCTGGGGCATGGGTCCTATCGTCCAGGATTAATACGACTCGCCTAGTATAACCACCGCCACTTTAGAATGTAGAAAAAGAGGGGAAAAAAGGCTAAAAACCCCATAGGAATAGCATGGGAAGAAAAGCAAAAAAACTCACAATGTCAAGTGTGTTAAAAAAAAAAAATTCACACCGGAAGTAATAAGGGGACAAAGTTGACTAGAAAAATACATTGAACAGCGGGAACCGGGCGGGCTGGGGCATGGGTCCTATCGTCCAGGATTAATACGACTCGCCTAGTATAACCACCGCCACTTTAGAATGTAGAAAAAGAGGGGAAAAAAGGCTAAAAACCCCATAGGAATAGCATGGGAAGAAAAGCAAAAAAACTCACAATGTCAAGTGTGTTAAAAAAAAAAAAATTCACACCGGAAGTAATAAGGGGACAAAGTTGACTAGAAAAATACATTGAACAGCGGGAACCGGGCGGGCTGGGGCATGGGTCCTATCGTCCAGGATTAATACGACTCGCCTAGTATAACCACCGCCACTTTAGAATGTAGAAAAAGAGGGGAAAAAAGGCTAAAAACCCCATAGGAATAGCATGGGAAGAAAAGCAAAAAAACTCACAATGTCAAGTGTGTTAAAAAAAAAAAAAAATTCACACCGGAAGTAATAAGGGGACAAAGTTGACTAGAAAAATACATTGAACAGCGGGAACCGGGCGGGCTGGGGCATGGGTCCTATCGTCCAGGATTAATACGACTCGCCTAGTATAACCACCGCCACTTTAGAATGTAGAAAAAGAGGGGAAAAAAGGCTAAAAACCCCATAGGAATAGCATGGGAAGAAAAGCAAAAAAAACTCACAATGTCAAGTGTGTTAAAAAAAAAAAAATTCACACCGGAAGTAATAAGGGGACAAAGTTGACTAGAAAAATACATTGAACAGCGGGAACCGGGCGGGCTGGGGCATGGGTCCTATCGTCCAGGATTAATACGACTCGCCTAGTATAACCTCCGCCACTTTAGAATGTAGAAAAAGAGGGGAAAAAAGGCTAAAAACCCCATAGGAATAGCATGGGAAGAAAAGCAAAAAAACTCACAATGTCAAGTGTGTTAAAAAAAAAATTCACACCGGAAGTAATAAGGGGACAAAGTTGACTGGAAAAATACATTGAACAGCGGGAACCGGGCGGGCTGGGGCATGGGTCCTATCGTCCAGGATTAATACGACTCGCCTAGTATAACCACCGCCACTTTAGAATGTAGAAAAAGAGGGGGAAAAAGGCTAAAAACCCCATAGGAATAGCATGGGAAGAAAAGCAAAAAAACTCACAATGTCAAGTGTGTTAAAAAAAAAAAAATTCACACCGGAAGTAATAAGGGGACAAAGTTGACTAGAAAAATACATTGAACAGCGGGAACCGGGCGGGCTGGGGCATGGGTCCTATCGTCCAGGATTAATACGACTCGCCTAGTATAACCACCGCCACTTTAGAATGTAGAAAAAGAGGGGAAAAAAGGCTAAAAACCCCATAGGAATAGCATGGGAAGAAAAGCAAAAAAACTCACAATGTCAAGTGTGTTAAAAAAAAAAAATTCACACCGGAAGTAATAAGGGGACAAAGTTGACTAGAAAAATACATTGAACAGCAGGAACCGGGCGGGCTGGGGCATGGGTCCTATCGTCCAGGATTAATACGACTCGCCTAGTATAACCACCGCCACTTTAGAATGTAGAAAAAGAGGGGAAAAAAGGCTAAAAACCCCATAGGAATAGCATGGGAAGAAAATAAAAAAAACTCGCAATGTCAAGTGTGTTAAAAAAAAAAAAAATTCACACCGGAAGTAATAAGGGGACAAAGTTGACTAGAAAAATACATTGAACAGCGGGAACCGGGCGGCTGGGGCATGGGTCCTATCGTCCAGGATTAATACGACTCGCCTAGTATAACCACCGCCACTTTAGAATGTAGAAAAAGAGGGGAAAAAAGGCTAAAAACCCCATAGGAATAGCATGGGAAGAAAAGCAAAAAAACTCACAATGTCAAGTGTGTTAAAAAAAAAAATTCACACCGGAAGTAATAAGGGGACAAAGTTGACTGGAAAAATACATTGAACAGCGGGAACCGGGCGGGCTGGGGCATGGGTCCTATCGTCCAGGATTAATACGACTCGCCTAGTATAACCACCGCCACTTTAGAATGTAGAAAAAGAGGGGGAAAAAGGCTAAAAACCCCATAGGAATAGCATGGGAAGAAAAGCAAAAAAACTCACAATGTCAAGTGTGTTAAAAAAAAAAAAATTCACACCGGAAGTAATAAGGGGACAAAGTTGACTAGAAAAATACATTGAACAGCGGGAACCGGGCGGGCTGGGGCATGGGTCCTATCGTCCAGGATTAATACGACTCGCCTAGTATAACCACCGCCACTTTAGAATGTAGAAAAAGAGGGGAAAAAAGGCTAAAAACCCCATAGGAATAGCATGGGAAGAAAAGCAAAAAAACTCACAATGTCAAGTGTGTTAAAAAAAAAAAAATTCACACCGGAAGTAATAAGGGGACAAAGTTGACTAGAAAAATACATTGAACAGCAGGAACCGGGCGGGCTGGGGCATGGGTCCTATCGTCCAGGATTAATACGACTCGCCTAGTATAACCACCGCCACTTTAGAATGTAGAAAAAGAGGGGAAAAAAGGCTAAAAACCCCATAGGAATAGCATGGGAAGAAAATCAAAAAAACTCGCAATGTCAAGTGTGTTAAAAAAAAAAAAAAATTCACACCGGAAGTAATAAGGGGACAAAGTTGACTAGAAAAATACATTGAACAGCGGGAACCGGGCGGCTGGGGCATGGGTCCTATCGTCCAGGATTAATACGACTCGCCTAGTATAACCACCGCCACTTTAGAATGTAGAAAAAGAGGGGAAAAAAGGCTAAAAACCCCATAGGAATAGCATGGGAAGAAAAGCAAAAAAACTCACAATGTCAAGTGTGTTAAAAAAAAAAAAATTCACACCGGAAGTAATAAGGGGACAAAGTTGACTGGAAAAATACATTGAACAGCGGGAACCGGGCGGGCTGGGGCATGGGTCCTATCGTCCAGGATTAATACGACTCGCCTAGTATAACCACCGCCACTTTAGAATGTAGAAAAAGAGGGGAAAAAAGGCTAAAAACCCCATAGGAATAGCATGGGAAGAAAAGCAAAAAAACTCACAATGTCAAGTGTGTTAAAAAAAAAAAAATTCACACCGGAAGTAATAAGGGGACAAAGTTGACTAGAAAAATACATTGAACAGCGGGAACCGAGCGGGCTGGGGCATGGGTCCTATCGTCCAGGATTAATACGACTCGCCTAGTATAACCACCGCCACTTTAGAATGTAGAAAAAGAGGGGAAAAAAGGCTAAAAACCCCATAGGAATAGCATGGGAAGAAAAGCAAAAATACTCACAATGTCAAGTGTGTTAAAAAAAAAAAAAAATCACACCGGAAGTAATAAGGGGACAAAGTTGACTAGAAAAATACATTGAACAGCGGGAACCGGGCGGGCTGGGGCATGGGTCCTATCGTCCAGGATTAATACGACTCGCCTAGTATAACCACCGCCACTTTAGAATGTAGAAAAAGAGGGGAAAAAAGGCTAAAAACCCCATAGGAATAGCATGGGAAGAAAAGCAAAAAAACTCACAATGTCAAGTGTGTTAAAAAAAAAAAAATTCACACCGGAAGTAATAAGGGGACAAAGTTGACTAGAAAAATACATTGAACAGCGGGAACCGGGCGGGCTGGGGCATGGGTCCTATCGTCCAGGATTAATACGACTCGCCTAGTATAACCACCGCCACTTTAGAATGTAGAAAAAGAGGGGAAAAAAGGCTAAAAACCCCATAGGAATAGCATGGGAAGAAAAGCAAAAAAACTCACAATGTCAAGTGTGTTAAAAAAAAAAATTCACACCGGAAGTAATAAGGGGACAAAGTTGACTAGAAAAATGCATTGAACAGCGGGAACCGGGCGGGCTGGGGCATGGGTCCTATCGTCCAGGATTAATACGACTCGCCTAGTATAACCACCGCCACTTTAGAATGTAGAAAAAGAGGGGAAAAAAGGCTAAAAACCCCATAGGAATAGCATGGGAAGAAAAGCAAAAAAACTCACAATGTCAAGTGTGTTAAAAAAAAAATTCACACCGGAATTAATAAGGGGACAAAGTTGACTAGAAAAATACATTGAACAGCGGGAACCGGGCGGGCTGGGGCATGGGTCCTATCGTCCAGGATTAATACGACTCGCCTAGTATAACCACCGCCACTTTAGAATGTAGAAAAAGAGGGGAAAAAAGGCTAAAAACCCCATAGGAATAGCATGGGAAGAAAAGCAAAAAAACTCACAATGTCAAGTGTGTTAAAAAAAAAAAAAATCACACCGGAAGTAATAAGGGGACAAAGTTGACTAGAAAAATACATTGAACAGCGGGAACCGGGCGGGCTGGGGCATGGGTCCTATCGTCCAGGATTAATACGACTCGCCTAGTATAACCACCGCCACTTTAGAATGTAGAAAAAGAGGTGAAAAAAGGCTAAAAACCCCATAGGAATAGCATGGGAAGAAAAGCAAAAAAACTCACAATGTCAAGTGTGTTAAAAAAAAAAAAATTTCACACCGGAAGTAATAAGGGGACAAAGTTGACTAGAAAAATACATTGAACAGCGGGAACCGGGCGGGCTGGGGCATGGGTCGTATCGTCCAGGATTAATACGACTCGCCTAGTATAACCACCGCCACTTTAGAATATAGAAAAAGAGGGGAAAAAAGGCTAAAAACCCCATAGGAATAGCATGGGAAGAAAAGCAAAAAAACTCACAATGTCAAGTGTGTTAAAAAAAAAAAAAATTCACACCGGAAGTAATAAGGGGACAAAGTTGACTAGAAAAATACATTGAACAGCGGGAACCGGGCGGGCTGGGGCATGGGTCCTATCGTCCAGGATTAATACGACTCGCCTAGTATAACCACCGCCACTTTAGAATGTAGAAAAAGAGGGGAAAAAAGGCTAAAAACCCCATAGGAATAGCATGGGAAGAAAAGCAAAAAAACTCACAATGTCAAGTGTGTTAAAAAAAAAAAATTCACACCGGAAGTAATAAGGGGACAAAGTTGACTAGAAAAATACATTGAACAGCGGGAACCGGGCGGGCTGGGGCATGGGTCCTATCGTCCAGGATTAATACGACTCGCCTAGTATAACCACCGCCACTTTAGAATGTAGAAAAAGAGGGGAAAAAAGGCTAAAAACCCCATAGGAGTAGCATGGGAAGAAAAGCAAAAAAACTCACAATGTCAAGTGTGTTAAAAAAAAAAATTCACACCGGAAGTAATAAGGGGACAAAGTTGACTAGAAAAATACATTGAACAGCAGGAACCGGGCGGGCTGGGGCATGGGTCCTATCGTCCAGGATTAATACGACTCGCCTAGTATAACCACCGCCACTTTAGAATGTAGAAAAAGAGGGGAAAAAAGGCTAAAAACCCCATAGGAATAGCATGGGAAGAAAAGCAAAAAAACTCACAATGTCAAGTGTGTTAAAAAAAAAAAAATTCACACCGGAAGTAATAAGGGGACAAAGTTGACTAGAAAAATACATTGAACAGCGGGAACCGGGCGGGCTGGGGCATGGGTCCTGTCGTCCAGGATTAATACGACTCGCCTAGTATAACCACCGCCACTTTAGAATGTAGAAAAAGAGGGGAAAAAAGGCTAAAAACCCCATAGGAATAGCATGGGAAGAAAAGCAAAAAAACTCACAATGTCAAGTGTGTTAAAAAAAAAAAAATTCACACCGGAAGTAATAAGGGGACAAAGTTGACTAGAAAAATACATTGAACAGCGGGAACCGGGCGGGCTGGGGCATGGGTCCTATCGTCCAGGATTAATACGACTCGCCTAGTATAACCACCGCCACTTTAGAATGTAGAAAAAGAGGGGAAAAAAGGCTAAAAACCCCATAGGAATAGCATGGGAAGAAAAGCAAAAAAACTCACAATGTCAAGTGTGTTAAAAAAAAAAAAAATCACACCGGAAGTAATAAGGGGACAAAGTTGACTAGAAAAATACATTGAACAGCGGGAACCGGGCGGGCTGGGGCATGGGTCCTATCGTCCAGGATTAATACGACTCGCCTAGTATAACCACCGCCACTTTAGAATGTAGAAAGAGAGGGGAAAAAAGGCTAAAAACCCCATAGGAATAGCATGGGAAGAAAAGCAAAAAAACTCACAATGTCAAGTGTGTTAAAAAAAAAAAATTCACACCGGAAGTAATAAGGGGACAAAGTTGACTAGAAAAATACATTGAACAGCGGGAACCGGGCGGGCTGGGGCATGGGTCCTATCGTCCAGGATTAATACGACTCGCCTAGTATAACCACCGCCACTTTAGAATGTAGAAAAAGAGGGGAAAAAAGGCTAAAAACCCCATAGGAGTAGCATGGGAAGAAAAGCAAAAAAACTCACAATGTCAAGTGTGTTAAAAAAAAAAAAAATTCACACCGGAAGTAATAAGGGGACAAAGTTGACTAGAAAAATACATTGAACAGCAGGAACCGGGCGGGCTGGGGCATGGGTCCTATCGTCCAGGATTAATACGACTCGCCTAGTATAACCACCGCCACTTTAGAATGTAGAAAAAGAGGGGAAAAAAGGCTAAAAACCCCATAGGAATAGCATGGGAAGAAAAGCAAAAAAACTCACAATGTCAAGTGTGTTAAAAAAAAAAAATTCACACCGGAAGTAATAAGGGGACAAAGTTGACTAGAAAAATACATTGAACAGCGGGAACCGGGCGGGCTGGGGCATGGGTCCTATCGTCCAGGATTAATACGACTCGCCTAGTATAACCACCGCCACTTTAGAATGTAGAAAAAGAGGGGAAAAAAGGCTAAAAACCCCATAGGAATAGCATGGGAAGAAAAGCAAAAAAACTCACAATGTCAAGTGTGTTAAAAAAAAAAAAAATTCACACCGGAAGTAATAAGGGGACAAAGTTGACTAGAAAAATACATTGAACAGCGGGAACCGGGCGGCTGGGGCATGGGTCCTATCGTCCAGGATTAATACGACTCGCCTAGTATAACCACCGCCACTTTAGAATGTAGAAAAAGAGGGGAAAAAAGGCTAAAAACCCCATAGGAATAGCATGGAAAGAAAAGCAAAAAAACTCACAATGTCAAGTGTGTTAAAAAAAAAAAAATTCACACCGGAAGTAATAAGGGGACAAAGTTGACTGGAAAAATACATTGAACAGCGGGAACCGGGCGGGCTGGGGCATGGGTCCTATCGTCCAGGATTAATACGACTCGCCTAGTATAACCACCGCCACTTTAGAATGTAGAAAAAGAGGGGAAAAAAGGCTAAAAACCCCATAGGAATAGCATGGGAAGAAAAGCAAAAAAACTCACAATGTCAAGTGTGTTAAAAAAAAAAAAATTCACACCGGAAGTAATAAGGGGACAAAGTTGACTAGAAAAATACATTGAACAGCGGGAACCGAGCGGGCTGGGGCATGGGTCCTATCGTCCAGGATTAATACGACTCGCCTAGTATAACCACCGCCAATTTAGAATGTAGAAAAAGAGGGGAAAAAAGGCTAAAAACCCCATAGGAATAGCATGGGAAGAAAAGCAAAAATACTCACAATGTCAAGTGTGTTAAAAAAAAAAAAAAAAATCACACCGGAAGTAATAAGGGGACAAAGTTGACTAGAAAAATACATTGAACAGCGGGAACCGGGCGGGCTGGGGCATGGGTCCTATCGTCCAGGATTAATACGACTCGCCTAGTATAACCACCGCCACTTTAGAATGTAGAAAAAGAGGGGAAAAAAGGCTAAAAACCCCATAGGAATAGCATGGGAAGAAAAGCAAAAAAACTCACAATGTCAAGTGTGTTAAAAAAAAAAAAATTCACACCGGAAGTAATAAGGGGACAAAGTTGACTAGAAAAATACATTGAACAGCGGGAACCGGGCGGGCTGGGGCATGGGTCCTATCGTCCAGGATTAATACGACTCGCCTAGTATAACCACCGCCACTTTAGAATGTAGAAAAAGAGGGGAAAAAAGGCTAAAAACCCCATAGGAATAGCATGGGAAGAAAAGCAAAAAAACTCACAATGTCAAGTGTGTTAAAAAAAAAAATTCACACCGGAAGTAATAAGGGGACAAAGTTGACTAGAAAAATGCATTGAACAGCGGGAACCGGGCGGGCTGGGGCATGGGTCCTATCGTCCAGGATTAATACGACTCGCCTAGTATAACCACCGCCACTTTAGAATGTAGAAAAAGAGGGGAAAAAAGGCTAAAAACCCCATAGGAATAGCATGGGAAGAAAAGCAAAAAAACTCACAATGTCAAGTGTGTTAAAAAAAAAATTCACACCGGAATTAATAAGGGGACAAAGTTGACTAGAAAAATACATTGAACAGCGGGAACCGGGCGGGCTGGGGCATGGGTCCTATCGTCCAGGATTAATACGACTCGCCTAGTATAACCACCGCCACTTTAGAATGTAGAAAAAGAGGGGAAAAAAGGCTAAAAACCCCATAGGAATAGCATGGGAAGAAAAGCAAAAAAACTCACAATGTCAAGTGTGTTAAAAAAAAAAAAAATCACACCGGAAGTAATAAGGGGACAAAGTTGACTAGAAAAATACATTGAACAGCGGGAACCGGGCGGGCTGGGGCATGGGTCCTATCGTCCAGGATTAATACGACTCGCCTAGTATAACCACCGCCACTTTAGAATGTAGAAAAAGAGGTGAAAAAAGGCTAAAAACCCCATAGGAATAGCATGGGAAGAAAAGCAAAAAAACTCACAATGTCAAGTGTGTTAAAAAAAAAAAAATTTCACACCGGAAGTAATAAGGGGACAAAGTTGACTAGAAAAATACATTGAACAGCGGGAACCGGGCGGGCTGGGGCATGGGTCCTATCGTCCAGGATTAATACGACTCGCCTAGTATAACCACCGCCACTTTAGAATATAGAAAAAGAGGGGAAAAAAGGCTAAAAACCCCATAGGAATAGCATGGGAAGAAAAGCAAAAAAACTCACAATGTCAAGTGTGTTAAAAAAAAAAAAATTCACACCGGAAGTAATAAGGGGACAAAGTTGACTAGAAAAATACATTGAACAGCGGGAACCGGGCGGGCTGGGGCATGGGTCCTATCGTCCAGGATTAATACGACTCGCCTAGTATAACCACCGCCACTTTAGAATGTAGAAAAAGAGGGGAAAAAAGGCTAAAAACCCCATAGGAATAGCATGGGAAGAAAAGCAAAAAAACTCACAATGTCAAGTGTGTTAAAAAAAAAAATTCACACCGGAAGTAATAAGGGGACAAAGTTGACTAGAAAAATACATTGAACAGCGGGAACCGGGCGGGCTGGGGCATGGGTCCTATCGTCCAGGATTAATACGACTCGCCTAGTATAACCACCGCCACTTTAGAATGTAGAAAAAGAGGGGAAAAAAGGCTAAAAACCCCATAGGAATAGCATGGGAAGAAAAGCAAAAAAACTCACAATGTCAAGTGTGTTAAAAAAAAAATTCACACCGGAATTAATAAGGGGACAAAGTTGACTAGAAAAATACATTGAACAGCGGGAACCGGGCGGGCTGGGGCATGGGTCCTATCGTCCAGGATTAATACGACTCGCCTAGTATAACCACCGCCACTTTAGAATGTAGAAAAAGAGGGGAAAAAAGGCTAAAAACCCCATAGGAATAGCATGGGAAGAAAAGCAAAAAAACTCACAATGTCAAGTGTGTTAAAAAAAAAAAAAATCACACCGGAAGTAATAAGGGGACAAAGTTGACTAGAAAAATACATTGAACAGCGGGAACCGGGCGGGCTGGGGCATGGGTCCTATCGTCCAGGATTAATACGACTCGCCTAGTATAACCACCGCCACTTTAGAATGTAGAAAAAGAGGTGAAAAAAGGCTAAAAACCCCATAGGAATAGCATGGGAAGAAAAGCAAAAAAACTCACAATGTCAAGTGTGTTAAAAAAAAAAAAATTTCACACCGGAAGTAATAAGGGGACAAAGTTGACTAGAAAAATACATTGAACAGCGGGAACCGGGCGGGCTGGGGCATGGGTCCTATCGTCCAGGATTAATACGACTCGCCTAGTATAACCACCGCCACTTTAGAATATAGAAAAAGAGGGGAAAAAAGGCTAAAAACCCCATAGGAATAGCATGGGAAGAAAAGCAAAAAAACTCACAATGTCAAGTGTGTTAAAAAAAAAAAAATTCACACCGGAAGTAATAAGGGGACAAAGTTGACTAGAAAAATACATTGAACAGCGGGAACCGGGCGGGCTGGGGCATGGGTCCTATCGTCCAGGATTAATACGACTCGCCTAGTATAACCACCGCCACTTTAGAATGTAGAAAAAGAGGGGAAAAAAGGCTAAAAACCCCATAGGAATAGCATGGGAAGAAAAGCAAAAAAACTCACAATGTCAAGTGTGTTAAAAAAAAAAATTCACACCGGAAGTAATAAGGGGACAAAGTTGACTAGAAAAATACATTGAACAGCGGGAACCGGGCGGGCTGGGGCATGGGTCCTATCGTCCAGGATTAATACGACTCGCCTAGTATAACCACCGCCACTTTAGAATGTAGAAAAAGAGGGGAAAAAAGGCTAAAAACCCCATAGGAGTAGCATGGGAAGAAAAGCAAAAAAACTCACAATGTCAAGTGTGTTAAAAAAAAAAATTCACACCGGAAGTAATAAGGGGACAAAGTTGACTAGAAAAATACATTGAACAGCAGGAACCGGGCGGGCTGGGGCATGGGTCCTATCGTCCAGGATTAATACGACTCGCCTAGTATAACCACCGCCACTTTAGAATGTAGAAAAAGAGGGGAAAAAAGGCTAAAAACCCCATAGGAATAGCATGGGAAGAAAAGCAAAAAAACTCACAATGTCAAGTGTGTTAAAAAAAAAAAAATTCACACCGGAAGTAATAAGGGGACAAAGTTGACTAGAAAAATACATTGAACAGCGGGAACCGGGCGGGCTGGGGCATGGGTCCTGTCGTCCAGGATTAATACGACTCGCCTAGTATAACCACCGCCACTTTAGAATGTAGAAAAAGAGGGGAAAAAAGGCTAAAAACCCCATAGGAATAGCATGGGAAGAAAAGCAAAAAAACTCACAATGTCAAGTGTGTTAAAAAAAAAAAAATTCACACCGGAAGTAATAAGGGGACAAAGTTGACTAGAAAAATACATTGAACAGCGGGAACCGGGCGGGCTGGGGCATGGGTCCTATCGTCCAGGATTAATACGACTCGCCTAGTATAACCACCGCCACTTTAGAATGTAGAAAAAGAGGGGAAAAAAGGCTAAAAACCCCATAGGAATAGCATGGGAAGAAAAGCAAAAAAACTCACAATGTCAAGTGTGTTAAAAAAAAAAAAAATCACACCGGAAGTAATAAGGGGACAAAGTTGACTAGAAAAATACATTGAACAGCGGGAACCGGGCGGGCTGGGGCATGGGTCCTATCGTCCAGGATTAATACGACTCGCCTAGTATAACCACCGCCACTTTAGAATGTAGAAAAAGAGGGGAAAAAAGGCTAAAAACCCCATAGGAGTAGCATGGGAAGAAAAGCAAAAAAACTCACAATGTCAAGTGTGTTAAAAAAAAAAATTCACACCGGAAGTAATAAGGGGACAAAGTTGACTAGAAAAATACATTGAACAGCAGGAACCGGGCGGGCTGGGGCATGGGTCCTATCGTCCAGGATTAATACGACTCGCCTAGTATAACCACCGCCACTTTAGAATGTAGAAAAAGAGGGGAAAAAAGGCTAAAAACCCCATAGGAATAGCATGGGAAGAAAAGCAAAAAAACTCACAATGTCAAGTGTGTTAAAAAAAAAAAAATTCACACCGGAAGTAATAAGGGGACAAAGTTGACTAGAAAAATACATTGAACAGCGGGAACCGGGCGGGCTGGGGCATGGGTCCTGTCGTCCAGGATTAATACGACTCGCCTAGTATAACCACCGCCACTTTAGAATGTAGAAAAAGAGGGGAAAAAAGGCTAAAAACCCCATAGGAATAGCATGGGAAGAAAAGCAAAAAAACTCACAATGTCAAGTGTGTTAAAAAAAAAAAAATTCACACCGGAAGTAATAAGGGGACAAAGTTGACTAGAAAAATACATTGAACAGCGGGAACCGGGCGGGCTGGGGCATGGGTCCTATCGTCCAGGATTAATACGACTCGCCTAGTATAACCACCGCCACTTTAGAATGTAGAAAAAGAGGGGAAAAAAGGCTAAAAACCCCATAGGAATAGCATGGGAAGAAAAGCAAAAAAACTCACAATGTCAAGTGTGTTAAAAAAAAAAAAAATCACACCGGAAGTAATAAGGGGACAAAGTTGACTAGAAAAATACATTGAACAGCGGGAACCGGGCGGGCTGGGGCATGGGTCCTATCGTCCAGGATTAATACGACTCGCCTAGTATAACCACCGCCACTTTAGAATGTAGAAAAAGAGGGGAAAAAAGGCTAAAAACCCCATAGGAATAGCATGGGAAGAAAAGCAAAAAAACTCACAATGTCAAGTGTGTTAAAAAAAAAAAATTCACACCGGAAGTAATAAGGGGACAAAGTTGACTAGAAAAATACATTGAACAGCGGGAACCGGGCGGGCTGGGGCATGGGTCCTATCGTCCAGGATTAATACGACTCGCCTAGTATAACCACCGCCACTTTAGAATGTAGAAAAAGAGGGGAAAAAAGGCTAAAAACCCCATAGGAGTAGCATGGGAAGAAAAGCAAAAAAACTCACAATGTCAAGTGTGTTAAAAAAAAAAAAAATTCACACCGGAAGTAATAAGGGGACAAAGTTGACTAGAAAAATACATTGAACAGCAGGAACCGGGCGGGCTGGGGCATGGGTCCTATCGTCCAGGATTAATACGACTCGCCTAGTATAACCACCGCCACTTTAGAATGTAGAAAAAGAGGGGAAAAAAGGCTAAAAACCCCATAGGAATAGCATGGGAAGAAAAGCAAAAAAACTCACAATGTCAAGTGTGTTAAAAAAAAAAAAATTCACACCGGAAGTAATAAGGGGACAAAGTTGACTAGAAAAATACATTGAACAGCGGGAACCGGGCGGGCTGGGGTATGGGTCCTATCGTCCAGGATTAATACGACTCGCCTAGTATAACCACCGCCACTTTAGAATGTAGAAAAAGAGGGGAAAAAAGGCTAAAAACCCCATAGGAATAGCATGGGAAGAAAAGCAAAAAAACTCACAATGTCAAGTGTGTTAAAAAAAAAAATTCACACCGGAAGTAATAAGGGGACAAAGTTGACTAGAAAAATACATTGAACAGCGGGAACCGGGCGGGCTGGGGCATGGGTCCTATCGTCCAGGATTAATACGACTCGCCTAGTATAACCACCGCCACTTTAGAATGTAGAAAAAGAGGGGAAAAAAGGCTAAAAACCCCATAGGAGTAGCATGGGAAGAAAAGCAAAAAAACTCACAATGTCAAGTGTGTTAAAAAAAAAAAAATTCACACCGGAAGTAATAAGGGGACAAAGTTGACTAGAAAAATACATTGAACAGCAGGAACCGGGCGGGCTGGGGCATGGGTCCTATCGTCCAGGATTAATACGACTCGCCTAGTATAACCACCGCCACTTTAGAATGTAGAAAAAGAGGGGAAAAAAGGCTAAAAACCCCATAGGAATAGCATGGGAAGAAAAGCAAAAAAACTCACAATGTCAAGTGTGTTAAAAAAAAAAAATTCACACCGGAAGTAATAAGGGGACAAAGTTGACTAGAAAAATACATTGAACAGCGGGAACCGGGCGGGCTGGGGCATGGGTCCTATCGTCCAGGATTAATACGACTCGCCTAGTATAACCACCGCCACTTTAGAATGTAGAAAAAGAGGGGAAAAAAGGCTAAAAACCCCAGAGGAATAGCATGGGAAGAAAAGCAAAAAAACTCACAATGTCAAGTGTGTTAAAAAAAAAAAAAATTCACACCGGAAGTAATAAGGGGACAAAGTTGACTAGAAAAATACATTGAACAGCGGGAACCGGGCGGGCTGGGGCATGGGTCCTATCGTCCAGGATTAATACGACTCGCCTAGTATAACCACCGCCACTTTAGAATGTAGAAAAAGAGGGGAAAAAAGGCTAAAAACCCCATAGGAATAGCATGGGAAGAAAAGCAAAAAAACTCACAATGTCAAGTGTGTTAAAAAAAAAAAAATCACACCGGAAGTAATAAGGGGACAAAGTTGACTAGAAAAATACATTGAACAGCGGGAACCGGGCGGGCTGGGGCATGGGTCCTATCGTCCAGGATTAATACGACTCGCCTAGTATAACCACCGCCACTTTAGAATGTAGAAAAAGAGGGGAAAAAAGGCTAAAAACCCCATAGGAATAGCATGGGAAGAAAAGCAAAAAAACTCACAATGTCAAGTGTGTTAAAAAAAAAAAAATTCACACCGGAAGTAATAAGGGGACAAAGTTGACTAGAAAAATACATTGAACAGCGGGAACCGGGCGGGCTGGGGCATGGGTCCTATCGTCCAGGATTAATACGACTCGCCTAGTATAACCACCGCCACTTTAGAATGTAGAAAAAGAGGGGAAAAAAGGCTAAAAACCCCATAGGAATAGCATGGGAAGAAAAGCAAAAAAACTCACAATGTCAAGTGTGTTAAAAAAAAAAAAATTCACACCGGAAGTAATAAGGGGACAAAGTTGACTAGAAAAATACATTGAACAGCAGGAACCGGGCGGGCTGGGGCATGGGTCCTATCGTCCAGGATTAATACGACTCGCCTAGTATAACCACCGCCACTTTAGAATGTAGAAAAAGAGGGGAAAAATGGCTAAAAACCCCATAGGAATAGCATGGGAAGAAAATCAAAAAAACTCGCAATGTCAAGTGTGTTAAAAAAAAAAAAAATTCACACCGGAAGTAATAAGGGGACAAAGTTGACTAGAAAAATACATTGAACAGCGGGAACCGGGCGGGCTGGGGCATGGGTCCTATCGTCCAGGACTAATACGACTCGCCTAGTATAACCACCGCCACTTTAGAATGTAGAAAAAGAGGGGAAAAAAGGCTAAAAACCCCATAGGAATAGCATGGGAAGAAAAGCAAAAAAACTCACAATGTCAAGTGTGTTAAAAAAAAAAAAAATTCACACCGGAAGTAATAAGGGGACAAAGTTGACTGGAAAAATACATTGAACAGCGGGAACCGGGCGGGCTGGGGCATGGGTCCTATCGTCCAGGATTAATACGACTCGCCTAGTATAACCACCGCCACTTTAGAATGTAGAAAAAGAGGGGAAAAAAGGCTAAAAACCCCATAGGAATAGCATGGGAAGAAAAGCAAAAAAACTCACAATGTCAAGTGTGTTAAAAAAAAAAAATTCACACCGGAAGTAATAAGGGGACAAAGTTGACTAGAAAAATACATTGAACAGCGGGAACCGGGCGGGCTGGGGCATGGGTCCTATCGTCCAGGATTAATACGACTCGCCTAGTATAACCACCGCCACTTTAGAATGTAGAAAAAGAGGGGAAAAAAGGCTAAAAACCCCATAGGAATAGCATGGGAAGAAAAGCAAAAAAACTCACAATGTCAAGTGTGTTAAAAAAAAAAAAATTCACACCGGAAGTAATAAGGGGACAAAGTTGACTAGAAAAATACATTGAACAGCGGGAACCGGGCGGGCTGGGGCATGGGTCCTATCGTCCAGGATTAATACGACTCGCCTAGTATAACCAGCGCCACTTTAGAATGTAGAAAAAGAGGGGAAAAAAGGCTAAAAACCCCATAGGAATAGCATGGGAAGAAAAGCAAAAAAACTCACAATGTCAAGTGTGTTAAAAAAAAAAAATTCACACCGGAAGTAATAAGGGGACAAAGTTGACTAGAAAAATACATTGAACAGCGGGAACCGGGCGGGCTGGGGCATGGGTCCTATCGTCCAGGATTAATACGACTCGCCTAGTATAACCACCGCCACTTTAGAATGTAGAAAAAGAGGGGAAAAAAGGCTAAAAACCCCATAGGAATAGCATGGGAAGAAAAGCAAAAAAACTCACAATGTCAAGTGTGTTAAAAAAAAAAAAAATTCACACCGGAAGTAATAAGGGGACAAAGTTGACTAGAAAAATACATTGAACAGCGGGAACCGGGCGGGCTGGGGCATGGGTCCTATCGTCCAGGATTAATACGACTCGCCTAGTATAACCACCGCCACTTTAGAATGTAGAAAAAGAGGGGAAAAAAGGCTAAAAACCCCATAGGAATAGCATGGGAAGAAAAGCAAAAAAACTCACAATGTCAAGTGTGTTAAAAAAAAAAAAATTCACACCTGAAGTAATAAGGGGACAAAGTTGACTAGAAAAATACATTGAACAGCGGGAACCGAGCGGGCTGGGGCATGGGTCCTATCGTCCAGGATTAATACGACTCGCCTAGTATAACCACCGCCACTTTAGAATGTAGAAAAAGAGGGGAAAAAAGGCTAAAAACCCCAAAGGAATACCATGGGAAGAAAAGCAAAAAAACTCACAATGTCAAGTGTGTTAAAAAAAAAAAAAATCACACCGGAAGTAATAAGGGGACAAAGTTGACTAGAAAAATACATTGAACAGCGGGAACCGGGCGGGCTGGGGCATGGGTCCTATCGTCCAGGATTAATACGACTCGCCTAGTATAACCACCGCCACTTTAGAATGTAGAAAAAGAGGGGAAAAAAGGCTAAAAACCCCATAGGAATAGCATGGGAAGAAAAGCAAAAAAACTCACAATGTCAAGTGTGTTAAAAAAAAAAAAATTCACACCGGAAGTAATAAGGGGACAAAGTTGACTAGAAAAATACATTGAACAGCGGGAACCGGGCTGGCTGGGGCATGGGTCCTATCGTCCAGGATTAATACGACTCGCCTAGTATAACCACCGCCACTTTAGAATGTAGAAAAAGAGGGGAAAAAAGGCTAAAAACCCCATAGGAATAGCATGGGAAGAAAAGCAAAAAAACTCACAATGTCAAGTGTGTTAAAAAAAAAAAAATTCACACCGGAAGTAATAAGGGGACAAAGTTGACTAGAAAAATACATTGAACAGCGTGAACCGGGCGGGCTGGGGCATGGGTCCTATCGTCCAGGATTAATACGACTCGCCTAGTATAACCACCGCCACTTTAGAATGTAGAAAAAGAGGGGAAAAAAGGCTAAAAACCCCATAGGAATAGCATGGGAAGAAAAGCAAAAAAACTCACAATGTCAAGTGTGTTAAAAAAAAAAATTCACACCGGAAGTAATAAGGGGACAAAGTTGACTAGAAAAATACATTGAACAGCGGGAACCGGGCGGGCTGGGGCATGGGTCCTATCGTCCAGGATTAATACGACTCGCCTAGTATAACCACCGCCACTTTAGAATGTAGAAAAAGAGGGGAAAAAAGGCTAAAAACCCCATAGGAGTAGCATGGGAAGAAAAGCAAAAAAACTCACAATGTCAAGTGTGTTAAAAAAAAAAAAATTCACACCGGAAGTAATAAGGGGACAAAGTTGACTAGAAAAATACATTGAACAGCAGGAACCGGGCGGGCTGGGGCATGGGTCCTATCGTCCAGGATTAATACGACTCGCCTAGTATAACAACCGCCACTTTAGAATGTAGAAAAAGAGGGGAAAAAAGGCTAAAAACCCCATAGGAATAGCATGGGAAGAAAAGCAAAAAAACTCACAATGTCAAGTGTGTTAAAAAAAAAAAAATTCACACCGGAAGTAATAAGGGGACAAAGTTGACTAGAAAAATACATTGAACAGCGGGAACCGGGCGGGCTGGGGCATGGGTCCTATCGTCCAGGATTAATACGACTCGCCTAGTATAACCACCGCCACTTTAGAATGTAGAAAAAGAGGGGAAAAAAGGCTAAAAACCCCATAGGAATAGCATGGGAAGAAAAGCAAAAAAACTCACAATGTCAAGTGTGTTAAAAAAAAAAAAATTCACACCGGAAGTAATAAGGGGACAAAGTTGACTAGAAAAATACATTGAACAGCGGGAACCGGGCGGGCTGGGGCATGGGTCCTATCGTCCAGGATTAATACGACTCGCCTAGTATAACCACCGCCACTTTAGAATGTAGAAAAAGAGGGGAAAAAAGGCTAAAAACCCCATAGGAATAGCATGGGAAGAAAAGCAAAAAAACTCACAATGTCAAGTGTGTTAAAAAAAAAAAATTCACACCGGAAGTAATAAGGGGACAAAGTTGACTAGAAAAATACATTGAACAGCGGGAACCGGGCGGGCTGGGGCATGGGTCCTATCGTCCAGGATTAATACGACTCGCCTAGTATAACCACCGCCACTTTAGAATGTAGAAAAAGAGGGGAAAAAAGGCTAAAAACCCCATAGGAATAGCATGGGAAGAAAAGCAAAAAAACTCACAATGTCAAGTGTGTTAAAAAAAAAAATTCACACCGGAAGTAATAAGGGGACAAAGTTGACTAGAAAAATACATTGAACAGCGGGAACCGGGCGGGCTGGGGCATGGGTCCTATCGTCCAGGATTAATACGACTCGCCTAGTATAACCACCGCTCCTTTAGAATGTAGAAAAAGAGGGGAAAAAAGGCTAAAAACCCCATAGGAGTAGCATGGGAAGAAAAGCAAAAAAACTCACAATGTCAAGTGTGTTAAAAAAAAAAAAATTCACACCGGAAGTAATAAGGGGACAAAGTTGACTAGAAAAATACATTGAACAGCAGGAACCGGGCGGGCTGGGGCATGGGTCCTATCGTCCAGGATTAATACGACTCGCCTAGTATAACCACCGCCACTTTAGAATGTAGAAAAAGAGGGGAAAAAAGGCTAAAAACCCCATAGGAATAGCATGGGAAGAAAAGCAAAAAAACTCACAATGTCAAGTGTGTTAAAAAAAAAAATTCACACCGGAAGTAATAAGGGGACAAAGTTGACTAGAAAAATACATTGAACAGCGGGAACCGGGCGGGCTGGGGCATGGGTCCTATCGTCCAGGATTAATACGACTCGCCTAGTATAACCACCGCCACTTTAGAATGTAGAAAAAGAGGGGAAAAAAGGCTAAAAACCCCATAGGAATAGCATGGGAAGAAAAGCAAAAAAACTCACAATGTCAAGTGTGTTAAAAAAAAAAAAATTCACACCGGAAGTAATAAGGGGACAAAGTTGACTAGAAAAATACATTGAACAGCGGGAACCGGGCGGGCTGGGGCATGGGTCCTATCGTCCAGGATTAATACGACTCGCCTAGTATAACCACCGCCACTTTAGAATGTAGAAAAAGAGGGGAAAAAAGGCTAAAAACCCCATAGGAATAGCATGGGAAGAAAAGCAAAAAAACTCACAATGTCAAGTGTGTTAAAAAAAAAAAAATCACACCGGAAGTAATAAGGGGACAAAGTTGACTAGAAAAATACATTGAACAGCGGGAACCGGGCGGGCTGGGGCATGGGTCCTATCGTCCAGGATTAATACGACTCGCCTAGTATAACCACCGCCACTTTAGAATGTAGAAAAAGAGGGGAAAAAAGGCTAAAAACCCCATAGGAATAGCATGGGAAGAAAAGCAAAAAAACTCACAATGTCAAGTGTGTTAAAAAAAAAAAAAAATTCACACCGGAAGTAATAAGGGGACAAAGTTGACTAGAAAAATACATTGAACAGCGGGAACCGGGCGGGCTGGGGCATGGGTCCTATCGTCCAGGATTAATACGACTCGCCTAGTATAACCACCGCCACTTTAGAATGTAGAAAAAGAGGGGAAAAAAGGCTAAAAACCCCATAGGAATAGCATGGGAAGAAAAGCAAAAAAACTCACAATGTCAAGTGTGTTAAAAAAAAAAAAATTCACACCGGAAGTAATAAGGGGACAAAGTTGACTAGAAAAATACATTGAACAGCAGGAACCGGGCGGGCTGGGGCATGGGTCCTATCGTCCAGGATTAATACGACTCGCCTAGTATAACCACCGCCACTTTAGAATGTAGAAAAAGAGGGGAAAAAAGGCTAAAAACCCCATAGGAATAGCATGGGAAGAAAATCAAAAAAACTCGCAATGTCAAGTGTGTTAAAAAAAAAAAAAATTCACACCGGAAGTAATAAGGGGACAAAGTTGACTAGAAAAATACATTGAACAGCGGGAACCGGGCGGGCTGGGGCATGGGTCCTATCGTCCAGGATTAATACGACTCGCCTAGTATAACCACCGCCACTTTAGAATGTAGAAAAAGAGGGGAAAAAAGGCTAAAAACCCCATAGGAATAGCATGGGAAGAAAAGCAAAAAAACTCACAATGTCAAGTGTGTTAAAAAAAAAAAAATTCACACCGGAAGTAATAAGGGGACAAAGTTGACTGGAAAAATACATTGAACAGCGGGAACCGGGCGGGCTGGGGCATGGGTCCTATCGTCCAGGATTAATACGACTCGCCTAGTATAACCACCGCCACTTTAGAATGTAGAAAAAGAGGGGAAAAAAGGCTAAAAACCCCATAGGAATAGCATGGGAAGAAAAGCAAAAAAACTCACAATGTCAAGTGTGTTAAAAAAAAAAAAAAATTCACACCGGAAGTAATAAGGGGACAAAGTTGACTAGAAAAATACATTGAACAGCGGGAACCGGGCGGGCTGGGGCATGGGTCCTATCGTCCAGGATTAATACGACTCGCCTAGTATAACCACCGCCACTTTAGAATGTAGAAAAAGAGGGGAAAAAAGGCTAAAAACCCCATAGGAATAGCATGGGAAGAAAAGCAAAAAAACTCACATTGTCAAGTGTGTTAAAAAAAAAAAAATTCACACCGGAAGTAATAAGGGGACAAAGTTGACTAGAAAAATACATTGAACAGCGGGAACCGGGCGGGCTGGGGCATGGGTCCTATCGTCCAGGATTAATACGACTCGCCTAGTATAACCACCGCCACTTTAGAATGTAGAAAAAGAGGGGAAAAAAGGCTAAAAACCCCATAGGAATAGCATGGGAAGAAAAGCAAAAAAACTCACAATGTCAAGTGTGTTAAAAAAAAAAAAATTCACACCGGAAGTAATAAGGGGACAAAGTTGACTAGAAAAATACATTGAACAGCGGGAACCGGGCGGGCTGGGGCATGGGTCCTATCGTCCAGGATTAATACGACTCGCCTAGTATAACCACCGCCACTTTAGAATGTACAAAAAGAGGGGAAAAAAGGCTAAAAACCCCATAGGAATAGCATGGGAAGAAAAGCAAAAAAACTCACAATGTCAAGTGTGTTAAAAAAAAAAAATTCACACCGGAAGTAATAAGGGGACAAAGTTGACTAGAAAAATACATTGAACAGCGGGAACCGGGCGGGCTGGGGCATGGGTCCTATCGTCCAGGATTAATACGACTCGCCTAGTATAACCACCGCCACTTTAGAATGTAGAAAAAGAGGGGAAAAAAGGCTAAAAACCCCATAGGAATAGCATGGGAAGAAAAGCAAAAAACTCACAATGTCAAGTGTGTTAAAAAAAAAAAATTCACACCGGAAGTAATAAGGGGACAAAGTTGACTAGAAAAATACATTGAACAGCGGGAACCGAGCGGGCTGGGGCATGGGTCCTATCGTCCAGGATTAATACGACTCGCCTAGTATAACCACCGCCACTTTAGAATGTAGAAAAAGAGGGGAAAAAAGGCTAAAAAACCCCAAAGGAATACCATGGGAAGAAAAGCAAAAAAACTCACAATGTCAAGTGTGTTAAAAAAAAAAAATTCACACCGGAAGTAATAAGGGGACAAAGTTGACTAGAAAAATACATTGAACAGCGGGAACCGGGCGGGCTGGGGCATGGGTCCTATCGTCCAGGATTAATACGACTCGCCTAGTATAACCACCGCCACTTTAGAATGTAGAAAAAGAGGGGAAAAAATGCTAAAAACCCCATAGGAATAGCATGGGAAGAAAAGCAAAAAAACTCACAATGTCAAGTGTGTTAAAAAAAAAAAAAAAATTCACACCGGAAGTAATAAGGGGACAAAGTTGACTAGAAAAATACATTGAACAGCGGGAACCGGGCTGGCTGGGGCATGGGTCCTATCGTCCAGGATTAATACGACTCGCCTAGTATAACCACCGCCACTTTAGAATGTAGAAAAAGAGGGGAAAAAAGGCTAAAAACCCCATAGGAATAGCATGGGAAGAAAAGCAAAAAAACTCACAATGTCAAGTGTGTTAAAAAAAAAAAATTCACACCGGAAGTAATAAGGGGACAAAGTTGACTAGAAAAATACATTGAACAGCGGGAACCGGGCGGGCTGGGGCATGGGTCCTATCGTCCAGGATTAATACGACTCGCCTAGTATAACCACCGCCACTTTAGAATGTAGAAAAAGAGGGGAAAAAAGGCTAAAAACCCCATAGGAATAGCATGGGAAGAAAAGCAAAAAAACTCACAATGTCAAGTGTGTTAAAAAAAAAAAAATTCACACCGGAAGTAATAAGGGGACAAAGTTGACTAGAAAAATACATTGAACAGCAGGAACCGGGCGGGCTGGGGCATGGGTCCTATCGTCCAGGATTAATACGACTCGCCTAGTATAACCACCGCCACTTTAGAATGTAGAAAAAGAGGGGAAAAAAGGCTAAAAACCCCATAGGAATAGCATGGGAAGAAAATCAAAAAAACTCGCAATGTCAAGTGTGTTAAAAAAAAAAAAAAATTCACACCGGAAGTAATAAGGGGACAAAGTTGACTAGAAAAATACATTGAACAGCGGGAACCGGGCGGGCTGGGGCATGGGTCCTATCGTCCAGGATTAATACGACTCGCCTAGTATAACCACCGCCACTTTAGAATGTAGAAAAAGAGGGGAAAAAAGGCTAAAAACCCCATAGGAATAGCATGGGAAGAAAAGCAAAAAAACTCACAATGTCAAGTGTGTTAAAAAAAAAAAAATTCACACCGGAAGTAATAAGGGGACAAAGTTGACTGGAAAAAATACATTGAACAGCGGGAACCGGGCGGGCTGGGGC